>OU343220.1:205493483-205597069 GCA_910596185.1 Chrysanthemum makinoi
GGATGGAAGGAACAATATAAGATAAGTGAAAGTGAAATATAATTGAACCAACACCCTTCTCATCAATGAGAAGGGTATATATAGTTCTGCCACAAGTCATGGGCGTTGCCTTAATTACTAACTCAAGGCCCATGAGCTTACTTCATGGGCCGGTTACATAAACCAACTATTACAGGCCTAATAAAATATTACAACGTTTAATGACCAACACTTTATACTAATAGCGTATTCCAACAATCCCCCAAGGTTGGTCATCATAGGTGCGTTGGCGTCTTTAACTCTTTGGCATTCTTAGCTCGTGAAGCCTTTAACTCTTTACTTTTGTTCTTTGTTCTTGTTGTTGTGATCAGATATTAGTTTCACCTTCCTTTCATCAACGTCTTTGTCACCGGTGTCTTTGCTTCTTTTCCAACATGCTCATACTTCTTGTTGAGTTTTGTGCTTCATACATATGTGGTCCTCATTCTTTGACTTTGATCTTTTGTCTCTTAACTTTGTAGATTCTTTGGCATTTCGTTAGAATCTTTTTAAACTTTGCGTTGCTTTGATTTTTTATGAGAACTTTCTTTGAACTTTGCATGACTTTATGATGTTAGTATGAGTATGTGGTCATGGAAGGATGTCGATGATTTTGATGATGGTAACGGTCTCTTAAAACTTCGACCTCCATAGGTAGCTACATAGAAAGGTTAGTTATAAATTTTCTGATGTTTGTGTTTAGATATCTTATACATCCACATTCCAGATTGCTCGCGCATTCTTTGAATAGTCTTAGAATGGATGCACGAATGCTTGGCGGCTCCTCGAATATTCTCAGACCGGATGGTCACTAGGATATTTTCGTACTTAATATCTTCACACTGTCGTTCCTGTATCCAAATTTCCAAAGGATAAACATAAACATATGAGCCGCTAGAGTATTCCAAGGATCACTCCACGACGTAACCATTTGGAACAACCACCAAGAAGGATGATACTCGATGCTGATCATGTAGCCATAAAATCCTTTTTGTAAAATCTCTCAAAGTATTTATGATTATAAAACGTATTTTGCTATTACTTTGAGAGTTTTGTTTTTTCTGAAATACTCCCCCTTTCACATGCGCTTATTTGTTTTTAAAGAAAATTCTGCACATTGAAGGAAGAGCTGGTATTTGTGAATTGGTTGATTTTCAATAGACGAGACCTTTTTGAGACACGTTTTATCACCTGGTTGACCAGCTTAAAAATTATACCCGTCTGGTCCAAGTCTAAAGAAAATCCCTCGAGATGGTACATTCTACTAAGACAAGTCCTTTGTGAGACACGCTACATCCTTTGGTTAGACCAACTTGAAATTATTACCCGTTCAGAACAAGTCTTTTGATTACTGACATTGTTTTCTAGTCAATTCGTAGGTGATATCTGAGTCATTTTGACATGGTACATTCTACTATGACAAGTCCTTTGCGAGACACATTTACATCACTAGTTAGACCAGCTTGAAATTATTACCCGTCCAGGAACAAGTCATTTCGATTATAAACAATGTTTTCTCGTCAATTCATTTAATAAATATGAGTCAAACTCGATATGGTACATTCTCATTTGAAGCGTCCTTTGCAGACACGTTTACATCATGGATGAACCAACTTGAAATTATTACCCGTCCAGAACAAGTCATTTTGATTGACATATTTTACTTGTCAATTCATTAGTTATATCGAGTCTAACTCGTTTACGATTCAAGATGATCAAGATAGTGAGATTCCACACTGACCAACATATTTTAATCTCATTTCTCCCCCCTCAAAAATAGCATATCAATGTTGTTTTTGAAAAACAATGATGATTAAAATATGTTTTTTGAGGTTTTGTAAATTCCTTGGGGAGAAACGGATCACAAGAACGTTTAGTGAGAACAAAGTTGTTTTGTTATGAACAAAAAATCTTGAAAAACTTTTGAGAAAAGGTTTTGATAAATGTTAAAAAAAAATTGTTTAAGATTAAGAAGCTTTCGCTCCTTATGTTAGGATTGTTGCACTGAAGTGTAGAACATGGTCCTCTATTTGAAAAACTGATTATTCACTATTATATGTGCATAAACCATTGTTTTATCACAACCAATTTGTTTTCTTTTGACAAAAATACTCTCTCTCAAATAATGTTTACTTACTTTAGGGGTAGTCTTCTTGAGCAGAATTGTGTAATGTATTAAAATACTTTTTGTAAATTCATGAGATAATTCTGCTCAAGGTTTTAGAAAACATAATCAATCATAATGTTAATATACTATGAATGTTTGGAGTTATAGTTATTACATACATAGTTCAAGTGTTGTAACTAATCTAATGAATCTTCTTAACCTAACTTCTACACATTCCTCCAACCAGTGTAGCTCATTCAGGCGTTCATAGTTTGAATGTTAAACTTTGGTCTTCCGCCCACATACCTCTCCAGTCTCCTCATTTGCCTTCGATGGTTCAAGACACGATCAATCTTGGCGATGAAGTTCTTCACATCCATTACTTGCTCGAAGTTCCACCTCTTCATTTTCGTTTTCTTGCTTGTTGATCTTTGAGTCTGACATCCAAGCCTCTAGAAATTTTGTGAGGGTTGCATTGCAAAATTTAGGATTCTCGTCGTATGCTATGAAGCGATTGTTGGAGATATCACTATTGTAGATAAATCCAAACTTTGGCTGTTTCTTTAGTGTGTATCGTGCTTCTTTAAGTATCCTCAAAAATTTGAGAAGCGGCTTAGTCATGTTTAGTTTCTTTTGGTAACTCTCAACACCCAGCTATAGATCTTCGACTCTTTCTTGAATGATCAAGCTTTTGATGAATAACAATAGGGAGGTGACAAAGGTGTATTGGATTTTCCTTGAGAAATGCAGCATCCTGTGTAGAACTTTGAGCAGGTGTATGTCTTCAATATCGTTCAAGGCTAAAAACAGAAAATATGCTTCAGATAATGTGTATTCTTGTTCATCTTGTCTCTTCACAACTATCTTATCCATGTAGGTATAACCAAATTCTTTTGTAGCTTCAATTCGTTGAATGGATACTATCTTGAGTGGGATGTATACTTCTCCACGAGTCTTGGCAATCATCTTACTTTTGTAGTATTGTCTGCGCAAGTTGGGCCAGTGATGGATTCCGAATTATGCATCCTTGTCATAAGGTACTATAGCAGAGATGTATAGGCTTGTTGTAGTTTCTTCAATTGCTTGTTGTGGTTATTTTGTTTCAGGAATGAGAGTAAGAGAAGTAGCATACTTGTGTTTAGTGGTGTTTACGTATCACAGGTATTCCAGGTCGGTATTAAAGAAGAATTTGTAGGGGATTGCGGGTTTGAGAACATTTCCAATCAAAGGAAGAGGTTTGGTGTAGTCTGTTGTAGTAGGAACTCCTCTGTTAATATTTGATTCAAGATTTAGCCAGTCGATGTTGTTAGACATAACCCTTGATATATTCTCCAAATGGTACTCGAGTTTAATGGAGCTTGCTGAGTGGTCTTTCATAAGGTTGAATGTTGTATCTTTGATACGTCTGAGTTCCCTTTTATTAAGATTTTGGATGTGCATGAATTTCTTAAGTTTATGAGTGAACTCCGTCGTTTGACCGTCTATGGGTTCTTCATCTTCTTCCACTTTGCGGTTGGCCGTTAGCGAAGTCGTCGAACCATCCGTATTCGCATTGTATTAGTGTCGAGCCATTCAACAACCTTTTTTTCTTAGTCTTCTTTGTGCTTTTATCCTTGGATGTTGTTGTAGACTTCGGTTTTTCTTCCGATTGTTCGTAATTGTCGTTTCCGGCTTACATAAAGTGTTGTGACTTTGTTGGTCCTGATCCCAATGCTATTGGAGGTTGATTGGTCATTGTAGTTTTTGCTGGAATTACAGTCTCTTGATGACTAGAAGAAGAGCCACTGACCGTTTTCTTTCATTTGTCTTGTTGGCTCTTATTTGGGTCTTGATCGTCATGTGGTCGTTTATGAGATGTGGCAGTGGTCTTGCATGTCCCTTTGCTCTTTTGAGTTTCAAAGAAAAGAGCATTGTAAACTGATGTTTCTTTTTCTTTCATAACATTTGTAGTGCTCGAAAACTTCTCAAGCAGTTGATTATGTAATTCTTCAACTATAAGTTCTTTTGACTCAGAAGGAACTGGTTAAAGAATGAAGGGGTTGTTGAGAGGAATTATGTCACTGTCTGTTGGAGGATTGGATCTATGTAGGTCTTGACTTCTTCTTACATTGATTCAATCCAATTGTCGTATGTCGCCTCTTTAATGTTCTTTGGTTCAGTTTTGTAACCACCCGTAAATTCCCAAGTCATTATTCACCTGTAAAGAATGAAGTAATCGTTTATCTTGATTTAATTAAACGGTCTGATGCATTTTCACGCCTAAATTTTTACTTTTTA
Source organism: Chrysanthemum makinoi (assembly GCA_910596185.1). NCBI lineage: Eukaryota > Viridiplantae > Streptophyta > Magnoliopsida > Asterales > Asteraceae > Chrysanthemum > Chrysanthemum makinoi. The sequence goes on from OU343220.1 coordinate 205,497,886, forward strand.
TTTGAAATATGCAACCACGGGTAATATTGATAAACGAATGATACAAAATAGTTATTTCCCGATATTTACTGATGATCTAAACACAACAACGAGATGTTATCTCAATAAACGAGTCCACACGCATACCGACCTCGCACCAGTTACGACTTACATATGAAAATAAACTATTAGAATCAACGACACAATTTTTATCTCAGTTTTACTAAAATATGTCCGGAAATATAATTAGTACATTTTTACCATGTCGGGATGTCGCGGTTATTGATTAATACAGCGGGACACGGGGTACACAATATACACTCAATAATAATAAAAGTACTTTTTCTTTTACCCATTGTTTTACACCACCTCTATCCCCAGGTGTCCTCATATATCGCTTTCCTTTTTTCTTTTTCACATTCCCATGAGACTTCATCTTCCTAGGCCAAGCTTCACATGATTTCATATGAAGAAGCAATTAGAAAGTGATGTTGGCCAAGAATGCTCATTCACAAGATGGTTGTCACGAAAGCATGGCCAATCTATTCCTTTTCTTCTCCCTATTAAGGCTGTCGATCCACAATGAAGACCCACATCCCAAACTTTATCACAAACAAAAGAGCAAGATATCTTGAGAGTTGTTTTTGAAGCTTTGGTTGTGGGTTTTGCTTGGAGTTGGTCGATATGCATTCAAAGTTTGATCTTTTATTTTTGGGTCTTCTCCTTTCAATCGATCCATTCACTTCCTTTTGTAAGAGTTCCTTGACCTCCTTTCACTTTGTATGTTCTTGATGTGGTTTTGTAAATAAATTGATGCTTTGGAATTATAAGCTCTTGGAATTTTGCAAGTTAAAAGTTATGTTTTGAGTTGGGATCCAATCGACCCACATATTTGTGTACGATAAAATTTTGATCTTGTTGATCTTGTGTGGCACTAAGATTTACAACCTACTAATAAAACAATAAAAGAACAAAAGACAACTAAATCTACAAAAATTAAGTGTTGGCTCATGGATTGATGAAAGTGTTAATTTCATTTTTGCTTATCATTATGCGTAATGGTTAGTTTGGTCATGGTTTCTGTGTTGTTCTTGGCTTTGTTTTGGGATCGAACTAATGTGGGACGAACCACATAAAGTTTAGTTTGATAAAAATACTCTTGCTTCCATGTACAATTTCCAAAGAGATTAAAAATATTTAATATTACTAACTTATTACTATTATATGAGTTAGTTTTGAATTAAATATGTGCTTGCCTGCTGTTTTGTCGAGAGAATCAAGGAGACAAAACTCAAAAGTGAGGATTTGCAATTAGACTTTATTTAATTTGGCCATCAAATACTTAGTTCAAAGACTTAATAACTTGATTGTTTGAATACCAACTTAATGTTTATTAAGTTTGCTAAAACGGGTTGAAATCATATTTGGCTTATTTGATATAAAACATGTAAAAAGTCTAATCCGCGGCCTCTCTAGCCTATTTTAAATAAATTATATAAAAAGTATAATTCGCGGTCTCTTTAACCCATTTTAATGTAAATTATATAATAAGTCTAATTCGCGGCCTCTTTGGCCTATTTTGATATAAACTATGTAATTACATTTTGTGGTCTCCTTGGCTTATTTCGGAACTTATTGGTTCGACGTATTTAAATTCTATGAGTTTTGACTTATTTTGGGCTTATTGCTTGTTTTCGGCTTATATGAGCTTATTGGACTTTTAAGAGTCCATTGATTTGCTTATTAAATTATTATTTGTTTTAGCTTATTTTTGGACTTATCAAAATGGTTTCAGTGGAAAAATGGTAACAAATGTTATTTACGGGAAACGAATATATAGACGGATCATGCCCGATTTTCGTTAAAATCTATACTTAGTCCTATTTTTATAAAACCGACTAAAGGACGAAAACCAAACATTTTATTATTGACATTAACTTATATTATAACATACCATTAAACTTAATCATTTATTAAGTGACTAAAATAGTTGTTACTAGTATTTTTAGAGTCCGAGAACATTTATTTTCACAAGGTTTACTTGCCATACAATGTCATTGTCTACTTTCGAACCGGTGACAAATTTGTCATATATATACTTTTACTTACATATACTTATAAATACTTATGCATTTTCAAGAGCCAATACTTACATACGCATAGAAAACTATTTAAGCTTAAACACTGCCACACAAGCAACAACAACACAAACACTTTTATTAAACGTATCGAGTCTTAATTCTAAACCTATAAACTAAGACTTGCTATACTAATCTAGGTCGCGTGTCGGTACTGCGCACTCATACTATTTGAATTTACGCTATTTCGGATTTCTTCAACTAGGGTGAGTTCATAGCCCAACGTTTACTCTTTTAACTGTTTTATAAACTCTTTGGGGGAGAATACATGCTACTACTGCTTTTATGATCACAATTGCTTGAAAACTGTTTGCTGTTGATATTATTACTATTATGCCTAAGTTGTTTGCCAAAAGACCCATTCATCATGAACCATTAGTCACTTGCGAGTGAACACAAATATCATGGATAGTACTATAGGGAGTAACGACCCCGACTTGGTTATCGGAAATAACCGGGGCGCACCATATTTGAATCTCTTAGATAATTGGAAATTATCTCTTGGGGGGCATATTATTACGTACACCAGTAATTAGGTGTATGCAGTTGAGTCTTGGTGTCATGAGCTTAGTGCAATAATATCAACTTTCTTTTATGGGCGTATAACAACGTAGCCCATGGCTTCTTTATAAACTAAAATATCTTGTGATCAACTGCTTTATTACTAAACCTATGAATTCACTCAACCGTTGTGTTGACTTTTTAGCATGTATTTTCAGGATGAAAATGCGATAGCTAACTCTGAGCGCTTTGGCATGGCATGGTCATAGATACTCGATTTACGATATAGGACCACATTTTATTAATGGGCCATTTTTCCGCAACAATTAAACTTTGTAAACTTTGTTTTACTACAATAAATGAAATATTTTACGAAAAAACTATTATTTTTCGCTTTGTTTTATGATCTAATTGAGTAGCATCCCAAAAACCTTTTATTCCACTGCAAACCATTTTTGGGGGTGTTACAAGTTTGACAGACTGCGAGTGCATAAATACAATTTTCATCATCCTTATGAAGTTTTCGTCTTGTCATGACCGGCTGTGAAGGATTACCAATTATGTTTACTAAGGGATGATCTTGTGTCCATTTGTGTGTCGAAGGGTGATGTTGATAAAATGTGTGCATATTAGACGGATCCAAATTGCGTGATGGCCACTCTGGTATATCAAGAATTGTTGGAGCCGGTGAAAATGGATTAAAGAATGCATTTCCGTCATAATCTGCGGGTACTGGTACTTCTTGATTTTGTTGATCATCCGTTGTGTCGTTGTTGTTGGAAGCAGTTTGTTCTTCTGTTGTCAGAGTATCGATTTGAGGTGCATCTGCAACAACGGTTGTGTTGTAGGTTCAGGTGTATCCGGTAGTGGAATCTTTTCAGGGTGTGCAGCGGAAACATTTTATACATCTAGAGCATGGGTTTTGAGAGACTCGTTAAACAGTTGAGCAAACAGGGTTTCCAATTGGTGACGAGTAAGTTCAACTTGTGGTGCAGTTGATGAATCAAGAAAGTTTAGACGGTTAGAAGCGAGTCTTAAGCGGTTTTGCTCAGAAGCCATTGTTGTTAGCTCATCGAAATGGACATGGATGGTTTCCATGATTTCCCTAGTACGACGGTTCCAAATTCGAAATCCTTTTGAATTTTCACAATATCCATTGAACACTCCTATATCAGCTTTAGGTTTGAGCTTTCTAAGGTCGTCACGATCATTATTCGGATAACAGAGTGCACCGAACACATGAAAGTACTTGATATCAGGTTTACGGCTATGAACAAGCTTATAAGGGGTTTTGTTGTGGCGTTTGTTAATGACTGAACGATTTTGTGTATAGCATGTAGTTGAAACGACTTCAACCCATAAGTAGTCTGGTAATTGAGAGAAAACCAGTATCGTCCTAGCAGCTTCCACTAACGTCCTGTTGCGTATTTCAACTACACCATTTAGATCAGGAGTCCTAGCAATTGATGTGTGATGTGTAATTACCATTTTCTCAAAGTATCCACGAAGCTTCTGATTTTTGAATTCAGTTCCATTCTTCGTTCTTACTATTCTGACTGTATTCTTAAGTTGAACTTGAATCTTTGTGAGAAAGGTGATTATCATATCTGAAGCTTGATATTTATTTCGAATAAAATAAACTCAAGTCCATGTGGAATAATCATCGACAATAACTAAAGTGTAGCATTTGCCATTGATTGTCTGCACGCGCATCTAGCCACATAGATCCATATGAAGAAGTTCTAGCACATGATCAGTACGTTGTTCTGGTATGGACTGAAATTTAGCTCGTGTGTTTTTTCCTTGTTCACATGCCGAACATAAGTGATCCTTGGAATACCGGAATCTGGGAAATGGGTGAAGAAGCAATCATATCCATGATTTAGTCGAGTTCACATGCCGAACATAGTGTTACTTGTTCACATGCCGAACTTGTGTTTTACGAGTTCAGTGATGGTTTTGAGGTTTAAATGTAAAAGACGTTTGTGCCATAACCATGATTTAATCGAATTTGCTTTGGAGTGGAGACAAATGGGTGAAGTACCAATCATTTCAGAAAGGGAAATTGTGTAAAGATTGGTTCCTCGATTGCCGGATAGTAAATCATTTCCTTCCAAATCACGTACAAAACATGTTTTTCGCGAAATGCAACTTCCAAGTCACCGTCACAAAATTGTCCGACTGAGAAAAGGTTGTGTCCAAGTCCTTCGACGTAATAAAATCGACTAATTTCGATGTTGCCATTGACATAATCTCCATAGCTCATGATAGCCGCAAAATGATCATTCCCGAATCTGTAAGTGTCGATGAACTTTGAAACAAAGTTTACTAACAATTTGAGATTTCCTGTCATATGCTGGGTACAACCGCTATCAACAATCCATAGAACGATTTGGATCACCTGCATCACACAATACGGCGAAGGTGGAATAATGGTAGAGGTGGAACCTGAAGAGTTAGTGGATTCCGTTACATTAACAGTACACATGTAACTACATCATCAGCCTTTTTTTCTCAGCAACCAACCTTTTTTCTGATTCTTCTAACATATTTTTTTGTCCTTAGCAATCTGGGTATTATTTCCAAAGATCGAACACACATTGGTGGATCTAGCCACATGAAATAACGACATTTTATCCCCTAGAAACCAACCCGTTAACTCAGTTATACAAAATTAACAATAAGAGACAACTAAATTATCAAAAGCTTATCAGTTGTGCACAAGAAAAAACCTCCTTCCAGGGTTGAGAGCAGTCCATGATGTATGAATTACGGCTGGATCCCCATATAAACAAAGTTCCATTTTGTGTGTGTTTTTCACAGTGTGTGTGAAAGATGAAAGGTGGAAAAGAGTGGGAAAGACCGTAGTTAAAGAAATGGAGGTGTTTAGTTTGGTAGTGAAAGCAAAACGACCATAATATCCTCACGTTTAACGACAAAAACAAACGGTCGTTGGCCAAAAGGACTAACAATGCAAGATTTGCAACCACATAGACTGATGGTGCAATCAACTTGAAAAAGGGACGAAATGTGCGATTGTGTGTAAAACACAGGGATGAAATATGTAATTAACTCTTAATCTAATAAATATACTATAATAATTCCTTTTAACAAAAACATAATGCTGGTACAATCATTTTTGATTTAAAATTATATTTGTCGAGTGACTGATAAACTTAACTAATCATCTTATACTAACAAATTTGGTAATGTTGGTCATGACCTTAAGATAAATTAAATGCACATGGCAAAAAAGTTCATAATAGCAAACTAAAGTTGGTGGAACATTAGCTGATTTGAGTAATTTGCAATCAAAGGTAAATGTTGTAGAAAAAACATTGATCGACTATGAATATATGTCATGAGTTATTTGTAGTAACAACAAAAGTGGAGTATGTTGTGACACACGGTAAATTTTCACTAAAATTTAACTGACGATTAGTAATTTATTACTACTAAGTCTAAGTCATTAAGCATACACAAGCTTTGCCTGATCATTCGAGTAGTTAACTCGCATACGGTAGATAACTGCATCACTTTTTCATCCATATCATTTTATGAATATTTCATTTTGTCTTATGATTTAAATTATAAGACGAGAGGGTATCTCGTTTTCTCCGGTGACCGACACGGCATACGTACCGACATTATGATAAGGACTCGCTAAAACAATTAACAAATGTCCACGACTTGGAATATTACAAAGATAAAATATTTCAGACACGTAACAATAAAATACCACGGATAAAAAGTTGACAAACAATGATACTTTGGTCACAATACAATTTCGCGGGACACAAAAATAATGAACATACTATCACTTAAACAATAACTTGTATGTAACTCAAATACAATTGAGGCCAAAGTATAATGTATATACAAGCATTTACACAAGTAACACCATGTGTATAATAAATACATAAATACATATACAAATGCTATACAAGAAAAACACTTAATAAAAATTGTGAAGATAACTCTTGTCCTCTCTCCTCTCACTCACGACAAAAACCAAACACAGACCAAGGAGAAGATATCAAGATATTCTTCTTCCTCCTCTAGCCTTGCTATCCTCCTAGGCCGAATCTCTCTAAATGGAGATAAATCAACACCTTCATCCAACATATCCATCTCTCTCATACCCAAATCCATGTAAAACTTTGCTTCCCAAATCTCCATTGATGCGCCACTACCTTCGAAGGAATCCAAGGAGGATCAAAGTAAATCACAAGAGAGAAGAAAAATCCCTTCACCAATCTATCTCTCATGTCCAAGATTCGTTGGGTTTGGAAGTAAGCTATTTTTGGCTTCAAACAAGTTTCAAGATGAAAAGAGGTAGTCAAAGGCTCTTCTCTTAACCTCTTCTTAAGCAACTCGAGAGACCAAAGACACCCACAAATCAAAACTCAAACACACCACAAGAGTAATATTCTCAAGGTTATCAAGAAGTTGTTGGGTTTGCTCGGAATCGGTATACGGGTTTGATTTGTGTGGGGTCCCTCGACTTGGCTTTCATCAACGTCTTCACATCTCACTCTTGATAAGGTTCATGGTCTTTCTCTTTCTCGTAGCTTTGTTGAAATATAAACATTGATAATGAAGTGGTAAATGGTGATGTCTTGTTTATTTGAGTTTGTAAGTTATGAATGTACAACTTTGCGATATGAGTATAAACTTGTCACTTTGAAACTTGATTTGGTCACTCTCTTGGGAAAATAATTTTCTGTCGAGGTAAACAAGCCAAGAAAATGAGTGTTAAGTCTTATAGAAACTTGGTAATTTGACTATGTAACTAGGTACTCTCGATGTGATAATATTTGTGTTTTGACAAACAACTATGTCACTCCGGAATCTAAGTATGTCATTGGTATTATGTGGGTTTGGTTTGCTGTCGAGGTAGGAACCGGGTTGAGTAGTACTCAACCATTGTATAGTCTTGCCATTTCTTTGTTCTATCGCGTTAAGTTAACATGATTGGTCTCGACCCCATCACCATCATACTCGGCTTGTAAGCCTTTGTCTTAACTTCACCTTGTAAAATTTATGCCGTGTATAATCAAGTTTGTCAATGCTATAATGAAAGTATGGATGTCTTGTTTGAAAATTTGTTTACGTAGAAGCCGGAACCAAAGATTTTGAAAGTTACTCATTTGTAAAGTCTACTAGTAAACATGGTCTTAAAACTGGAAATGTGATCTTGAACGTGGCCCTTGGCTTAGTAAGTCAAGCATCTTGTAACAGGTTTATCTTGTGACAATTGGTCATATACTTGCCGTTATCCTTGGTGCTAAGTTGTTCGGCTCGAAAGTGAACCCATTTCGAGACCTATGGCACCCATCAGTCGAGCATGTAAGCTAATAACTAGGAAATTTAGTTTCACAAAAATTTTTGATATCTTGGTTTAGATAGGTGTTCATCTTGATGAGAAACTAGTTTTATGTCCTCCTTTTTTTGGCCTAATCCTCATTCGTGATGTTATAGTCAAGACGGGTAGTCAAGATGTGTTCGAGCACATTAGTCGTGACCCGATTGTAACTCCGAGATGATGGCAGTTTTACTCAAACTCTCTACCTCTCAAATATACCTTGACTACATTTCTTTTTTCTCTTCCTGCGTTAATCAATCCCACAAGTAAATTGCAAGTGTACCCCTTTGACAAGAGTAGTAGCAAGAGCTGCTAATCAAGACTGATGGGCCACAACCCATTTTACCTCAAGGATTACTTGAACTCCTATTGGGCCAAGCCCCATTCGTGTACCCATGTCGCTGGGCCACAGCCCACCTGCGGTTTTGTATGTTTGGTTAAGTATATAAAACGTGTCATGTATACCGGAATAAATTATAAAGCTAAACTCATTTGTCACGTATTTGGAGATTTCGACCTTGGTTATGTACACTTATATCGACAAGTAAAACAAGAGTAAAGGCATACAAACAATGAACCAAGTATCTAAAAATGTGAGTCATATAATAAGGTTTACATAACGGATTTAACGACAATGTGTAAACGAATGTATGTCAAGTGAACGTCCCATCGAAACTATATATATATAAGGAACAAGTTTGTTAAATAAATAAGATACCACTATATTATTTTCTAGTCCATTAAAAATTGATGACTTTAAATTTAACTTGAGCCTTTCTCTAAATGCAATTAGAAAACAAATTATAATTTTGACAACACCATTTTGTGTCAACTTAAATAAGTATATATATACATTTATATACTTACTAATGGAACATTTTAATTATTTGTTTTAAATCGAACTTTGGATTTTAAAACCATACTAATGTCAATGTGAAAAGAGTATATATACAATCATATACTTACTAGTAAACCTCTTAAATTATTTTTACAAACTAAAGGTTGATTTTAAAACCATTATATAAGAATAATATTAATTGCACCATTTTAAGTAAGCAATACTTAAAAACGATGAACTAAAACGTTGCCCTCCTTATCTAGGTCGCGTGTCGATGCCGTCTCACAACAATCACTAATCCCACATTTCGGATTTGCACATTTGCTAAGGTGAGTTTCATAGCCCCACTTTTACTTGATATATTGCTTTATACATTTTGGGGTGAGAAATATGCAAAACATTTTATGGGCCAAAACTATTACATGATTACTATTACGTGGTTTAGCCTAAGCCCTTATGTCCCTAGAGAATGCCCTTTTTCATGAACCGTCAATTCCCCATTGGGAAACGCGAATGTTATAAATAGATCTATTGAGGGTGACTCCTCCGTTCGGTTGGCCATGCGTAGGCCAAGGCGAAACGTATACCATGTCGGAACCAAGTGTTGTGGGACAAAACACTTGCTATGGGCCCCTATATTGTATGACATCTTTTAGCATACAGAACTGTCGTAGTATCGGTTGCATGAACTTAGAGCTAACGTAATTGACATTCATACATATATCATTATATTCGTTGTAATGATTATATGCCTTTGCTTATGGCCCGAGCTTACTATTTTAATTTAAACCTATGAACTCACCAGCTTTTAGCTGACCCTTTTAGCATATTTTCTCAGGTGTTTAAGATTTGTTCATGAAGGCAAGGCAAGAAGCGGATGTATGGTCGTAGTAGTATTAAAAAAGTGTTTTTACACAAAAATGATGTTTTTACATTGGGACCACTAAATCTAATGGGATGTACCCATTTATTTAAATTATGTTGTAAGACAGCATTTTAAAACTATTTTATGAAATCAAACGGAGTATGTATTCCGTTCTTTATTACTTGTGTCATGATTCACCAATTTCGTAACGCTCCCAATAATACGTATACTTCCGCTAAACTAATTTGGGGGTGTTACAGATTGGCATCAGAGCCTAAGTTATAGAGAACTAGGTACATATAAACCCTAAACTATAACTACTTTTCACCAAAACATCATACTACGACCACCGATTGCCGCTTGCCTTACTTGCCATTTTATTTAAAGTTCATTTAATAGGATTACATGTTTTATTTCCTATTTACTTATGCACTATTTCATATCCACCATGAGCATATTTTTCCACATACTTACACATATACACCGTCTTGTCACAGACTATGCCTTCACCAGCCTTTCCTCACGATGTTCAGGAGGACATCCTACTCGCTCACTCACGACCATCCGCCACTTGCACACTTAGCCACTGATCCATACGTACAGGCCACACTAGCGGTCCGGCCGCTATTGCACCTACTCCACCTATACCTACCCTACCACCACTCCATCACTCTGTTGACGCGCAGGCAAAAACCCGTATGATTGTGAGAGTACCGGATATCGAGGCGGTATTCATATGTGCATGCACTAGCTTCTCGGATGACCCGCGCTGCCTACATGGGTCCTTCTACTACTTCAGAGTCACTGACACCATCATCCACTGAGTCACCACCTCATCAGAGACTCAGGAGATCTACTGATTCTTACTCTGAGGAAGATCCGGAAGAAGATCCGGAAGAGGATCCTGAGGAGGAACTACCAGAGCCTATACAGACTGAGAGTGTCCCTGGATATGTTAGCATAGCAGCAGATATGAGTACACAGGGTCTGGAGATTGTCCGAGTATACGGAGTTGGGACAGAGCTCGGGATGGCTCGAGATTGAGCGATGACACGGATATTGATGCACCATTTGGATTAGGGCAGAGAGCCGCTTTTCTCCACATCGGGAGGAGAGTAGTGAGATTGATTGGAGAGATATTGATTGCTTGATCAGTTCAGTACCACTTATCACTAGTCCGAGCTATAGCCCGTCATCACCTTCGTTTGTACCATCTGCAGCAGACATGGAGCGCCTTGAGCGCACCACTAGACAGCTTGAGACCATTGAGGAAGCTACACCAGTTGAGGCACAGACCGAGCCAGACCTATCAGGATCTCCAGATGGTGATCCGACCCTCATTGAGAGGATATTTATCCAGTTGGACTCTCAGGAGACTCTGCTAGGAGTCCATTCTGATCAGCTAGAGAGGATCGATCCAACACGCTTGCAAGCTTGCGAGCAGCGTGTTGAGGGTTTAGACCGAGTTACGGATATATTGTATGAGAGTGTGGAGCTCGAGAGACACGAGAGGATGCGACTGGGATTTAGGGTTGAGACTCAGGTTGAGGACGTCAGAGAGTTGGACAGCAGAGTACGAGCCTTGGGTAGAGGTCAAGCTCAGATACACGGACGACTAGAGGAGCTAGAGAGCGTCCAGTGGATTGCTAGAGATACTGTCAGAGAGGGATGGCAGAGGACTACTGGTTTAGAGTCTATGTTAGCATCTCAGATGAGGCGTATCGCGAGTTTGGAGGATACGCAGCGAGAGTTAGTTGCTACCATCGAGCGACTACGTACCGAGCGTGGACATCCTTAGATTCTATTGCATGATGTATTACACTAAACTGAACTATAACAGTTAGTGTTAGTTATTATTCTCGTATTTCAGTTGTATTTCCGTTGTATTTCCATTGTATTTCCGTTGTATTCCGTTGTATTTCGGTTGTATTCCAGCTAGTATCTCATCATGTACCGTAGGAACCTTGTAACCGAAATTCCATCTATGACAAACTTATTTTCCTACCCAATTGTCTTTACTTTTATAGATTGCACATATGATCTACCTACGATAACCACACAATTACTTGGCACTTACCTTGTTTAAAAGGTTCTATATCTCATCACCTTTCATACTGCAGAAATGCCGCCAAAACGAAGATCTAAACGTACCAACCCTGGTGGAGCCTCCAATGCTCCAATCCCAGCGAGAGTCACTCGCAACCAAGCTGCAAATGCTGCTATTCCAAACAGAGTCACACACGATCGGACTGCTGAAGCCACTACTCCTGCTAGGGCTACTCCAATCCAACCTATCATGAATCAAGCCATGATCGACCAACTAGTCAATGAGCGGGTAAACGCCGCTTTAGCTGCAGCAAATCACTCGTCTACTAATGCTGGAACTTCAAGACCACCCACTCACAACCGCACTTGTACTTATCAAGACTTTCGTAAAACCATGACTGGAAGCTTTAGTGGAACCGAAGGAGCTGTCGGTCTGACTAGATGGATCGAAAAGCTCGAGACGTGTTTCGAATCTGCAATTGTGAAGAAGAGTCTAAGGTTAAATATGCATCATTCACTTTCATGGATGCTGCCTTAACCTGGTGGAACAACTTTCTGAAATCCGCTAGTATCGATGTTGCCTATGCCATGCCATGGGAGAACTTCAAGGAAATGGTACTTCGAAAGTACTGTCCTCGTAATGAGATCAAGAAGCTCGAACATGAGTTTTGGAACCTCAAGGTTCAAGGCACCAATATGGCTGCTTATAACCAGCGATTTCAAGAACAAGCCTTATTGTGTCCTGAAATGGTTCCCACTGAGACCCGATTGTTGGAGAGATACATCGGAGGACTGCCCCAACCTATCAAGGGCAATGTAACCACTTCTAAGGCTGCTGATCTTCATGAAACCATCGAAGTAGCCAACAAACTCATGGACCAAGTGATTGAGGATTCCATGGACAAAGTGGTTGACAATAAGAGGAAATGGGATGACCATTCTCAAGGTTACAACAACTATGAATATCGTGGCAACAACAGTAGGAACAACCGCAACAACCAAAACAAGAGGCAAAATGTTGCTAGAGCTTATGCAGTCAATGTCGGGGAAAGAAAACCGTACTCAGGGACTGCACCATTGTGTAACAGTGTACCGTCAAGTGCCGTAATTGTCAGAAAATCGGACACTTAACCAGGAACTGCAGGTCCAAATCATTGGCGACGGTTCAAACAGCTCCAGCTCAGGACCCAAAAGCTAATATAACTTGCTTTGGTTGTGGTGAAAAAGGGCATTATAAGAATGAATGCCGAAAGACCAGAAACCAAGGCCGTGAAGGAAATCAAGGAAACCGAGGAAATCCAGGAAGCCATGGGAATGGCAGGATTCAGGGAAATGTTGGACAAACGAGTAATCAGGGAAATGGAGAAGGAGCTCGTGGGAGAGTCTATGCCGTAACTAAAGTGGAAGCTCAGGAAGACCTGAATGTTGTGACGGGTACGTTCCTTATAAATAACCGTTATGCATCCATATTGTTTGATACGGGGGCCGATAGGAGTTTTGTTTCTAATACATTTAGTCCACTACTCGATATTGCCCCAACTGCATTAGGAAATGCATACAACGTGGAACTAGCTAACGGTAACATAGAAAGGGTAGATACCATCATAAGAGGTTGCACCCTTAACCTGCTAAACCACCCATTCAATATCAATTTGATACCAGTAGCATTGGGTAGTTTCGATGTTATTGTCGGAATGGATTGGTTAGCAAAATATCATGCTGCCATCATTTGCGACGAGAAACTCGTTCGAATACCCTATGAAGATGAAGTCCTAACAATAGAAGGAGACAGAAGTGACAGGAGAAACTCTTCAAGACTGCATGTCATTTCCTGTACCAAGGTGTTAAGATGTATCGAGGAAGGATGTCATATCTTCCTAGCACAAGTCACCGGAAAGGACGAAAAAAAAGGAGAAGAAAAACGTCTGGAGGACGTGCCGATAGTAAGAGATTTCCCTGAAGTCTTTCCCGAAGACTTGCCAGGACTTCCGCCGATCCGACAGGTTGAATTTCAGATCGATTTAGTGCCTGGTGCCGCACCAGTGGCAAGAGCGCCTTATCGATTAGCTCCAACGGAACTTCAGGAGTTATCAAACCAGTTATCGGAACTTGCGGAAAAAGGGTTCATTAGACCAAGCTCATCACCCTGGGGAGCACCAGTCTTATTCGTCAAGAAGAAGGACGGAACCTTCAGGATGTGCATCGACTATCGTGAGTTGAATAAACTAACCATTAAAAACCGCTACCCACTACCGAGAATCGATGACTTATTCGATCAACTGCAAGGTTCGAGTGTTTATTCGAAAATCGACTTAAGGTCTGGATACCATCAACTAAGAGTTCGGGAAGAAGACATTCCCAAAACCGCCTTCAGAACTCGTTATGGACATTACGAGTTCCAAGTCATGCCTTTTGGGTTAACCAACGCACCAGCTGTGTTCATGGACCTCATGAACCGAGTGTGTAAACCCTACTTGGATAAATTTGTGATCGTATTCATTGACGATATCCTAATTTGTTCCAAGAGTGTGAAAGAACACGAAGAGCATCTTAGATTGATCTTGGAATTGTTGAAGAAGGAAGAACTGTATGCGAAATTCTCGAAGTGTGAGTTTTGGATACCTACTGTGCAATTCTTAGGTCATGTCATCGACAGTCAGGGCATACACGTAGATCCCGCTAAGATCGAGTCGATAAAGGATTGGGCGACACCCACAACACCTACTGAAATACACCAATTCTTAGGACTCGCTGGGTACTACAGAAGGTTCATTGAAGGTTTCTCAAAGATTGCCAAATCTTTAACCAAGCTAACCCAGAAAAACGCCAAGTTTGACTGGGGAGAAAAAGAAGAAGAAGCTTTTCAACTCCTTAAAGAAAAGTTGTGTAGTGCACCTGTTCTGGCCCTACCTGAAGGTAGTGAAGACTTTGTTGTTTATTGCGACGCTTCACATAAGGGGCTCGGAGCAGTATTAATGCAAAGAGAGAAGGTGATAGCATACGCCTCTCGCCAATTGAAGACTCATGAGAAGAACTACACGACACACGATTTGGAGTTAGGATCAGTTGTGTTCGCACTCAGAATTTGGAGACACTACCTGTATGGCACAAAGTGTGTCGTATACACCGATCACAAAAGTCTACAACACATTTTGGATCAGAAAGAACTGAACATGAGACAGCGCCGATGGTTGGAATTACTCAGTGATTATGACTGCGAGATTCGTTACCATCCGGGTAAAGCAAATGTAGTTGCTGATGCTCTCAGTAGGAAAGAGTGACCAAAACCTCTTAGAGTCAGATCCTTGGGTATGACAATTAGTTCGCCTCTCCCAACCAAGATTCTTGAGGCTCAATTGGAAGCAATCAAAGAGTAAAATCGTCCGAATGAGAACCTTTACGGAATGCCAGAAAGTGAAAATGGATTCGTGAAAAGGTCGGATGGAACTTTGTGTTTCAAAGAGCCAAGTTGGATACCACTCTACGGAGGAATTCGCGACATTATTATGCATGAATCCCACAAGTCTAAATACTCCATCCACCCAGGATCCGACAAAATGTACCTTGATTTGAAGAAATTGTACTGGTGGCCTAACATGAAAGCCGACGTTGCAACATATGTCAGCCGGTGTCTAACTTGTTCCAAGGTTAAAGCTGAACATCAGAGACCCTCAGGCCTACTAGTACAGCCCGAAATCCCCGAGTGGAAATGGGAACGTATAACAATGGACTTTATCACTAAGCTACCTAAAACCTCTAAGGGCTACGACACTATTTGGGTAATAGTTGACCGTCTCACCAAGTCAGCACATTTCCTACCGATGAAAGAAAGTGATGGAATGGAAAAACTTGCACAACTATACCTGAAGGAAATCATCGCACGCCATGGTGTACCAATTTCCATCATTTCAGACAGAGATAGCCGTTTCACCTCAAACTTCTGGAATTCACTTCAAGATGCTTTAGGGTCTAACCTCGACATGAGCACCGCTTACCATCCTCAAACTGATGGACAGAGCGAGAGAACAATCCAAACACTAGAGGATATGCTAAGAGCATGTGTGATAGACTTTGGAAATGGCTGGGATAAACACTTGCCATTAGCCGAGTTTTCTTACAATAACAGCTATCACACAAGTATCAAAGCCGCACCATATGAAGCACTCTATGGTCGGAAATGTAGATCACCTGTGTGCTGGGCCGAAGTTGGAGAAAGTCAACTTACTGGTCCGGAGTTAATCCAAGAAACTACTGAGAAAATTGTACAAATCAAAAGCCGACTACAAGCAGCTCGTGACCGTCAAAAGAGTTACGCGGATAAAAGGAGGAAACCACTTGAGTTCAAAGTGGGAGATAAAGTTATGCTCAAAGTTGCGCCATGGAAGGGCGTAATTCGTTTCGGAAAACGTGGAAAGTTAAATCCTCGTCATATTGGACCTTTCAAAATTCTTGCTAGAATCGGACCGGTAGCATACCGCCTTGAATTACCACAAGAACTCAGCTCTGTGCACAACGTGTTTCACGTGTGCAACTTAAAGAAATGTCTTTCCGACGAAACTCTTGCCATTCCTTTGGAAGAAATTCAAGTTGACGAAAGATTGAATTTTGTCGAGGAACCCATTGAAATCATGGATAGAGAAATCAAACGGCTTAAGCAAAGCCGCATCCCGATCGTCAAAGTCCGTTGGAACTCTCAAAGAGGTCCAGAATACACGTGGGAGCGTGAAGACCAATTCAAGCTCAAATACCCACACCTTTTCTCTACTTCCCCAAGTAATCCTAACTGAAAACCGAGGACGGTTTTCTCTTCCAAGGCGGGGAGGATGTGACACACGGTAAATTTTCACTAAAATTTAACTGATGATTAGTAATTTATTACTACTAAGTCTAAGTCATTAAGCATACACAAGCTTTGCCTGATCATTCGAGTAGTTAACTCGCATACGGTAGATAACTGCATCACTTTTTCATCCATATCATTTTATGAATATTTCATTTTGTCTTATGATTTAAATTATAAGACGAGAGGGTATCTCGTTTTCTCCGGTGACCGACACGGCACGCGTACCGACATTATGATAAGGACTCGCTAAAACAATTAACAAATGTCCGCGACTTGGAATATTACAAAGATAAAATATTTCAGACACGTAACAATAAAATACCACGGATAAAAAGTTGACAAACAATGATACTTTGGTCACAATACAATTTCGCGGGACACAAAAATAATGAACATACTATCACTTAAACAATAACTTGTATGTAACTCAAATACAATTGAGGCCAAAGTATAATGTATATACAAGCATTTACACAAGTAACACCATGTGTATAATAAATACATAAATACATATACAAATGCTATACAAGAAAAACACTTAATAAAAATTGTGAAGATAACTCTTGTCCTCTCTCCTCTCACTCACGACAAAAACCAAACACAGACCAAGGAGAAGATATCAAGATATTCTTCTTCCTCCTCTAGCCTTGCTATCCTCCTAGGCCGAATCTCTCTAAATGGAGATAAATCAACACCTTCATCCAACATATCCATCTCTCTCATACCCAAATCCATGTAAAACTTTGCTTCCCAAATCTCCATTGATGCGCCACTACCTTCGAAGGAATCCAAGGAGGATCAAAGTAAATCACAAGAGAGAAGCAAAATCCCTTCACCAATCTATCTCTCATGTCCAAGATTCGTTGGGTTTGGAAGTAAGCTATTTTTGGCTTCAAACAAGTTTCAAGATGAAAAGAGGTAGTCAAAGGATCCTCTCTTAACCTCTTCTTAAGCAACTCGAGAGACCAAAGACACCCACAAATCAAAACTCAAACACACCACAAGAGTAATATTCTCAAGGTTATCAAGAAGTTGTTGGGTTTGCTCGGAATCGGTATACGGGTTTGATTTGTGTGGGGTCCCTCGACTTGGCTTTCATCAACGTCTTCACATCTCACTCTTGATAAGGTTCATGGTCTTTCTCTTTCTCGTAGCTTTGTTGAAATATAAACATTGATAATGAAGTGGTAAATGGTGATGTCTTGTTTATTTGAGTTTGTAAGTTATGAATGTACAACTTTGCGATATGAGTATAAACTTGTCACTTTGAAACTTGATTTGGTCACTCTCTTGTGAAAATAATTTTCTGTCGAGGTAAACAAGCCAAGAAAATGAGAGTTAAGTCTTATAGAAACTTGGTAATTTGACTATGTAACTAGGTACTCTCGATGTGATAATATTTGTGTTTTGACAAACAACTATGTCACTCCGGAATCTAAGTATGTCATTGGTATTATGTGGGTTTGGTTTGCTGTCGAGGTAGGAACCGGGTTGAGTAGTACTCAACCATTGTATAGTCTTGCCATTTCTTTGTTCTATCGCGTTAAGTTAACATGATTGGTCTCGACCCCATCACCATCATACTCGGCTTGTAAGCCTTTGTCTTAACTTCACCTTGTAAAATTTATGCCGTGTATAATCAAGTTTGTCAATGCTATAATGAAAGTATGGATGTCTTGTTTGAAAATTTGTTTCTGTCGAGAAGCCGGAACCAAAGATTTTGAAAGTTACTCATTTGTAAAGTCTACTAGTAAACATGGTCTTAAAACTGGAAATGTGATCTTGAACGTGGCCCTTGGCTTAGTAAGTCAAGCATCTTGTAACAGGTTTATCTTGTGACAATTGGTCATATACTTGCCGTTATCCTTGGTGCTAAGTTGTTCGGCTCGAAAGTGAACCCATTTCGAGACCCATGGCACCCATCAGTCGAGCATGTAAGCTAATAACTAGGAAATTTAGTTTCACAAAAAATTTTGATATCTTGGTTTAGATAGGTGTTCATCTTTATGAGAAACTAGTTTTATGTCCTCCTTTTGTTGGCCTAATCCTCATTCGTGATGTTATAGTCAAGACGGGTAGTCAAGATGTGTTCGAGCACATTAGTCGTGACCCGATTGTAACTCCGAGATGATGGCAGTTTTACTCAAACTCTCTACCTCTCAAATATACCTTGACTACATTTCTTTTTCTCTTCTGCGTTAATCAATCCCACAAGTAAATTGCAAGTGTACCCCTTTGACAAGAGTAGTAGCAAGAGCTGCTAATCAAGACTGATGGGCCACAGCCCATTTTACCTCAAGGATTACTTGAACTCCTATTGGGCCAAGCCCCATTCGTGTACCCATGTCACTGGGCCACAGCCCACCTGCGGTTTTGTATGTTTGGTTAAGTATATAAAACGTGTCATGTATACCGGAATAAATTATAAAGCTAAACTCATTTGTCACGTATTTGGAGATTTCGACCTTGGTTATGTACACTTATATCGACAAGTAAAACAAGAGTAAAGGCATACAAACAATGAACCAAGTATCTAAAAATGTGAGTCATATAATAAGGTTTACATAACGGATTTAACGACAATGTGTAAACGAATGTATGTCAAGTGAACGTCCCATCGAAACTATATATATATAAGGAACAAGTTTGTTAAATAAATAAGATACCACTATATTATTTTCTAGTCCATTAAAAATTGATGACTTTAAATTTAACTTGAGCCTTTCTCTAAATGCAATTAGAAAACAAATTATAATTTTGACAACACCATTTTGTGTCAACTTAAATAAGTATATATATACATTTATATACTTACTAATGGAACATTTTAATTATTTGTTTTAAATCGAACTTTGGATTTTAAAACCATACTAATGTCAATGTGAAAAGAGTATATATACAATCATATACTTACTAGTAAACCTCTTAAATTATTTTTACAAACTAAAGGTTGATTTTAAAACCATTATATAAGAATAATATTAATTGCACCATTTTAAGTAAGCAATACTTAAAAACGATGAACTAAAACGTTGCCCTCCTTATCTAGGTCGCGTGTCGGTGCCGTCTCACAACAATCACTAATCCCGCATTTCGGATTTGCACATTTGCTAAGGTGAGTTTCATAGCCCCACTTTTACTTGATAAATTGCTTTATACATTTTGGGGTGAGAAATATGTAAAACATTTTATGGGCCAAAACTATTACATGATTACTATTACGTGGTTTAGCCTAAGCCCTTATGTCCCTAGAGAATGCCCTTTTCATGAACCGTCAATTCCCCATTGGGAAACGCGAATGTTATAAATAGATCTATTGAGGGTGACTCCTCCGTTCGGTTGGCCATGCGTAGGCCAAGGCGAAACGTATACCATGTCGGAACCAAGTGTTGTGGGACAAAACACTTGCTATGGGCCCCTATATTGTATGACATCTTTTAGCATACAGAAACTGTCGTAGTATCGGTTGCATGAACTTAGAGCTAACGTAATAGACATTCATACATATATCATTATATTCGTTGTAATGATTATATGCCTTTGCTTATGGCCCGAGCTTACTATTTTAATTTAAACCTATGAACTCACCAGCTTTTAGCTGACCCTTTTAGCATATTTTCTCAGGTGTTTAAGATTTGTTCATGAAGGCAAGGCAAGAAGCGGATGTATGGTCGTAGTAGTATTAAAAAAGTGTTTTTACACAAAAATGATGTTTTTACATTGGGACCACTAAATCTAATGGGATGTACCCATTTATTTAAATTATGTTGTAAGACAGCATTTTAAAACTATTTTATGAAATCAAACGGAGTATGTATTCCGTTCTTTATTACTTGTGTCATGATTCACCAATTTCGTAACGCTCCCAATAATACGTATACTTCCGCTAAACTAATTTGGGGGTGTTACATATGTACTACAATGATAGTGGTGAGATGCATTGGTCATCAATGGTTGACTGCAGGTGGCTTGGTTATAAAGCCAACAAATTAACGATCGTTGACTGACAAGATGTGATGATAGAGAGCGTGTATTTATACGAGGATGATATACATGACTTATTCATGTGTGTAAATTCCAGTCTAATTATTCATCAAATTTACATTTTTTCTTGCTAAATTCTCATCATTAAATTTGCCATATTGTAGTTTCATGCAAAATTTTAGTCAAGTTAGTCAGGAGTATTATTTTTAGTATTTATATATATGTCTTGTGTGTTTGTCTTTATTCCGCATGTCATGACCCTGAAACTCTAAAAGCACCATGGTTGTTATGATCGTGAGTTAAATTAAAGTCATAAGGTCTTACGATATCACAAGCAAAAAACTAGTAAGATCAGTATAGTATCACGTTAATATAAATAAACGCATAAAAACGTTATTTATATTTTATGATTTTTCTGCGCTTTGATAATGACAAAACATATTAAGTAAAAGTTTAAGTAAACAAGTGACATAGTAAACCATTGATGAAAATCCTTAAGGTATGTATATGAATCCTTCAAACTTGCTTAATGATCAAAGAAAGTTTTATCATACACAATGCATAAAACACTAGCATCATTTTATAAAATATTACATAATTTTGTAAACTTTTACAAAGTTTTATTTACTTTTATTTAAACAAAATGTTTTATAAAAATCACTTTGACTAACTAGCTAGAATCTTGCCCTTTGAGAATTAATTCAAATCCAATCTAACATTGAAAGATGGATTAGCAGTTTATGCAATAATCAAAAACCAAAAAGGAAAACATTAAATGTGTTTTTGTATAAAAGCCATAATTAGCCATTTATAGGCTTGGAGTGTTTAAAACTTTAGCCAAAAATCAAACATGCTTTACCTCAGCCTTTCCCTATGCATTCTAGATATGAAATTTCCAAACAAAAGTTGAATGATCATACCAAACAGATTGATTTTGTTTTTGCTGATTTTGGACCCACGAATCCGAACACTGACGGATCCCTGCACTGATATGTGGATCTGTGGTGGTCTATGACTGGGTATTTTTGCCTATTTAAACAAGCCATTCGATATTATTTTTACTCACCTCTTGCAAACATCTTTCTAGCATTACATTACATTCTCATACAACTTTTCTTTGGTCATTATCTTGTTTTATATTCATCCAAGTGATTTATTTTCTTTAACAAGGGAAGAACACAAGAAGTTTCAAAGTCTTTTATTTTTAGTTTTAGTCTTGTATTTGCAACTTTGTGTTATCATATTTCACTACAATATTTCATTGTTATAAATACCATCATACACCAAACATAAAGAGTTATGTTAGTGTTTTAGACCTCAAAACACATAGAGAGAAAGGTTGGTTTTACCTCGATTAGGACTCGATATTTAGCTTTGTATTGGTAAAAGTATAAGCAACGTTGTACGGTTTTCTCTGCCAAAAAGAGAGCTTTTGACATAGTGAAGTAACTCTCGAGTCGGAAACTCAGGGAGTAGAGTAGGGCGAGGAGGAGCTACGTAACCGTACCACTACCTTTGTGTTTTGTTTGATTTTTCTTTTACTTTCATGTCTTGCATTTTATCATTCATATTATTATTGCTTGCACATATAAAGTTTCAAAACTAAGTTTTTACAAGGACAAACTATTCAACCCCTTTATAGTTTCTCACAATTGGCATCAGAGCTACGATACCAGAGATTTTAAAAAATTATATTTTAAAACTTGAAAGATTTATGGCTTTAAAAAATTACAAAGAAGAGCAATTTATAAAAAGATCACTATTTAAAAGTGATGGTTTTATTTATCTAAAATAAATTTGAAACTTATGTGAAAGAAAAAGACATTGACCTTTGGTATATTATCCTTGAGGATGACTTCAAGCTCGTTGTAGAAACATAATTACTTAAAGAGATGAGTCGGTTCCTTATGATCGTCAAAAGGACGACATAAAGAATAGATAGAATAGAAGGTCACTTTGTTATTTGTTTGTTTTGACTTTCAACATTCTTTAGCTTGTTATCTTTCGTCAAACAACATTTGTGCTTTAGTAAGAAAATAAAACATATTTTTTTTCTTAATATAAGTTGTTACTTTTTTCGTTGGGGAAAAATATGTATATACATAGTAGAAGTTACACACTAACCCATGTACAATTCTTTTTTATACAATTGTGCTACAAAAAAAGTAACAAAACACTTGTAGCTTGGATCATGAAAATAGCAGAATGGAACAATAAATTTGACCACACTTTATACGAGTTGAGCATTTACACCACATATACCATTGTCATCTTTTAAGCATAGTGTATGATTTTTAATTTTTTTAGGGTGGAGTTATTCATACGGTGGCTATGTTTTTATTCATACGGTGGCTATGTATTCTATGACATGCATAGGGTACTTTTGTCCCCTTGTCCCCTTGACTTTTTTTTAATAGAAATAAGTGTGTGTATAATAATGTATATAATAAATGTGTGTATAATAATGTATTGTACATGTATAATTATTTAGTTTGTATAATAGCACGTTAAATATTATCACATTAAATAACTGCAACAACAATTTTTATTATTAAATTAAACGTCAACGTTAACATATTATTTAAATACAACAACATCTACTACATATGAAGATTATTCATCTCGTTTAAAAGATCATGGAGCCTTGCACCCGACTGACAAGCGTGATCCTCAGGATTCCTTGTCAATTCTAACTCCATCTCCAGCGTCTTTATTCTTGTCTTCAACAGCTTGATCTCATTATCTTTAGCAACGCAGTTTGAGCACTGCGTTGAAGATGAGGCTCGACTAAGGTACCGTCTTTCAAATTCATCTTTCCAACTGAAGTATCGACACCCATAGTCATTTGTACCTGGCTGTTACATGTTAAGAAAATAATAAGAAATGTATTTTTAACAAACAAATTATTTACATAAAACCCCTAAGCAAACGTATGATTATTTACCACCGAAAGAGGACATGCATAATACGGTCGGCCCGAAAAGGATTTCGTGGATTTCCGTTCTATAATAAATCCTCTATTACATCGACACCGGAAAGGATTTCCTTGGCCCACCTGACAAAAGAATTTGCATAAATCAGTAATCAATCATTTACAACATAAAACATGTATCATTTACAATGTTATTATTAATTTAAATATAAGCATAATCAATCATTTACAACATAAATCAGTAATCAATCACTATGTTTACAACATAAATCATTAATCAATTATTTACAACATAAATCATGTCAGTCACTATGTTTATAATTATTTACAACATGAACCATTCACTATGTTTATAATTATTTACAACATGAATCGATCATCACTATGTTAGTCGATGCCTATATAATGATTCCCAGGGATGCAGCTTGGATCGTGCCTCCTCCATTGTGGGTGGAGATGCGGAAGTGGAGAATGTTCGTCTAGCATCAGAACAATGTAATGACCTACTTCGTTCCCCACACGGGCTATCACAAGGGGTTCAGTTCTTTGTGAGAAGTCGGACCACGATAAGCGGAAAACACATATTCCAACCCCTGTGAGATATAAATGCAACGAGTCGTCTAATCAGTTCTGCAATAACCAACCCCGTGTTTGGCATGTCCATGTAGCGATCAGGCGGTGCATATCCATGTCCGGACCAGTCTATTGTACGGCGAAGTTCGTTAAAGCCATCTTCCCCCCACAAACCCATGTAAACATGCCAATGTAGGTCCATATGTTGCAATAATATCTGCCTAACTTGGCGCCACCAATATTGTTGTTCCCAAACACCATGGGCAACGCACCGAAACCCACAATTTCCGTCACCCACCACATTATATATAATGATTATGTATGGATGCCAAAGGACTGGAAGCATACTCATAAGCATTTCGCTTTCTGCATCTCCATCGTACAACCTGTGTCTTATAGCGGTGCTTCTTCGGTGATCACTAGGACCCGTGAAAGAACTATGTCGGGCAGGTTCTTTGTTGAAGTTCGGGACTTGTGTAGATCTTGTAGCGGTGCTTCTTCGATGATCTACGGTTGGAACTTCATTCAAGTCCGGGACTTGTGTAGTGTAACACCCCCAAAATGGCTCAGCGGAAGCATACAAGTATTGGGGTGCTACTAAATTGATATCATAACATAAGCATAGAACAACTGATTTTCATAAGGAAAATTTTTATTCATTTCTTAAAACAAAGTTTACATTATTGATTTGTGCGGAAAAATGGCCCATTATAAAAAAGTGGTCCCAATACATAAATCAGAGTCATCTATGACCATGCCATGCCCTTGCCTTGCGCTTCCAAAGATAAACTATCACCTCAAAACCTGAAAATACATGCTAAAAAGGGTCAGCTTACGCTGGTGAGTTCATAGGTTTTTATTTGTAAAAGTTTTATGGACCACAAGATTTGGTATTTAGTTCATTAAATTATGTGACCAGTTCACTCGGTCATGTTACCAGTTCACTCTCGGCAATGTGACTGTTCATTTGGTCATGTATGTACATAGCAAATGCAGCCGTACATTCATCATGTGACCAGTTCACTTTCGGTCATGCCAGGCATAACAGTTTTCAAATACTTGTGTCCATATGTAAAAGCATGCATTAACTTTACACTAGAATGCATCTAAGAAATCAAGTAATTTGCAAGTAACACATAATACATTCAGTCATTCAGCATAGTTTTTGTAAACAATTCACTTGTTCAGGTAAAGTCAGCATTTAGTTTAAGTAAAAACGAGCATGTATTCTCCCCCAAAACAGTTATGAAAACAAGTAAAAGAAGGGGGCTATGAAACTCACCTTGGCAATGTGCAATATGAAGTCTAAAGAGAATTAAATCAAGGAGTGATAGTGCACGGCTCCGACACGCAACCTAATTAAGTACGGCATATTTAGTCTTTATGTTTAAGACTCAATAAAGTTTAACTAATTTTATAAATTTCAAATGTTTTTGTTGTTGTTGTTGTTGTTGTTGTTGTTTATGTGGCATCAAAAACAGTTTACAAGGATTTGGGTGGATCCCAGCTTAGGAAGGATGGCATGAAAGGAAACTCAAGGAAGGAATGACGAGCTTGGTTCAATGTCGACCAAAGGATAGTATACGGAGGGGTTGTATGCTTAATATAAGGCGTTGTCGATGGAAAAGAACAAGGTATATATATCAAGTATATATATATATATATATATATTTACTTAGAGCATTTAGTATAAGTATTATAAAAGAATTTAAGTCTCAATTTAATTCCCGAGTAAATGGTATTAGAAAAATTTAATGTAGGTTTCTAATGATTATAGTCCAAATACTAATATGTTTCAAAAGAAAATTTGTATATACTTATTTTCATATCGTCTAGTCCTTAAAATAATTGTATTTCAGGTGATAGGTTTTGAAAATTTATATATATATAGTAAGTGTATATATATATTTTCATGTCAATTGATATTAACAGTAAATTAATACCTTAGCTTAATATATAACAATTTGCATTAGAAAGTAATATGTGAGTTTTCTAATACATTTTATTAATAAATAAGTTTTTCCAAAATTTGGTATGTCTAATGTGTATATTCATGTTTAAATATCAAAACTATATGTCTCATTTTATTAAATCTAACATCCGGTTTTAATAGTTAAGCTTGTATGTTTTGTGTCTCGTATAATTTATAAGTCGAGATGAATGAGAGTCATTATTTTTAAAAATGTTTTTCCATGTTAATACTAATGTTGTTACAAATTGAGTGACGGAAAAACGAGTCGGAGTATCTCGGATCAACTAAACAGCCCTGGTGGTATTTGGCTTTGACCCAGATTGTTACACACAACGAGTTGGGCTGGTATCTAGCAACCCAATTGCGCCTTCATGGACTCAAACGGGCTTGGATAATTTACT
This sequence comes from Chrysanthemum makinoi, assembly GCA_910596185.1. Taxonomy (NCBI): domain Eukaryota; kingdom Viridiplantae; phylum Streptophyta; class Magnoliopsida; order Asterales; family Asteraceae; genus Chrysanthemum; species Chrysanthemum makinoi. The sequence goes on from OU343220.1 coordinate 205,524,323, forward strand.
TTTATGCGGAGTGGGCCTTGGCCCAAAGAGATTTAACACTAAAGCTGCTTTGGAACACTATTGTCTTTGTCTCCGATTTGGATACGAGGGGAAAAGTTGGAGCAACGAAACACAATGATGCCAAGGATCATCATAGCTGACTTCGCCTTCTTGGACTCGAAACAAACGACCAGACCCTAGTGGTTGTTCTCGTCAAACAAACACAAACAAATGAGACCAGGAGTGAAACAGGTTTGACCCGATAATAACAATGACATCAAGGGCATGATCTACTCTCAACTTCCAGGTGAGGTCTGATAACTCAAACGAGGGGCAAATAAACAAACTGACCCGAGGTGAAGACCAACATACTATTTTGAGTACTTAGTAACTATGGACATAAATCAAAGAGATGGATAAAAACCAAAACCTCATGACCCAATTTAATCAAACCAGAAGCTCGAAAAGAAATCTCAACTTCAGTATTAACTCATAAATAAGTCAAAGAATAAGTTGAGACTAATAAGTAAATGGAATAAGCCATCACTAATTTTAGAGAGTATATTTCCTTAGTTTTTACCACATTTTAAGTCTTGAGTTTTACTTGTATTACCATACTTAACAAACAACAACAACATTCAACATCCAACATAATTATCATCATTAACTTCTGGTTTTCGGTATATCATTCAAATGAAGAAGAAATATAAAAACATGAAAAAAATATACTTAACATAAAAATCTTAATCACAAAATATAAACATCCTTACAATGATGGTTCGGACTAAAGAGAGACCCGAATGAGACCCGATATTATATCCGAACAATACTTGAGCGATGACCCAATTAACACTTTGATTCGGATTAAATACCACTCGAGTTAGCTAAGCCCTATATCAATTTCGAAAAACCCTTTGGTTCATGAAACCCTAATTTTTGTGATTGTTGTGTGAAAGTGAACTAAAACCTGTGAAAGTCTCTTCCATTTAAAGAGGATAAGAGGGAATGTTAAACTCTAGTCTCCCTAGCCTCGTATGGAGAGTAGGATCCTTTCTTGGCTCTCGTTGCATTCCAAGCCATCTTCAAAGGGGTCTTGTGACTGCTAGGATAATAGGAATACCATGTATGGGGACTGGTGGTGATACCTTTTGCGTTTGACCTTCAAAAAGAAGACAAGGTATCCATATTGGTGTTTGGTTTTCTTCCATGACTGTCGACAAGAAGAGGGGACAAGCAGTAGAGTAGGAGAGGAGATTTAAAACGAGGGGTGATAGAGATGGCTTTTCTTGTGTTGATTATCAAAAGAGGAAGTGATAACTATTTCCATGTATGTTTTCCTGCTTGTGTCGACCAGAAGGAGAGGAAAAGGAGACAACTAGGGTAGGCTATAAATGATAGGAGTTAGACAAAGTTTTTATTTTGTTTTATTATAGACACAGTATAGATTATACCCCGTGTTTTGTCGAATCTTCGAGTAAACGTACCTTCCCGGTACCCGAAAGATTTAGAAATTATATTTTTAGAAGCGTTTTTGTAAGTGTAATAATATATTATTATTATTACATAGAAATTTGATTATAAATGTTTTCCGTTATTAATTTGGTGTCGGTCTGCGTGCGGTGCCGTGACTTCTAAATTCACGAGATAATCTCTCGTTTTCTTTAGTGAATTATCAGTGATTGATAAAAAATGTATTTTTCTCTTATCTCAATATTTATTTCTAGTTTTGTATGCTACTGCACTGCAGTATACGGAAGAACTTTTCGGAACAATGGATTAAGCTTATGTATGTTTATATATTAACTTGGAAAATAATAAATTTCACCGATACTTTGTGGGCAAGTATTGTATGTGCGGTGTCTTATTTCTAAAGAAACAAAATGACCTCTTGTTTTTAAATTTTTGATATTGACATTTGTCAGAAAATAACCGATTGGGATTTTCTAACGTGATAAATATTATTATAATAATCCGAAATTTTACGGGTTGTTATAGTCTACCCACCTTACAGGAGATCCGTCCCGGATCTCATTTTACGTTATCCGATAGGGTGTCGGAAACAAGGTGATGGTATTTGGAACAAGTTTTGAATGTTCCCTAGGTTGTCCTAGGGTTTCCTCTTCGGGTATGGGTACCTAGGTGTTGTGCCAGGAGCACATCCTCTATCTGAGGAGTCATGATTTTTCTGGGGTAGGTTTATTGGGTGAAAGCTCTAATTTTTGTTGTTATAAGGTTTCACTGTTTTGTTAGTGTGAGTTCCTTTAACTTCTCATGGTTTTATCAAAACGTACCCATTTCTGGTGTTTAATGGTTCTAAAGTATATGGGTTGATTCTTAAGGTTCGCTATGTGTTTGTGTGCTATCTTCTTTAAAGGGTGAAGAAACATTTGTTTTCGAATTTCTCTAAATGTTTGTACAAGTTTGACTAAAACCAGATTTCAAAATCGATAAGATGTAAAAATGACATATTTTTAAAAGATTGTAAAACCGGTTCTTAATTATGGTGTTATAAGAAGGTTTTGCGAAACTTTTAGTGTTTCAGCATTTTGTCTCATTTTAATGAGGGATTTTTGGGAAAGTATTATTATTGGATTCTAAAGAGGAATCCTCAGATTTGGAAAATATATTGTAGCAAGGATACGTAGCAGGATATAATTTACCCATAGCCACGGGTAGGGTTTAGTTGTCTAAGTTGGTAATGTTAGGGATTTAATTGTTGATGACCCTCATGGTTATCTATGGTTTTAGGCAGAGGTGTAGGATACATCATAAGGTCAGGCTTAACTATCAAGGAGGACATTGATCATCTCTGTTTATGGGGTATTAACTTAAAACACATTTCGAGGAAATAGGTAACCAATAGAGTGGTTTTGGAATACCTTTCTAAGTATTAATGAACACTTTATTTGGGTAAGGTATGGGTAGAATTGTAGTTTATATTATGGTGAAATGGTAAGGTGGTAATTTGGTTTATGGAATAATTCATGAAGTGGTTCATGAAGTATTTTGATTATAATGGTTTGAGGGATAATCGTAAATAGTTTGTATGGCAACTCTTTTATTTGTAGGAGAGTAACAAGGTAGGCACGGTTATTCTTAAAAGGTAGGTGGAGCTTCTAGGTTTTTTTTTTAATTCTCAGGGTAGGGCGTAAAGTTTTCAAGCTTCTAGGTATTCTCATGACCTTTATCATGCCTCTCTAGATTTTTTCGGAGGTCTATTGTCCTTTTTCTCATAGGTGTTATGGGAGGTTGTTCATAGGATGGTTTGATTAGCCCACGGAACGTAAGGTTTGGGGGAGGAGTGACTATAACATAACCCGGTTGTGATATGGAATTATAAAGTTTATGATTAAGAAGTAGTATGACGCCAGTGAGTAACTTGTGATTAAGGAATATTGTGACGCCAGTGAGTGGTTTATGATTAAGGATTAGTGTGATGCCAGTGAGTGGCTTGTGATTAGGGTCTGCCAGTGAGTGGCTTGTGATCAAGGAATGCCAGTGAGTGACTTGTGATTAAGGGATGCCAGTGAGTGACTTGTAATTAAGGGATGCCAGTGAGTGACTTGTAATTAAGGTATGCCAGTGAGTGACTTGTAATTAAGGTATGCCAGTGAGTGACTTGTAATTAAGGGATGCCAGTGAGTGACTTGTAATTTAGGGATGCCAGTGAGTGGTTTATGTTTAGGAAATGCCAGTGTGTGGTTTATGATTAGGGTATGCCGGTGAGTGGCTTGTGATTAGGGTATGCCGATGAGTGGCTTGTGATTATGGTATGCCAGTGAGTGGCTTGTGTTTAAAGGATAGTGTGACACCAATGTGTAGCTTTAGTGTAACGCCAATGTGTGACTTATTGAAATGTTACATGTTTATCATTTTCTCACTTGACATAAGGCTATTATAACTATCCTAAGTACTGCAAAATTCACCTCTGAGTCGGACATAGGTGATCAGGCTATGTCCCATGTCCCTGTTGAATATAGGTGATCAGTCTATACTCACCCGAGGTTCAATGAATTTTGAAATACTTAGCTTAGTTACGCTAGTAATATGTCACAATACTTTTAAAAGCTGTCTTGTAGGATTAGAACAATTATTCTATTTATGTGAGTGAAATGTGTAGTGTTGTGATACGTAAGTATACGTATAGGGAAAATAATTATAACCTATAATGAAACTAGGTGAGCAGTGATAAAACATGTATCTTATCAAGTATGATCTCAACAGGATCATAAGTGAGGCATCAGCTTGGCAGGCAGGCACGTGTCGGTCATAGGGTTTAGTTTTTGTAAAAAGTGGTTATAGTCTAGGTTTTAAAAATATACCCAATTCTCTATAACCTAGGCTCTGATGCCAATCTTTCTAAAGAAACGAAATGACCTCTTGTTTTTAAATTTTTGATATTGACATTTGTCAGAAAATAACCGATTGGGATTTTTTAACGTGATAAATATTATTATAATAATCCGAAATTTTACGGGTTGTTATATGTAGCCTTGCCCATTTTTTCCTTTGTGCTCGGACGTCCACGGGTATTTTTCTAAATAACAGGTTCCCGTGTGTCATCAGATGCAGGTTGGTATATCGATCTCAACTTCGTTATCATATTCTTCTTGACAAACGACGATGCTTTGGTAAAAACATTCTTGAATTGCCGAATGTCATCTCTAAACGAAGTATCATCATCATCATCGTCATCATCATTCTTTGGAAGAGCCATCTTCAGGTGGTGGCCTATTGATATTAGGCCACGGAACATGTAGGGTTCTCCAAAAAATATTAAGTTCTTCCAGTGGAATGGGGCGTCCTGAAATCATTAAAAGTAGTATATTACAATGCCGCCCGTAAATAAATCACTGATATTAATGGGAAAAACAACTTGATACTTATAAATTTACTTACCATGATATGCATAGTATTGCATCTCGTGAAAGCATGGTAGTCCGTAAATTTTACGCAACTTATGGCTACAATCTTCTACCGTGATAGACAGGTGGAGTTCTTTTTGCATGAGTTTGAAAGCATGGTGAGAAACTTTATACCACAATTCTTGAAATAGTAGTATATTACAATCATTTATTTTCTCGCCGATGCTTCTATTTAAACTCTCTTTTATCGCATTTTCTTGCACAAATACAATCTTGTCGATTGCACTCAACAACCTGTCTAAATTGGACTGTGTGCCGCCCAAATATAATTTCAACAACGCGTGGTGAGCCTCAACTCTACACGTTCTGTCAGCGAAGGAGCGATATTCATCGGTGATGTACGAGACAAACATGTGTCTGTAATCTCGCAGCCCGTTATCCGATACACAGCGATTGCTAAAAAAAACATGAATTAATCAAAGGTCATTCGGGTGCTTATTAATTGAATAATAATAAAAAATAGAATTAACAATTTAGTACGCGCATGGTTGACCAAGCGTTGTTGTAGGCGCTCATATTGTTGCTCGAACAATCTGCTTGTCGGAGCTTTAACCAACCGATCCCATCTCCTTTTAATGGAGTCATACTCATCTATCCCACCGCATCTGTTTCTCATAAACCTGAGCAAATTTTGCTCTATATGCCATCGACAGAGTAATTTGTGAGCGGTAGGAAATTCTGCTCTACATGCCCCAACCAACGCTAAATCTCTGTCGGTGACAATAACACGTGGGTAGTGTATTTCGTCTATCACCTCTTTCACGCGTTGCAATACCCACTGAAGATTATGCCCCTTTTCACCGTGTATAAAGCTATACGCCATTGAAAATGTTTTATTCGTTGGAGTTACTCCAACAATTTCCAACAATGGCAATTTAAACATGGTGGTATTGTACGTGGAGTCCATCAGCATGATTACAGGAACGTCGCCATAGAGCATTCGAAGTGGGGTGAAAAAAAATAGCTCCTCAAGCTCATTATGCTCATTCAGCCTCGGGTAGTATGCATACCACGAATCCGTCAGATGTGAGTAAAGGACTTGAATTTGAGTTCTATCACCTACTGTGGCTCTCCGGAACTTATCAAGTGCGTTATATATAGTTCTAACGCTAGACACATTATCCGGATTACGTCCCTTTATTGTCGAAAGTATATTACATGGTGGTACGCTATACTCTGACAATTCTTTGACCAAACTCAACTCATCATCTTTTAATCGCATTGCATATGGCACACCATGCAACGACTCTAGGCTCTAGCAACTCATGATTATGGCTATCACACTTCACCCTCAAAATCCAATTATATCATGTTGGTCCATATTTCGCAACTAATCTGAATGGACAATTGCTTTTTTTTGTTTTGGTTTTCCGTTTTCCACTACCGTGATATTCATAAATCCTGCTCTTTGTACACATATAATTAATTTCCATCATCTGACCATTTTCTGATTTGGTTCTCTTTTTAACAATGACAAAACCGAGCCCCGAGGCTATATTTTACACCCACTCAGTTACTTCCTCGTGAGAACGGAAAGCCTGAAAATACATAACAAATTTTATAACACACTTTTTTTTAACTAATACTTTTTAATACTTTTATAACGGAAAGCCCCGAACTATATTTACCTCTTGTCTGATAAATGGGCAATCCTCTGATACTTCCTCGTGAAAACGGAAAGCCTGAAAAATAAAAAACACAACAACTTTTATAACTTTTATAACTTTCATTTTTAAAAAACTTTTATAAAGAATACAAATTTGTACATTTTTAAATTTCATTTAATACTTTTATTTTTAATAAATTTCATTTTTAACAAAGTTTTATAAAAAATACAAATTTGTACATTTTTAATAAATTTCATTTTTAACAAACTTTTATAAAAAATTCAACTTTTTACATTTTTAACATAATTTCATAAAACTAATACTTTTATAAATAATTTTTTTAACAAAGTTTTATTAATACTTTTATAAATACTTTTATTAATACAAACTTTTACTAATATACTTTTATAAAAACTTTTATTAATACAAACTTTTAGTAATATACTTTTATAAAAACTTTTAGTAATATACTTTTATAAAAACTTTTATTAATAAAAACTTTTATAAAAACTCTTATTAATATGTGTGTGGTTATAAAATTGTGTACGTGTACGCGTGTACGCGTTTTCTTTCTTTGTCTTGAGTTGATATGTTGTCCTTCTCTCTCTCTCACCCCTCATTCATTCAACTCTGTTTCTCTCTCACTATCTCTATCTCTCTAAACTTTTTTTGATTTAGATCTAAAAACATATTAGATCGTGGTATTGTTGGTTATGTTGTGGTGATGTTGCTACTGTGGTTATGTTAAGGTGATGTTTCTCTCTGTCACTCTCTCTCTCTCTCTCTAATTTTTAGTTAGGGTTTGGGTAAATTTGGGTTCTTGATGGTGAGTTTGTGATGTTTGTATGATATCTGGGTAAGTTGTGGGTTTAATTACATGGATCTTTAGTAAAAATAAAAAACGCCTAAATTTTGTTTTTAGGGTTTGGGTATCTGGGTTCTTTGATGGTGAGTTTGTGATGTTTGTATGATTTCTGAGTGATTTGTGGGTTTAATTACATGGATCTTTAATAAAAATAAAAAATGCCTAAATTTTTTTTAGGGTTTGGGTATCTGGGTTCTTTGATGGTGAGTTTGTGATGTTTGTATGATTTCTGGGTGTTTTGTGGGTTTAATTACATGGATCTTTAATAAAATAAAAACGCCTAATTGTTTTTAGGCTTTGGGTATCTGGGTTCTTTGATGGTGAGTTTGTGATGTTTGTATGATTTCTGAGTGATTTGTGGGTTTAATTACATGGATCTTTAATAAAAATAAAAAACGCCTAAATTTTTTTTTAGGGTTTGGGTATCTGGGTTCTTTGATGGTGAGTTTGTGATGTTTGTATGATTTCTGGGTGATTTGTGGGTTTAATTACATGGATCTTTAATAAAAATAAAAAAACGCCTAATTTTTTTTTAGGGTTTGGGTATCTGGGTTCTTTGATTGTGAGTTTGTGATGTTTGTATGATTTGTGGGTTTAATTACATGGATCTTTAATAAAAATAAAAAAACGCCTAAATTTTTTTTAGGGTTTGGGTATCTGGGTTCTTGATGGTGAGTTTGTGATGTTTGTGTGATATCTGGGTAAGTTGTGGGTTTAATTACATGGATCTTTAATAAAAATAAAAAACGCCTTTTTTTTAGGGTTTGGGTATTTGGGTTCTTTGATGGTGAGTTTGTGATGATTGTATGCTTTCTGGGTGATTTGTGGGTTTAATTACATGGATCTTTAATAAAAATAAATAACGCCTAAATTTTTTTTTAGGGTTTGGGTATCTGGATTCTTTGATGGTGAGTTTGTGATGTTTGTATGATATATGGGTGATTTGTGGGTTTAATTTAACAAACCCTATGGTTAAAGCAGTTACAAACTGCTTATGTGAGAGGTTGATTATGTGATGTTATGTGAAACTGCATGAGTTGTGTGGGTGCAAACGGGTAGGTTAACACCTTGATCTGCCACCATTGAGTGGTATGAATACCTGCTCTGGCCTACCCCAGTCCACATGCTCTGTGTGGTTTCTTGGCAAACTGCTTATTGCACACAAGCAGATTGCACACTGGCTCAATTAGACCCGTTCAATAGTACGTTACAGGTGGGGTTATTCATACTGTGGCTATGTTTTTATTCATACTGTGGCTATAATTTTATATAACAAACTGCTTATATGCTTGATAAGCAGTTTGTTACTGTAAGCTGATTTGAAAAAACTGAGATAAGGCAATGATGATTTTGCAAAAAAAAATTATTTTGCAACCTTTGATGTTGCAGCCATATATGATAATATGATTTTGGCTTGGCATTTCCGAATGGACGGCAAAAAAAATTTTTATTTTGCAACCTTTGATGTTGCGACCATATATGATATCGTGAAACCTAATCTGAGCCTAATGTTATCTCTATTATTAATGTGTAAAATTGTTTACCTCTGGTGATTGAGACATATCGGCAGCCTAAGATATTTGAGGTTTCTTTGTGGTTTGTTAGTTGCAGCTTTCACTTGCAGCTTGTGTTTCACTTGGCTTGTGTTATAACTAAAATTATAGCCACCGTATAAATAACCCCACCCTAACTTGTGGAAACTTCACTTGTTGTAACTTGGTGATGTTTGTACGATGTTTGTGTGATCTGTTTGTGGAAACTGCTTGTGGTAACTTGAGGGTACTTTAATGGATCTGTTTGTGTGATGAAATTTGAATATAACATGGGAGGTTTCACTACCTGCCATTTTGAGATTCTTCACTTGTGACTTATTGCAGTTTGGGAATCTTACTTTTGGTACTTGCTTGTGAAACATGTGTTTCACTTGGTACTTGCGTGCTAATGCAATATGGTATTGTGCAATCTTTGAGATTCTATGTTTGTGAGTTCCTGTAGTTTGGGAATCTTACTTTTGCAAATGGTACTTGCTTGTGAACATTGTGAAACATGTGTTTCACTTGGGCAATCTAACTTGGTTGCAATCGGTATTGTGCAATCGATTTGTGCACTTGTGTGCAATCTGGCACTTGGACAAAAAAAAAAGGCGATGACGATTGGTTTTATAACCGAACGGCACGGCAAAGTGATATTTTTTATCACTTTGCAACCTTCATATCCGAGCCTAACACTTTATCAATTGTTCTGTGCACTTGTGTGCAATCTGCAGTACTTGGACAAAAAAAATTTTCAATCTGCAGCACTTTGCAACCTTTGTGCAATCTGCTTGTGTGCTTATGCACTTGGACAAAAAAAACCTTGGCGATGATGAACTCTAATCGAGCACAGTATTCAATCTGCTTGTATGAACTCTAATATGAGCCTGTATTCAATCTGCTTGTGTGCTAATGCAATCTGCTTGTGTGCTTATGCACTTGGACAAAAAAAAAAAAAAAAAAAAAAACTTGGCGATGATGAACACTAATCTGAGCCTGTATTCAATCTGCTTTGTGTGCTAATGCACTTGGACAAAAAAAACTTATAGGACAAAAACTTGTGTGCTTGTGTACTTGGACAAAAAAAACTTTTTTGGGACAAAATAACCCCACCCAAAACCTGCTTTGTGCAAAAATAAACTTGTGGGATAAAATAACCCCACTCAAACCAGCAATGACACAAAAAAAAAAAAAAAGGGGATAAAATCTGAAAAAGCCCCCTAGACCCACTAGACCCCGTTTGCTACTAGGGGGGGTAGACCCCGTAGCAATAGTGTGACCCTTTTTTTATCAACACCACTTCAAGACAAAAATATCACATCTCTCATACTTTTTTTTGGGAAAGGTATATCTTTCTTGTTTATCCCATCACTAAAACTTTAGACCAACCTTAAAGGTTAAGTCGTGAGGCTCGATTACCCCAAAGGGAGACGCGTCTCCCCTTCTATGCTCCCCTCCAAGGACGTGTCCCATAGTGGAAAATGAGAGGATTTGGTCGTGTTATTGGCCGATCATTTGGCAAAAAAGACACTCATAGCGGCTCAGTTTTTGACCGTTACGTAACATTTAAAAAACAAACTTTAAAAAATTAGATAAACTTACCCAATAAATATACGTACTTTAATATTCTCAAATCAAACAGATGGATTTCGATCATTTTTTTTACATCATCGGATGGCGAAGACGAAGTTATTAATATCGATCTAGAGTTTTTAAAATATGTCGTTATGCTTGTTCAAGCTTCTACTTCTACAATCCGAAAAGCCCCAAAAAACATAATTACTCAAAGAGATGAGTCGGTTTCTTATGATCGTCAAAATAACAGCATAAAAAGCTGATTGTTTGAAATATAAGATCGTACATATGATCGTGAGATCGTACGCAATATCACAATATTGTGTCTATTGTAGTTAACGTGGAATTAATATTTTGAAGATTTTATAGAATCAAATTTTGATTCTGATGCAAAATATGAGGTGTATGCATCATTCCATATTATAGATAAGGGGTGAAAGCTAAAGGTACGCAACGTACTTTTTCAAAAATACACATCTACACAATGTACTTTTAAAAAAAACACATCTAGCTAACATACTTTCAAAAAAATTTCGATCTAGCTAATATGACATGTTGGTAGTAGGTTACCAGGTCACCTTGGCGAAAAATTTGCGCAGTTAGTCCTCTAGGACTAACGACCGTTAGCTAGATGATAACGACCGTTATAAAAAAAAACTTTTAAAAAAAATTTTACGTTTTTTTTTTTCAAAAAAATTAAAAAAAAAAAATTAAAATTTTTACGTTTTTTTTTTTTTTTTTTTTTTAAATTTTACGTTTTTTTTTTAAAAAAATTATGTTTTTTTTTTAAATTTTTAAAAAAATTAATTTTTTTTAAAATTTTTATGTTTTTTTTAAAAAAACGTAATTTTTATTTTATTTTATTTTATTTATTTATTTTTTTTAACGGTCGTTATCTTCTAGCTAACGGTAGTTAGTCCTAGAGGACTAACTGCGCAAATTTTTCGCCAAGGTGACCTGGTAACCTACTACCAACAAGTCATATTAGCTAGATCGAAAAAAATTTGAAAGTATGTTAGCTAGATGTGATTTTTTGAAAGTACATTGCGTGGATGTGTATTTTTGAAAAAGTACGTTGCGTACCTTTAGCTTTCACCCTATAGATAAGTTGTTTATGTATTGAACTTCTGGCATAGTAGCTCACGTGTTTTGAGAAGTTTATGACTTATGTTGTAAACTTGTATCAAACTTAACTGTTAAATAATATAATGATTAAGATTTTACATTTTCATGTTTTAGTATTGATGTTCAAATTTAAGTTTTAACATTTTCCTGAAAATATCATATGAATTTATTCTAAACGAAAATGTAAAAAAATTGACTTATAAACCTAACATGACAATCTAGAAAAATCTTACTATCATGATCTGGTTATATGATCATCAAGAACAAAATCAATCTATGATGACATTTCGATTCTGACAGCTTTAAAAATACAATTTTAAACCTCTAATCAAATTGCTATTATTGTTACACAATATTAATAGCATTTTATGAAAAGAGTTTACAATACAAAATAAACATGTGTTATGTTTGACGCACAACTTGTGAGTGCATATGATAATTTGAAATTTTTAAAAATTAAGTTAAGATATAATATAAGTGTACAATATAAAAGATTACGATTCCTAAGTTTTTAAACGAGAAACTAATAAAAAGAGATTTTATAAAATTAAGTTAAGATATATATTTTGTAATTTGATGTCATTTTACACATAAAAAGTATGACAAATGACAAAAAAATGCATCGAACTTGACATTTTTGTGATTGTGTGTAGCCAACTATTTTTTTTCTTATTGTATGCTTGAACTTTCAAAGGTAAAATGGTCACAAACTACACACAATAATCGAATTTTGAAAGTTAAGTACACACAATAAGAAAAAAAATAGTTGGCTACACACAATCATAAAAAGTGTCAAGTTCAATGAATTTTTTTGTCATTTGTTCGTTTAACATGTTATGTATACCCATATCACATCGACTCATTCGTTTAACATGTTATGTATACCTAAAAAGTATTGCTAAAAATAAAGATTTAAGATCATTTGAGGACAAAAGATTATTTACATATCAAGGGATCAATCTCCACCATCCATTTTTATTTGATCTAATAGATGAGATTAATCTCAACAATTTAAAAACTCACTTTCATCATCTTTTTTCAAATATTAATAGCTTTCAAACCGTTAATCGTTAAGCAAAAAAAAAAATCATTGCGACGAGCATTTAATTATCTTTCTATAGAAATGCACTTTGATATACTTTCGACAAAATATTTTTTTTTTCGTATTTTTCACGTTTTTTTTGTAAGTTTTTTCGTTTTTTTAACGTTATTGAAATTTGCATTGGAAATCATATATGATTAAACACTAATTTGAATATCACATGTGATATTAGTGTTACGGAGTATATCATATATGATATTAGTGTTATATCATATATGATATGTAATATCACATGTGATATTAGTGTAAAATCACATATGATATACATATTATATCACATGTGATATCACATACTCCCTCCGTCCCATATTAGCTGTCCTGTTTGACTTTTCAAAGTCTTTCTTTTTCAACTTTGACATTGAATAGTTTTATTTGTGTTATATAATACTTGATGCAAAATATATGAATAGAATGGGAGTTTAATTGTATTTTCATTGATATAACTTTCATCAAGTATTATATAAAACAAACAAAAATAGTTAAGGTCAAAGTTGACAAAAAAAGACTTAAAAAAGTCAAACATGACAGTCAATATGTGACGGAGGTAGTATCATATATGATTTAACACTAATATCACATGTGATATTCAAATTAATGTTTAATCATAAATGATTTTTTCATGCAAATTTCAGGTAACGTAAAAAAAGACTAAAAACGTGAAAAAAAAAAAACGTTTTTTTTTCTTTTTTCAAAAGTATATCAAAGTGCACGTCTATGGAAAAATAATTAAGTGCTTTGCGTGACGGTGTAAATATTTTCACTTATTGATTAACGGTTTAAGAGATATTTAAATTATAAAAAATAGGTAAAATAATAAAATACTTTTAATCTCAGCAATTGATTTTATTTTAGATAGATGGTGAAGATAAGTCCCTTGATATATAAAAAAAGTTTGGTATGTAAAATAACTCAAAAAAATAAAAACACGCGTTCTCACAAGTTCGAACTTTTATAAGCTTGCAAGTATTTTTAAACTCGTTTCTAACCACAAATCACTTTCTTTTGAACTTTAAAAAGCAATTGGTAAATTAATCTCATCTTCTAATGAAACCCGTGGCAAACGGTAATTACATGACAAATTGGTCACTTACTTGCCACCAAATATTAACCTAACCTCCCTTTTTATTCTCTCTTTCCGGTCACATTTTTCTCTCACACACGCCGATCAGAAATCCTTCAAAAAAGAAAGAAAAAAAATGAGCACCGGACCAGGCCTCTTCTCTGACATCGGAAAAAAAGCCAAAGGTATAATTATAATTATAATCTCTTAATTTATTATATAATATCATCAAAATTAACCGTATGTAACTGATTGATTTGAATTTGTAAATTTGTAGATCTGTTGACGAGAGATTACCTAACCGATCAGAAAGTATCTGTTTCAACCAGCAGTGTTTCTGGTGTTGTAAGTTTCTTCTTCATCATCATCTCTAACCCTAGGTTATTACGCGATTAAATAATTGATCTAAATCTTATATGTATTCCTTCTCATTATTTTTTGTTTATGTTTATAAATTTGTGATTAGATTGCGTGAAACGTGGAGTTTGGTACAAATTAGTTAGCATGTATACCTGGCATCGTCTTCTTTCTGTTGCAATTATTGTGTATGCGTGCTTTTTAGTCTGATGCGTTTCAGAGAACATTGATAGTTTAGAAAATCTTATATGAATTATCAACTATCACGTTTTTTAAGTATGTGACTTGCTAACTAGGTAGAGGTGGTCTTTCATCATTATTAAGCTAGAACGTTGAATAATTCTAGAGGTTGGTAGAGCAAGTCGCTCAAGTTATTACTCAGTTGTTGTGGTAGGTAGGTAGCACGTTGATATTTGCATCACGTTGTAAGTTCTATTGCTTTATCTGTTTTATACAAGTGATATAGTATCTTCATATCTTATATCTTGTGCATGTATAGAACTTTAGATGTACTGTTGTGCAAGTAACGGGCTACATGTTGAATATGTGAATGGTGATATGTGTAGTAGTAGTACTACTATTTATTTAGTGCAAGGATTATGTTGTTTCATTTCTTCTTTGAAGATCCAACCCCATGCGTTATAATATAAGAGATTGAAATATCCTGCTATCGACCTATGGTGAATGCCTTATTGTAAGCCATGTGATTTGAAAATCAACTCGCAGTCAGAATTGATTAGTAAATTACGCAGAGCAGGGTTAATGAAACTTTAATATTTCATGCACATATTGTGGGGAATTTGGTAGGGACTTATCTCTATATTGTTTTTGTATGTTATTCAAGGGTGTTGAGAGGTCCAAGGTCTCCAGTTTGTTATTTTTGTGAAACTTTACAGTTTAAATATGGGCAAGCTTAGCTTTACCTCTGTTTCAAATGAGATACTGTCTAAGAACTTAAGTTACTATATGTCGGGGTACAAGCAGTAAGTATTTAAATCAGATATCATTTGATTGAGATGAAAAGCATATACAAGGTTTGGTTGAGACTTACACATCAAGAGATTGGATATTATAGGTCTTAAATAAAATAAATTAATTATAGAAGAATTAAAGAATTGCTAGGTAATGCAATGTTACATGTCTTGTTGTGGACAAATGTTAGGTAATGCAATGTTAACATTTTTTTACGCATCTGGTCTAAATGTGCTAAATAAACATTGTGTGTCGTGAATAGGAATTTCTGTTCATCCAGCTGACTATGCCAGAGTGTAAGATCTTAAGACATTGCTTTTGGCCATTGTTTTTTGAGTTTTGATCCTTTCATCATTCTTTGACTTTATCTAGTTCTTTAAACTGTTGACAACTGAATATAGGAAGTTTTGTTATAAATTCTGACACACTGGCATAGTTGGCTGGATGGAGAGGACTCCTGATATCAGATTGTTTGCTTACTTTGTCACAAGATCATCAGCATCAACTGTATGCTTGTTTTCCTTATTTTTGTTTTTGACATGTCTGCTCAGTTTCCGATCCTTTTTTTACTCTAAAAGTCAAAGTTAGCATTCTTTAGAGTGTTTAAAGTCAAAAGGTTTGGTAAAATATCTTGAAAATCTTTTGAGTATTTTTATGAAAGTGCTTGGTTTTCTATCATGTTCTTTTTTAATGAGAAATGATTTGCACTCTAAATTTATATCTAATTACATGTGCATTCATCTATGAGTGCTGAAAAAAGAGCCCACTTCCTCATAAGTTCATGGGTGGATTTGATGTGTCATTAGGTATAATTTTAGGCATGCCAATTACCTGTCTTATTTATTTCAGCCATGAATAAAACATCAGAAACACTAATTTAAAGATTGGGATATCAAAGCTGTATAAAAACATGCTGGAATACAACCCAAATCATGTCCAAAACTTTCAAAAAGACAAGCTGTTTGTTAACTGCTGAAAAATTTGCCTTCATGCTCATGTTTACTTTAAATTCTAACACGACATAATCAATAATATACCCCATACAAGATACCTGCATCCTTTTTAATCATAACAACCAGTCAAACTGAAACGGTTAGAAACTATCCTTTTTAATCATAACAACCAATCAAAGTGAAACAGCTAAAACCTATCAAACCTATATCTCTAAATCAAACTTAAGGTGTGGAGATGTTGGGGTAGTAGCTTAATTTACTTTCTTTGCTTGATGTCCTCCCAAAATTCTCCCTCAAATTTCCAGGCCGATCTCCCTTTCGTGCCCTCTGATATATTGACACGTGAATGAAAGGGGAAAATGGATGGTATTGCTTCTTATTTATACTGAGGGTGTGCGTAGATTGCTTCTTAAACTTTTTTATTTGCTTATTGTGTTTTAATACATCAGACAAGTAGTTGTCATGCATATTCAAATTGCTTATGTGATTATTTGTGAGTGACATAGATTTGAATAAGCAGTTGGGAGCTTCTTATCCCAAACTCCTTATTTAAAAGAATCATGACGGGTAAGCAGTTTTTTGAAGCAATTTAAACACTCCCTAAACTAATGGATAATGATGGGTTAATAATTAGTCTTGCCACTCCTATCCTGATTAGGATGTATGCCGTTTTCAAGTAGACATTAGTTATCAAATAGTTGCATTAGTCATCATCTCATTACCTCACCTTTTTAGTTATTTTGTGTACTTTACAACACAAAACTATATATATGGTACCAAGTACCAACATATAATGTGTTTTATACATATATCATTTACTTATGTATTTATCTACCGTACACAACACACAAGTAGTTTTCCATTTTCTATGAAATGTGCTAGTATGTGTGTATATATTTCAGGATATTTTTGTTTACCAGTATGAATATGGTATTCATCCCTCACATGAGAAATAAATTTATTTCTCATGCTTGATAATGATCGAAATCAATTCGTCACAATAAATAGAGGTCATTGTCATAAAATCCATGTGATAAGTTGATTGTAGCTCCTCCTAAATATAGTCTAAAGCATTGTTTTCGAATGTTAAAGTTTGAAATGTATTGTAAGTTTTTTAAATTCTCAACTTAGGAGCAAATGCAAATAATGATTATTACTGTAAATTTTTGATAGCCAATTTACAGAACAACTTGACGTACTGAAATGTACAATCCTGACTTGACCTATGATCCTCTTACCTGACACAAGACCACTACACAATCTGCATTTTTTTTTGGCATCCATATGGGGTCTTGTTTCTAATGCAAGCTTCATTTAAGTGATTGCTTAAAAAGAGTCATTAAGAACTTAACTGGAGAGTAATAAATCATGAGACAGGTATTATGAAATATATAATTCTGACAATGGATGAAACAAAATTCTAATTTGATGTTGTTCATATATCACTTTTAGGAAATATGTTAACCTCTATTAGTTTTAAAGTTGGTTGAATTGTTCATTTACTTCATTAGTTCGTTCTATTGTCTATGAACTCAAGCATGTATTCGTCATTCAATGGTATTACTCACTGTATTGCAGGCAATAACCTCATCTGCAACAAAAAAGGGTGGTCTGTCAGCCGGAGATGTGGGAGCGGTGTACAAGTACAACAATATATTGGTTGATGTCAAAGTTGACACAGACTCAAAGGTTTGTTGGTCACTATCTTGAATTCCTGAATATCATAATATATGTCATTGCTTCACGTTTCGCCTAATAACACACTCATTTCGCAGATTGCTACAACATTGACTTTCACAGATCTTGTGCCCTCAACAAAGACCATTGCATCATTTAAAGTGCCTGATTTCAATTCTGGCAAGGTACATATCAATACCTTGATCTGTTAATATATGATCCTACCTGACCATGAAATTGCAACCCCAACTATATACAATAGGGAAATTTTGTGTCCATTTTAGTTGCAATGATGGTTATGGATCGACATGTAAATTTCTCACTAATACATTAAACAAAACATTGAAATTCCAATAGAACATTTCAAAATTGAATGTGTTGCAATTTTATGACGAATTGTGTTTTTTATATTGCAGCTTGAGGTTCAGTACTTCCATTATCATGCCGCTGTAGCAACAGCAGTTTCGTTGAACCAAGCCCCAACGGTTGACCTTTCAGCTACCATTGGTACTCCGACATTTGTTATTGGCGCAGAAGCAGGTTATGAACCAAATTCTGGGAGATTGACCAAGTACACTGCTGGCATAAGCGTTAACAAACCAGACTCCAGTGCTTCCATTATCTTGTAAGCAATATCACTGCATCAACTTATCACATTAAACCTGTTTACAAATATTTCTGGCGGGCTTTATTTTCAGGGGTGACAAAGGGGACACGATAAGGGCATCATACATACACCATCTGGATGAATCCAAAAAGAGTGCTGCTGTTGGGGAGATCACAAGAAGGTTCTCGATGAATGAGAATACTTTCACAGTCGGAGGCTCATATGCTGTTGATAGTCTAACAGTGGTAAAGGCTAAGCTGAACAATCATGGAAAGTTGGGCGCACTCTTGCAGCACGAGATAATTCCCAAATCGTTTGTGACTATGTCTAGTGAGTTGGACACCCAAGCCTTGGACAAAACTCCCAAGTTCGGGTTGGCTCTTGCACTCAAACCTTGATCAGAAAGAACCGAGAACCGGTGAGTTGATATACTTTTTTGTTGAAGCAAATTGAAGTGTGATTTTTCAGCTGTATTTGTTTGTCCCTAGACTAGCCATTTGAAGGGAGCATTCGATCAATAAGCAGTCGTTGCATTAAACGTTTTGGTCTCTAGGTTTTCATGTTTCCTGAATATACTGTTTAACAGTTACCGTTGGAACCACGGACGTCTCTTCATCTCTTGAATTAGGTGCTCATTTACCTGTTTAAAATACTTGAGGCCTGTATTTTTGTCTTACATCCACCATTTTTTTTCTTTAACATTGACAATGTTGTGATTTCTGCCTGTCAAAAATTTTCTGAGAGGATCTGATTTCCCCTATAGTAAAATAAGCTTCGGTGGGATATCTTTCTGGGTTTAATATCTCAAGTTTTACAGCAAGCAGGATATATGTTTGTTCTTTCTATATCAACTTCACTAACAATGCAATGAAGTTGCAAGTTGTAAACATCAGTTGTCAAATTTCACAAAAATGTGAATGGTTGTACGACTAGTGTACAATTTTGTTGTCTAACGAGACTTGCATTCTTATATCTCTGCTATTGTGCTCATTACCGAGGCAGTTACATGTAGCTTAACCATCTAGAAAACACAGTTGAAAATTAAATCCGAATGGAACTTGACCCCGCTTCAACTTAAACCTCCTTGATGGTTGAGGTTCTCTTTAAATCGCCATGATACCATAGAGTTTCAGTTTCAGTACTTTTTAACAAAGACTTGCTTGAACTCTTAACTTTGCTGGAAAATAACGTAAGTAACATTACTGCAAAATTGAGATTGCTGACGTTGAAACTGACCCATACAATCTTGATATTGAGTATTGACAAACTAGATGATATCTTGCTAAACCAAAATGACATTGTTTTGATTGATTGTGACAAACAAGTTGTCCGAGAATTGTGGTGAACTTTGAAATGGTTTTGCTTGAAGCCTTGAATTCTCCAGTTCTGAATTGATGCTACCGATGACATGACCAAACTTCCGGTGTGTAACCAGAATGGGAAAACCTGCTTACACATTGGAATAAAAAAATCTGCATAAGCAGACACTAAAACGACATTTCTCTCTACCAACGTGTGATTCCATTCACGAGTAACAGGGCAAAACATCTCGAAAGAGACCACCATAACACTGGATCATGAAGTTACTAGACCACTTGTTAATTTCATTGTTTTGGATTGTTCCTATCCAAATCCGATAGATTGATTGCATCTACAAATGAGTTTAATTCATAAACCGAGGTGTGATTGGAGCTTTACCATCTTGCATCCCATCTTGCTACCATGCGGTATTAAATTTTTTTTTATGAATAGATACAAATGAACGGTGAGCAACATATTGCATTTATGAATACCGTATTTGTAAAGACATGCGTAATAATTCATTGCACCATTGTTTTTTTTTACTCAATTGAGCTCTAAATTGACTAACTTGTATTGTTCGATCCTCACCCCTTGCAAGGCCGGAGGTCCTTTTCTACCTTTGGTAGAACCGGAAGCAACCTCTCTACCTTAGGTAGGGGGTATGACTGTCTACGTCTTAACCTCCCCCATACACCGTGGAAGACGGTGTTGGGACCCATAACCCGTGAAAAATGGTATTGGAAGTTACTTTACTTTTTTTTATATTGTTCACGTATAATGATGCATATACATTCATGTTTGTCTGGTTTTTCTGTTCGTGAAGTGATTGTAAATCGGAAAAGTTCAATGGTGACTTAATTGTATCGACATCGAGCTCCTTAATTAAAAGTCCCAACCTGTCGGTTGATGGAAAGTATCTGATAACCATGTTGCTAGAGAATATGTATTCAAATTAGCTTTACAGTTGTTCTTGATAATGTCATGACAATGCAAAATTATTGTCAATTTTGTATTTCTATTCTTATCATTTGGCTGTGTTATACAAACGTCAAACTTCCGAAAGTTGATTTTGGGTATGCATCAAGTATATTTTTACACAAAAAAGAACTTCTTAGGTTTTCTTTTATGATGTATATTCACGTGTTACATTTTATGTGTAGATGAAAGAAGTAGTACTAAAAAGATTATTAGTCTTTTTCTCCAATGAATATCGATTTGTCAATTATCATGTTCATACAGGCTTTGTTGCTTCGTCATCTATAGTGTAGTTCGGATTTAAACAAATTTTAAAGTCTTCTGGTTGGAAATAATGAAATATAAAAGTGAAATGAACAAAGTAACGAATGAGCGATACAACAAAATACTCACACACACACACACATGATAGCGTATAAATTTTAGTGGCCCAAGGCTACTAAATACATGCTCGAATTAAACTCAATACTAAGGTCTAAGGCTCATAGCAGCCGGGCTTAAATGCCAGCCACACATGGCCTGATAAAACCTATCAGACTACACTGAGCACGCAAAACTACTGCTCTTTAACTGTCATTAGCAGTTAATATGTACCATCTGACACTATACAGTGGGGACGCACGGTAAACACCACTTTGTACGAGCCAATAATGAATAAACGCAGATCACGTGTCCTCCTTGTCTGCTCTCTAGATGATTAACACCTAGCTTCTTCACAATTGTTGATCATCTCTCAACGGTTTATCTCTAAACCTACTCGCCTCTCTATAAATATAAGGCAACACACACAACTTCACAAGTTTTACACACTTGGGCAAATACTGCTTCACAGCAGTAAAATATGGTTTTTGTTTAAGTGTTATCCAAACTTCTTAAACTTCATCAATCTCATCGGGTCATCCCTACAACCACGAACGTCTCAAGCACTCAAAGTTCAGGGAGCCGTAGAGGGAGGGAACTACAGGGTGTCAGGGAAAAGGACCGCCAAAAATTCAACTCGGGCCACACTAAGCCCATTTATCGGGGGAGACTTAGGTAAACGCATATCAAACTACTTATCCTTTTTCGCATTAATTTACATATAGCAATCATGCCAAGTTCACCCTGGGCATAGCATTCAGAAAGACACCCTGACATTTCCTCCTAGTCCCTCCCCTTGAAGTAACATATACCATACCCTACACTTAGAACAAATTTCAAACACATACCTAGTCAGATCTTACTCTAGGGCACTCACAGAGGGTAGGATAAGACATTTACCCAGTCTACCCAAGCATGGACATCCTAAAGCAAAAAAATCTCATGGACAACCCCACTATTCGGCCAAACAAACTTTTCCACCTTGATAGACAATCCAGGGTAGCCTCAAACCACCAACTACACCACTAATCGGTTTCTCAGGAGAGAGATCCTATCCCGAAGGTGTAGCCACCCTAGAACTTACATTAGGAACACACCCGCTGTCGAGAACAATCATGTTACAATTTCACATTGTCAAATCCATATCCAAGTACAACGTCATACTCTGAAGAACAACTCTTCAAAAGCTTAGCATGAAAGTTTCAACTATCAGGTCTTTGATAAAAATTCCAACAAGAGCAGGGGTCGCTACCGTAAAAAGCGATTACCCTCGCAAGGACACAAGTCTGGCGGCTACGGTAGAGGAGAGCAATATCAGGAGATCGTGTGGGAGCATATTTCGGGAGACAATCCCAAACAGGTAAAAGTCATCATACACCCAAAATACCCAGATCAACCCATCACAATCGGAGTCAACCTCTCACCTCAGGTCTAGAACAAACTGGAATAGCTGTTGGAAAAAATAGCCTAGACTTATTCGCCTGGAAACCATCAGACATGACCGGTATTCTCAGGGAATTAGTCGAACATAGCCTAGGCCTAAACCAATACGCGCCAGCTATTAGACAAAAAAGACATAGTCTTTCTCTAGAGCGGTCTTAGGCTATGGATTCGTAGGTCACATATCTAATCCAGGCAGGCATTCTACGGTTAGTCAAATATCAAACCTGGGTCTCAAACCCAGTTATGGTCAAGAAATTCAATGGTACGTGGCGTATGTGCGTCGACTTCACCAACCTAAACAAGGCATGTCCAAAAGATAACTGCCCTCTGCCTCCCATCGGCTGGAAAGTGGAATCCTTGACTGATTTCAAATACAAATGCATTCTTGACACATATAAAGGATATCATCATATTCTAATGAAAGAGTCTGACAAAGACAAAACCACATTCTACACCAATCAGGGTCTCTTTTGCTACACCAAAATGCCTTTCTGTCTAAAAAACGCAGGCGCTACCTACCAGGCACTGGTAGATAGATAATTCAAATCTCATATAGGCGTTAACCTCGAGGCATATGTTGATGATATGATTATCAAAAGCAAAATAGAGGATGCCCAATTGCGTGACATCATCGAAACATTCCAAAATCTTAGACGCATCAACATGAAGCTAAACACAACCAAATGTACGTTTGGGGTAGAAGAAGGTATTGGGTCACATAATCGACGCCACGGGAATTTGGGAAAACCCCAAGAAGATTCAGGCAGTACAGGACATGACTCCGCCCAAGAACCTGAGAGAACTACAAAGCCTTAACGAAACTCGCAGCTTTCAGCCGGTTTCTATCAAGAGCATCAGAAAAACAGCAACCATACTTTAAAGTGTTGATCGAATGCAATAAAAAGAAGGTGTACGAGTGGAAGGAAGAGGCTGAGGTAGCATTTCAGGACCTTAGTGTTACTAACCGAACTACTGTAATATGACAACATGGAATTAACCATCTCCTTCAGTACCCCATTTTTCCTTTTTGAAATACCATTTTGTTGAGGAGCATAGGGAGCAGTCGTTTCATAGATCCAACAGACTGAAAATACAGAGTATCCTCACCTCCCCTATCAATCCTTAATATTTTGATTAGGGATCCAAGTTGCAATTCAACTTCAGTTTTAAACACTTTGAATTTATCTAATGCTTCATCCTTAGTATGTAACAGATAGACATAACAGAACCTAGAAGCATCATCAATAAATGTCACAAATTACTTCTTATTCCCCAAAGAGAGAGTGACATGCAAATCACACAGGTCACTATGTATCATCTCCAAGAGCTTAGTTTCACGATTAACACCCTATAACGGTTTCTTAGTTATTTTGGTCAACATGTAAGTTTTACACTTTTCATTGTCCATGTCAAATGTTCGGATTATCCCATCCTTAGACATATCATGCATCCGTTTATAGTGTACATGGCCAAGTCTAGCATGCCAGAGGGTAGAGTCAATCAGGTCAGAGGTGGTCATAAAGGCTGAATTATCACAATCATTAACAATGTTCAACCTGAACATTTGATTACACATATATCCAAAACCAATAAATACCCCACTTTAGACAAAAAAAATTTATCAGATTCAATAACTTGTTTAAAACCATGATTATTCAAAACACTACTTAAAACCAAGTTTTTCCTTATATCAGGAACATGAATAACATTAAACAAACTTACAATCTTTCCAGAACTAAACCTAAGATCTACACAACCACGTCCATACACCATGGTTGTTGACTCATTTCCCATGTGAAGAATAGAACCATCATTCAGTGACTCATAAGTCTTGAACCAGCTTCTATCGTTGCACACATGAACAGTTGCTCCAGAGTCAACCCATCACGCAACATCATCATTATGTACATAGTTAGATTCAAATACATATGTAACATAATAAACCTGAAGAGATTTATTAAACATATTCTGACCTTTCAAAGGAACTGAACCATTCTCTGATCCACTAGTGCCTGATCTATTGGTTTTACCACCAATGTTAACACCTTTGCAATCCCTTTTAATGTGACAAGATTTGCCACATTTCCAACAAGTAGGTGTTGCCTTCTTGTTAGGGTCTGCCATTGTGTTATCATGATGTTTACACTTGCCCTTGTTGTCATTGTACCTGGTAGAGCTGTTATGCTCCACCATATTAACAACAGATGCACCAGCAACATTGTTGCTTTTTTCTTGTCATTATCCTGCGCCCTGAGTGATTCCTCAATGCGCAGATGACTGCCCAACTCAACAAGAGTTAGCTCCTCCTTCTTATGTTTCAAGGTATGCTTGAAATCTTTCCAAGAAGGATGGAGTTTGTCAATGATACAAAAGACTGAAATAACCTCATCTATGTTTATTTTGTGTTGTGTAAACCTTCCAAGTATACCAACAAGTTCATTGTATTGTTCCATAACTGGTCTTGAATAAGTCATTTTGTAATTTGTGAAATTACTTACAAGGAACTTTTTACTTGATGCATCTTCAGCCATATATTTGGCATCCAAGGAATCCCATAGTTCTTTGGAAGATTCAACATTCTGATAAATATCAAAGAGATAATCAGACATACCATTGAGTATTAAACCTCTGCAAATGTAATCATCATTCTCCCATTTGCTCCTCTTCCTGATCTGTTCCACAGTAGCATCATCCCCATCATCTGGAATTGGTGTGCTCAGAACATATACCATACTCATGCTTGACAACATGAAATGCATCTTCTTTTGCCATCTTCTGAAATCTACCCCTTCAAACTTTTCCAGTTTGGAGAAGTTAGCAGCCATATTCTTCATAGCAGCAACCATTAATTATCACAAAATAGTTTACTTTGATTTTTGGTGTTTACGAGCCCAGAGCAGGGTTAAGATAATCAATAGTCTAACTAATTACCAATGATGGTTACCGGATATTACTTGGAATCGTGTTATCACTTTTCAAAGTAAACTATTCGACCCTAATGCCTGAGTATCACAAATATCTACTTGGAATAAGACCAAATGTATGTTAATGATTTAGGCATAAATTAATAACCTTTGGCATCTAAGTGTTTATGTTTTTCTTTCTCCTATTCATGCATATGTGATTTCCTATTTATATGATGCATATGTGATTTCCTATTTATATGAAAAATACTCATAGCTAGTCAAATGAAATTATAAGGATTAATCAGCCCATTAATCGCCTCATAATTATCCCCATTATAGTTAATAGTGGTTACACGACTAATTAAACGTAGTCATTAAGCAGTTATAACTGTCACTTGAATAGGTCAAAACCATTACAAGTTAATTCCAGCAGCACTAGCAGTATTCACTCTGCCTAACAGTATTAACATTAGTACTAGCAGTATTAATTCTGCCTAACAGTAGTAACATTAGTACTAGCAGTATTAACTCTGCTTAAGAGTATTAACATTAGTATTAGCAGTATTAACTCTGCCTAACAGTAGTAACATTAGTACTAGCAGTAGTAACTCGCTGAACCTTACCACTATAGAGTCAGGGTGTTCAAGGACCTCATGGGTGTACACTCAGTACCTGTTGACCCATTACCAGGTGTGAACTAATCCCACAAGTGCACTAAATTTTCCAACAAGACTTTTGTTCATCTTTTGTCATTTAGCTAAACGGACTTAAAATCTTGTTGCAACTAAATGAATATGTTACTGCACAATTCATGAACCATTCACTGAACGTTTGCCTCGTTTACAACCTGTTTTCCTCGTAAAAATACAATATGATTTTCCTTATAAAAAATGCAATGTTGTATTTTGATATTGAAAATCTAAAGCAGAAGGTTAACAATATCTCAACTAGATTCAAATGTGTAGCCGAGTGATGAGGCTTCATTAATAGTTCTAGCAGAAACTCAAGTTCAAATCCTATGCAGAGTAATTGTGAAGTAAGATGCGTAATCCCTAAATCAATTTGTTTCATAATAATAACTTTGCAAGAAAATAATCAAATTCAAGGAATACACAAACAGTCTCCTTAGCAAGCCACCTTGTAGGTCTAAATATTACATTTTCCATATTGTCATTTGCACGAAGTGTGTGACTATGTGAGTTATGAACCAATTAACAGTGACAATCATTAGTGTTTTCTTAAAAAATATTGCAAATAAATTTAAGCTAAAAAATATACTCCTTCCGTTCTAATACTATTAAATATTAATTATTCACATTTTCATTTCAAATTATCCTAAATTAATTATCCACTAATAATATAAAAAAATTTGATTGAGTTTATAATATTACTTTTAATGAAAGCATAAATTAATTACAGAGGTCTAAAAGCCTAAAACTGCCGTTCTGCAAGAATTAGAAAAAATAAAATAAAAAATGTAATAATTATGCGTTTTATAAGAGCATGAGGTATGACAATGAGATCCGCGCGTCACTCTGAGGTGGAGGCCTCGCCACTCGCCGCCACACCACTTCCACTCGCCGCCCCTCTGATCGCTGCTCCCACAACATGAATAAAGATAAAGAATTTTTGAGTTTCGCATGTAAAAGGCGAAAAATGCAACATGTAAAAGAAATAAAATGAGGGTGGGTGGGGCCTAAGTGAAGAGGCTGAGGTTAGTTGTGAATGAGGAGTATTTTTAAGTGGGTGTGTTGAAATGATGTGACATTCGTGAGACCCAAGTGAAGAGAAGTGGCTTAGTTGTCATACCTCATGCTCTAAGTTAGTACGTATTTGTTTTTCGTTTGTGAACATTTATTTTTGGATAGGGACTTAGGGAGAAGTGCATAGTTATTACTTGTGGTATACAATGATGAATGATGGTTAATCGTGAAAACCAATATAGCGCCCAAAACTTTTCCCAAAATTCAAAAAAAAAGTACGTAGGAATCGAAAGGGGCAATGGAGAGGTACAGAGCATTTAAGTTTCATCACATGCAACGTCATGAATGCGCCTAACCCCTGTATACTAAATTAAATTTTTCTAAAACTCATATAAAAACGTAACATATATACTCGTATTTAATCTTGTTTTGTAACGGTCTATTATCACTAAGCTAACATACCATAACGCAAGGATAACAACTACCATGGAATCTGAAGTAGTGGCTTTAGAAGAATGGCAAAATCTAAGAGTGGTGGAGACCATTTACGAGGAAGATTCGGGTGATGAGTCAGTGTCTTCTACTGCGACTTCTCTCGCTTCTCCGGTGCATCCCTCATCGCCTTCTACCACCTCGCTACGTAGGTAAGTTAATAATAACATATGGTTTTTCATTAAACCTCTTTTGGCCTATAGTATAATTGTATCTTGATTATATCGTTGCTGGTTTAACCCTCGCCAGAAATGAAAGTGAGATTGTTGTAGTTATGTTAGATGGCCGTTTAAGTTTGGCTTCATAGAAAAATGTTTTCACATGCTTTTTGATTTTAACTAGTTTTATCAGAATATATATCTTACATGTTTATGAATTGAAGTGTTTCCCTTTCTATAATTGTAATTCATTAAAATATTGGAAGTTGATAGTTTGAAATAAGAGGTTCTATGTTTTTACTCTCTAGGATAAGTTTGGTGATGTCTTTATTTGAATAGTAGATTGATGATGTTAGAGCTCTAAAAAAACCGGTTCTTTATTAGTTAGATCGAGATTGGAGAGTTTTATCAAATTCTGCACGCTTAATAATCCTTTAGTTTACTTGGCATGGCACAAAGTTAGATGACCTTAGCTAGCATCGTGTGTCATTTGAAATTATCAGTTACTTCCTACATCTCGTATATGTTTTAAATTAATTGTCCACTTTCTATTTTTAATAAGAAAAAAATAATTTAGTGAGAGAATATTTTCTCTGAGTGGTTGAGAATTAGATTGGTTTCATTTTTATTAAACTTTGTGATTCTTGACGGAGGGAGTATCTTCCATCTACGGTATGAAATTATTTTGTAATCAGGGAATTTGCTAATTTGAATGCAAAACTAATTCAGTAGTTATTTACTCTAGACAACTGAAACAAAATGCTTTGCTATACATGGTATTCTGTTTTGATTTCAGTTGAAGCAATTACAAATTTACTTGAACGCAATAAAGGTAATAATGGGGTGAGATCAATAAAGATCACATAAAAAATTGCGATTGACATTCCAATGATTCGTTTTTATCAAATCATTAAATTCATTTTAACCCTATTTAAACATTAAATATCTCATGAACCGTTATCTACGTAGTTAGATAAAACAAATTATAAATTCAAACAGAATAAAATTATCTTTTTATAGAGATCCAATATTGTATACTTCGTGACTTATTTTTATGTTTTTTCTTGGTTTTACTAGATATATATTCACTATAAATGAAAATTTTAAAAATACTTATTTTATGTTAACACAACCGTATAACCCTAAAACCTAACCCCTAAATCTAAAAACCTCTAAACTTAAAAACTAACCCTAAACCCTAAAAACCTAACCCCTAAACCTAAACCCAAAAACCCTAAACCCTAAAACCCAACATTAGCAAAAAACCAAAGTAAACAACCTAAATACTTACTTACCCCTTAAAAGCTTAACCAAAAGTCAAACCCCAAAACCAACACCTAAACTAACGTAAAACCTAAGGGACCGAAAAGTCGGAAAAGACTTTATGTTTTAATTTGTTTTAGGTCCCTTAGTAATGGAGTTGCAACCGATGTGGTGGTACATGTTCAAGGTTCAAGTTTTAACTTGCATAAGGTAAGCAAAGTATACAATTGTAATTTAATTTGGTTTAGTTTATTACGGAGTCAAAAAAAACAATCAATTGTTTATGACAAAGAAAGCTAAAAATTTAGTTTTGCTTGCTTTAAAATGAAAGTGAATTTATGTTTTGCCATTTTACGCATTTTAATGTTTTGATCAAGAAAAAATGAGTGGTTGAAATGGTCCAAATTATTTGATCTTTTAGTTTTTCCATTTGATCTTTATACACATGAATTTAGATAGACATACAAAAGGGCAAATCGCATAAAAAGTTAATAATTTATGTCCAATTCATTAAAGCTATTCATTTTAATTCTCTCATGTATTAAGGTACCGACTTTTTTGTGTCATTATTTTTTCATTCCGTTAATTTTCGTCAGTCAATGTATTTGATTATTTGTATAGGCATCTGTTTTCCTTCATCCGTTTTTGCAATTTTCAGTATTTTTCAAACAATAAAATTTGTATTGAGGGAAAAAAATTTCGAAACTGAATTTTTTTTTCCAATGACTTTTTCAAAAAAAATGTTTTAATTTGTTTTAGGTCCCTTAGTAATGGAGTTGCAACCGATGTGGTGGTACATGTTCAAAAAAAAAATTCAAAATTCCGTCCGTTTAACTTGCACGAAAAAAATTGGTAAGCAAAGTATACAATTGTAATTTTTTTGAAAAAAAAATTTGGTTTAAAAAGTTTATTACGGGTAGCAAACATTTGGAAAACAAACTCATTTCAAAATTTTTTTTTGATTAAAATATTTCAAAGTTTTTGAAAAAGATGTAAAAATTGGGAAAAAATTTTCGAAAAATTGCTTGCTTTAACAAAATTTGAAAAAAATTTATTTTTTTTTGCCAAAAAAATTTATTTCTTACGCATATTTAATGTCAAAAATGGACTGAAGACCAAACTTAATCATACAAATCAACCAAACATGTTGGACTGCAAATAAGGTCCAAATTAATACAATACTGTAACGGAAGTTAGAAAAACACCTAATCGCCCAAAAAAAGTCGGTACCTTATTGAGAGAAAAAAGAATAGTACTTTAAATACACATGACATTTAGATAGACCTTTTATGCGATTTGCCCTACAGGAAATACTATTATGTGCAATAAATTTGTTGTATATAAATGTTCTATTATAACCATTAAAGATTTTTTGCATTCCTGAACACATTTAATAGAAAACATTTTGGAATTTTATGTTTCAACCTAGGATCCTCTAAAGCGATGCAGCAGATACCTAAAAAGACACTTTATGGAATCGTCCGAAATAACTATTTCACCACCGTTAAAGATAATGTCTCACACGTTTACTCTAGTTGTGGACTACTGTTATGGAGGCCATCTTTTCATAACACCCTTTAACGTGGCACCTCTTATACTAGCTTCCGAATTGCTAGAAATGACTGTTTATTCAGACAACATTGAGAATCTAAGACAAAAGACGGAGGCATATTTTTGTCGGACAGTTGTGGTTGACCGTGATTATGCAACTGTGGTTTTAAAGTCGTGCATAGGACTTTTGCCTGATGTAGAGACGAGGACAGGACTTGTGAGTAGGTGTATAGAGGCTTTGAGTTTGAATCGGGATGTTGGAGATGATGTTTTGAGGTTGTTTGATGGTGTTCAAGAGCTGTCGGGTGAGGAGTTTAGGTTGCTTGTCGGGGCATTGCATCAGAGGTTAAATGGTAGTCACGATCTTCTATATAGAATCATCGACTTCTACTTTAAGGTGATCATATATTACTCCATAGCTCCCAAAACCAATGTCCATTTCTTTTAAAGGATTTATTATACACCTTAAAATAATCTATCAAGATTTTGTTGTACACATAAATATATCTTACCAAACCTTTTATTTAATGAAATAAATCCAAGTAATGGTAACTTAATAGGCAAATGGTTATTTCTAGACGTGTAAGAAACTTAATGTTGTAAATCTTCATACAGGAAGAAGGCGGTAAAATGGCAGAGGAGCAACGAAGTAAGATATGCAATTACATAGATTGTTCAAATCTATCTCCTCAGGTCCTAATGCACGCAGTTCAAAACCCTCGAATGCCATTACGATTCGTAGTCCAAGCCATGTTTATCGAGCAACTCAACACACGTCGTTCCGTTTTTACAGCCACCCAATCCCTCAAAACTCAACGCCACCACCACCGAATCAAGCCAGCACCTCCCCCGACCGCCAACTCTGTCACCCTTGGCGCGATCCTCCAACGAGATGCTGCACTACGCCAGGTGGCCCATCTTAAAGCCACTATGGACTACACTAGCTCTCGGATTCAAAGTTTAGAAGAAGAGATAAATGGCATGAGGAAGATCTTGGTCAATAAGTCGGATACAAGTCAAGTTATAAATGGCCGGGTTAAGTCTGAGAGTTTTCGGTTTAGTTCTGAAAGGAAAGTTGAGAGAGGGCAGATAGGTTCAGTTTCTTCAGGTACTTTTCGGGTTGTGGATAGTGAAAAAGAGTCGGACTATTCGGGTGATCAAGTGAGCCCGAGACGGTTGGGGAAGCGAGTGATGAACAGGTTAAAAAATGCATTTCGGTTATCAGGTTTGGGTCGTAACCGTGATGAAGTTAAAATGGAAAAGAAAAGTAATTAGTGGTTAATTGTATTTTTGTCCCATGTTCATTTCATTGATGAGATTAGGTTGGTTAAGTATGAACTGTACTTTGAATTTGAAAATCTATAGTATGTATCATGTTTGTAAAAATGCATTGCATGATTAAAAATAAAAGCTGGGGGTATTTGGTTTGAAGGCATGGAACGAGGGAATGACTTTGATTTCCAATGTAATGGTTCGATTGATAGGTCTAGGTTTTAAAACTGCGAATAAATTTATAAAAATTAGGGTCTGTTTGTTTTGTTCATAGGTTTAGAATAAGATTTGGATTTAAAATAGATTAAGAAAAGATGATAAAGAATGTATATAGAAGTTATTTATTTATTTATTTATTATATTGTTATTAGAGTTAATTACATAAATGGTCCCTGTGGTTTATCGAAAATTATGGATTTGGTCCCTAAACTTTTTTTTTGCGGATTTGTTCCCTATAGTTTTGATTCGTTACGGATTTGGTCCCTTGACCAAATTTTCTGTCACTTGACCGTTAAATGTGTGTTTGGATTGCTGAAATGACAAAAATACCCAGTATGTGTTTCATGAATGGTCCCATGGTTTGTAGGTTATCATGAATTAGTCCCGATTTTTATTTTTATTTTTATTTATATAAAAAACATTTTGTCGAAAATATAATAAAAATTTTATAAAAAATTCCGAAAATTTATAAAAAAAATTCCTAAATCCGAAAATTAAAAAAAAAATTTTATAACAAAGTCCGAAAATTTAAAAAAAAAATATTAAAAATCCCAAAAATTTATAAAAAAAATTCCAAAAATTTTATAAAAAATTCCGAAAATTTTATAAAAAAATTCCAAAAATTTTATAAAAAAATCCAAAAAATTTATAAAAAAAGTATATTAAAAATTGAAAAAAATTTAAAAAAAATTCCAAATTTTATAAAAAAAAAAGTGTATTAAAAATTGAAAAAAATTATAAAAAATTCAAAATTCATAAAAAAAAGAAATTTTATAAACTTTTGGGCAAGATTTTCTAAAAAATTCCGTCAAAAAGTATTCAAAAAAGAAAAAAAAAAAAATTCAAAATTTTTTCCCAAAATTTTCGACGGAATGTTTTATAAGATTTTATAAAAAAATTATCGGAATTTTATATAAAATTTTTGGAATTTTTTATAAAATTTTTGGAATTTTTAATATACTTTTTTTATAAAATTTTCGGATTTTTTTTATAAAAATTTTGTATTTTTTTTTTATAAAATTTTCGGGATTTTTTATAATTTTTTTTAAAAAATTTTTCGAACTTTGTTATAAAATTTTAAGAATTTTTTATAGATTTTTTTTATAAATTTTCGGAATTTTTTATTAAATTTTCGACAAAATGTTTTTTATATAAATAAAAATAAAAAATAAAAAATCAGGGACTAATTATGATAACCTACAAACCATAGGGACCATTCATGAAACACATCTGAGGGTATTTTGTCATTTCACAATCCAAACACACATTTGACGGTCAATGACAGAAAAATTTGGTCAAGGGACCAAATCCGTAACGAATCAAAACCATAGGGAGCAAATCCGCAAAAAAAAAATTTATGGACCAAATCCATAATTTTCGACAAACCACAGGGACCATTTATGTAATTAACTCTTGTTATTATTTTTTTTTGGAACAATTGGGTTAGTACAAATATAGTTAGTGAGAGCCACTCTCATACTCCTACTGAAGGAAACCATCATGGAGAGACTTGAACTCGAGACCTCTCACATGAGGAAGAACTCCCTGACACAGATCTTGGCAAACTTTGTTTGTTTTTAGATAGGTTAAATATTAGATTTGAAGTTTATATATTATTTTAAGATTTGAAAAAAGTTAAAATAAATATAATAATGATCCTATATGGTTTGAAAAGTTGGACGTATCCAAGAAATCATTTTCTTTTATTTGCATATAGCATACTATGAGTTGGGTATAAAAAGACGGAAGACTTGTCATGGCCCAGTCCAGGAACTACAACCCAACCTTTAGTCCCATATTTATACAAGTAGGCAGGTCATGGGCCACCCACAATTCCGGCCCAAGTTAATGTTATGCCAGCCAAGCCACCTATAACCCATTATGTAGGTCTGACGCCCCAATCCGCCCTAGCTCAGGCCCATTATGCGGGTCCACAAGCCTACGTTCCAGCAACGCAACCCATGATTTATCCTTCAGGTCATGTACCGTTTTATGGAGTACATGCCATGTTCCCCGCTCCGGCTTCTCATGCTACCACTCTTCTTTAAGCATCCAATACCATGACCCTTCAGGATTCAGGGTGAAATATGGATACGAGGCCTCGTCACACATCACAGACAACATATGTATACTCACTTCCTTTAGTAATAGAAGCATGTATCCATCTATATTTGTTGGCAATAGCCAATCTATGTTCGTTACTAATATGGGTCATAACTCTTTCTTGACACTCCACAGACCATTCTATCTTAAAAACATCCTTGTAGCACCTAACATAATTAATTATTTAATTTATGCTCGCCAGTTCACAAAAGACAACGATGTTTCTGTTGAAACATCTCCCGTCCCCACACCACCTTCCACTCCACAATGAGCCCAACCGGCTTAAACTCAAATGCACGCCAAGCCTCAGTCCCCGAACTAAACTTTTAGCCCACCATCACAACTGGCCAACTTAGCTTAACTGCCAAACACGCAAGCCCATCGCCCCTTCTTCGGTCTCATGTACATGTCCTTCGGGACCCAAATTGGGAAAAAGACTATGTTTAATGAATATAATGCTTTAATTACTAACTATACATGGGTGCTTATGTCTTGTCCAGCTAACGTGAATATTGTGAGATCTATGTGGCTTTTCAGGTGTAAGTATCATGCAGATGGATCACTGAGTCGCTATAAGGCTCACCTCGTCGCGAATGGTCGTAGTCTGTGATGTCTAGAAATCTTGTTTATAATTTATAAACAAGAATATACCTGAAATTTACTAACACTTAGGTGAAGTGTACCCGGTCGTGTGAAGTCTATTTTTGGTAAGACCGAGTGTCGAACCCAAAGAGCATGTAAATTTGGTAAATTAAAATGAAATGAAATTATATAATATATAACTGGAAGCAATTAATGCCCCTAAGTGTGCTTTAGATACACGCGATCACAAGATTTAAGAATGAAGTAAAATAATTCAAATGCAATAACTGAAGAAAATATGGAGAAAACAATCAGATGAGGAAAGCATTGTAAACCTTGCTAATCCCTTATGAATCTAATGACCTAATCTTAGTGTGCAATTCACATAAATTAGATATTGTTCTTCGTAACTCACGCCTATGGTCTCTACTTAACTAACCCTAAGTTTATAGTGATTAAGATTTTAGTCACTAAGGCGGTGTTTGTTTTTAAAAAAATACCTCTTAACATAATATTAATCCGGCTCATGGTCATACATTTGGGTCATTAAGTGCATTTTTTTCTCGTTCAAAGGCAGTTAGAGGCTCAAACTTCTTTCCCAACAAGATGTGGAAGGAATGTCTTACTACCTCTTAATGACTTCAGTGGTGTGAAAGGAATAGTTTTGAATCTTGAGAATGAGAATGTACTTCACACCCTAAACACGGGACGCCCAGCCGCAACGCGGAGGACTTGTTAAAAATAACTGGAAGCAATCATTGGTAGTGATACTTCTATTAAAGAAGGAGATCTTGTCAAGCGCCGCATTAAGATTTTTTTCTCGTTCACTCTATTCTTTCCCAACAGTGGATGTCCCTACGGGAAAGGAATAGTTTTGAATCTATGAGAATGTAGGGATTGTTGTCTAGGCGTATTAAAGAAGGAGATCCAAGCGCACCGATTTTTTTCCTTTGATTCTTCTCTTTCATTTTATATTATATATTGTCTCGACTTTCCTTTAGTATTGCTAACACGTATAATGAGAATCGTTGTTATTTTTTTACTATATAAAAGTGTTAATTTCTATAATATAATGATAACAAAAATGCTTAAACACAAGACTCTTTAAAACAATAATAATATTTAACTAGTTTGTGAAATCAAATTGTTGTATGCGTATTTTTAGCTAACTTGAATTCTTTTCATTAAAGGCTTTTAGTTGTTAATTGAGAATGTTAAGTATATTATAAAATATTTTACATTTTTCACAATCTTATCATCGTAAAATTAATTGATAGTGATAGCTTACAAAATGGTGAAGATGTTTGACAACATGGGAATATAACATATCAACAATATATTGACTACTTTACGAAATCAATTTACTACACAATGTTTTTGAATGTTTTGTTAACACATTGTATTTTCACGTTGCTAGGTTTTGTTAATTTGTATGACTCAATTGTTCTATATAGTGTTTATAAACGTTTATGTATAGTAAGAATGAAATTGCTTTATATTTATATCATTCAGACGTTCTTTTAGAAAAAAAATAATATTATTTCATTCAGATTCAGACATTCACACCTCAGATTTAGATTCATATGTGAGAGTCAGATTCAAATTCAGAGCCTTTTAATAAACAACTACCCTATATGATTTGTTCATGTCAATTTCTTAACATATAACTCCTTTAAACATATGTTTAAATTAGTTATCTTGCACTTTTTAATCTATCACTCTAGTTTACACTTTGTTAACTATAATAACACTTGCAACTAAGCGTGATTTGTTGTCCACTAGTCAATCCGACAACCTAGCTTTTAGCTTATGACCTAATTACTAGTTCATTATCAACAAAACACTTATAACAAATAACAAAATGTAATGATTGGGGAACAAACATATAAGGTATCCAATAAAATCATTAATTAAACAATGAAATCATGTCAAACATATCACAACTTCATAAACAAGGCTAACAGATAAAGTGTTTAGCCTGAAATCATATTTAAAGTGACATTAACAAATAAAACTTAAAAGATATTCAAGGTCATTGTGTGATGATATTATATTCAAACCCAATTATGCTAATGATGATGATGATTATGGTCTTCTTCCTCCATGGATTGCAGCTTGAAAGTGGTGAAAAAGGCCTTTAGAAAAACCCTAAGTCGTCTTCTAGAGTCAGTGATACCTTATACTCGAGTTTTCTTTGGTATTTATATGTTTTATTGGACTTGGACTCTCTATCATGTAGAGGTTTACTTAGCTCTACGTTGTAGAGGTCTCGTCTAAAAATCCACCAGTCCTTTTCACTGTCTACGATGTAGAGGCATAATTCCCTTTACGGTATAGAGCTCTCGTGAAAAAAATTCTTGATTCTTCATTTCTCTACCTTTGTAGAAGCAAGGATAATTCTACGCCATAGATGTCTCAAAAATGATTTTCTTCATACTTCGCCTTGTCTACGGCGTAGAGGCAAAGATCTCTCTACGCTGTAGAAACCTTGATTCCTGATTCTCACCTTTTTCTTCAAACTTGGTCCACAATGCTTCATTTTCCATTATCATGAAAATACAAAGCAATAAGTGCCAAATATGATAAATCAAAACAATAAACATATGATATTAATAACCAAAAAGTGACATTATCTGACGTTATCAATTAACAACATCGCATTGATTGTGATGAGACTTTTAGTTTGGTTGTTAAACCGGCCACTATACACACTATTTTGAGTATTGTTGTGTCTCATAGTTGGCCTATTCATCAGCTTGATGTGAAGAATATTTTTCTTTATGGTCATTTATGATGCGCGCGGAAGGCGCGTTCGGGGTCAAGGAAACTTTCTTTTCTTCGAGCAAGTTTTTCAACCTCCTAGGCAGTAAACCTAATCGTTATAATGTAGTATGGGGTAATCCTCGGGGATTGATATCGTTCTCTAGGGGAATAGGAATGCTAGTAAGAAATATATGACAAGAAGGTGGGGTTGAGGATGATTCTTTTTTATCTTTTTTATGGTTTTTTAGAAAGCCAAGGTAAATATCT
Organism: Chrysanthemum makinoi; assembly: GCA_910596185.1. Taxonomy (NCBI): domain Eukaryota; kingdom Viridiplantae; phylum Streptophyta; class Magnoliopsida; order Asterales; family Asteraceae; genus Chrysanthemum; species Chrysanthemum makinoi. The sequence continues at coordinate 205,562,018 of OU343220.1, forward strand.
CGAGGAAATTGGTTTGGGGGTGGTACTTCTACCGATTACTCTACTTTAACTAATTGTCTAGTTATCTAATTACTACGAGTAGCTATGTCTAATTGAGGTGTGCTCGTATGATGATTAAAGATGTGTTCACTTAGATACTATTACTCCCTAGTTATCTTTTGTTGGTTGGTTGAGTTGTCACGTCCTTTATCTTAACGCGTTGTATTCCTAAAGGTCATTTAGGGGTATGTGGTCCCTAGTTCTTTGAGGTTATGTCTCGAGTATATATTTCACACTCAGCATTTGGCAAGCCTAAGTTATTTCATCCATGAACCATATCATCATAAAGCATACTCAAGCATTAAATACAATGAAAAAAACCTAGTTTCACTCCTAGGCCGATTTCAATTAAGACAAGAAACAACCTAACAATAATCAATAACTAGGTTTCATATATCTAAGCAAACATACAAGTAATTTAGCTAGACATGATAGACAAGCAAGCATACTGATGAGTGTCTAAATACTCATCATTTTTATACTATCTAGACTGCAAAAACATCTGAAAACACTTAGAAACACATCAAAATGATAAAAATATCACAAACAAGTGTTTTATATGTTTTAAATGCAAAATCATCAAAATCACGGTGAAAAAGCATTATCAAATTTGCATAATTGGCGGTTTAGTTCCCCAAGTTTCAAAAATTATCAAAATTAGTCCCAGTAATTCAAAAACTTGTAAAAAGTCAATTAAGGTCCATAAGATTCAAAAGTTGTCAAAACAAACCCTTTAAAGTTCAAAAATCACAAAATGACAACTTTAGTCCCTAAACTTTGAAAATTGTCAAATATAGTCCTTGGTTAATTTAAAAAATGAAAATTATCAAATATTAACCTTGTACTATTTATAAATGACAAAATTGGTCCTTATAATGAACTTTTGGAAAATTACAAGTTTGGTCCCTAGAGTTACAAAATTGGCAATTTTAGTCCTTGGACATTTTAAAAATGAAAAATAATCAACCTTGGTCCTTGTACTATTCATTTATGGCAGTTTTGGTCCTTGTAATAACCTTTGGATGATTGGCGTGGGTTCAACCTTCAACTTTGGCAGATTTACAATTATGGTCCTTGTGATTATTAAAGCTACAAACCAAACCGGACCTTATATATTAAACCAAGCCCAATCGGTCAAATACATGACCCGGCCCAACTTTTAAAATCCAAATAAAACCGCTACTTGTAGCTTGTCTCTCCCACCTTTGTATACACCAATACCAGGTGGTTTTTAACCACTTGCTTTCCACTCTTCACCTCCATCCGCAAAACTTATCCCCCATTTGTATACCATGTCCCTCCACCTCCATATCCTCCCAAGAATCATTAATGAACAAAACACGCATTAAGACTTTTTGGCCAAAGTAAGATTGATGGTTAGGATGTGTTGAGAAATCCAATGGTGGTGGGATCAACTCGAGACATGTGGGGAGTTCAAAAGGTTATAAAGAAGAAGAAAGAAGGAGAGAGAAAAAGGAGCCAAGTAGTGTAGTTTAGTGTTAATTATGTCGTTTTAAATTTTTAAGTTTTTCAAATGTATGTCTAAGCTTTTAAACTCTGTAATCCAGTAATTAGTGTGTAATAAAGCCTTTGTTAAACATCAATTTCAGTTTTAAGTTCATTTAAAGATTATGCAATTTTCCAATTCGAATTCTCAAAATATTTGAAGGTTGATATCGGTTGTTGTCCAAGGCTTATAAGCTCACATAAGCTCTTATAAAAGCTTTTCTAAGTCTTTAAAATCCTTAAAAACTCAGTTTATATTCAAAACTCAAAATACAAAAAATAGGATAAATAGGGTGAAAAAAAAATCAAAGACAAAGATTCAAAGACAGATGTACGAGTTGAATATGGAATAAGAGTTGGTATAGAACCTCATGGGAGGTAGTAGGATGGTACTTGGTATCTAGTTCATGGTTTCTCAGCTTGAACTCATTTTGTAAATCTCTCAAAATTTACATTTCACGTTAATTGTATGTGTTTAAAGCTTGTTAATACTAGTTCAATCTGTCTTATTATATATAATTTGGTTAATTAATAGATTATTTTGTTTAAAACTTGTTTTAGTATTTAAAGTCTCAAAACAGTCTAGATAAGGAGTGTTTGGTTTTATTGTTAAATCTGTGTTAGAGGGAGTTTGGTCAGTTGTTATTGTTTGAGGCATATCACTTAAGTCTCTAATAACTCATTGCAAGTATTAAAACTAGTACTTATTAGTAAAAAGGTCAAAATACCAAATTCCATTCCTTGACAGTTAAGCATTAGAGGATTTCAAATGAAATCCTTCATGTTAGTGCATAATTAGTACACTCAACTTAATTTAGTCTTAATTCATCTTAATATAACATAATTAGTCCATAGAATCAATCCTAAGTTCATAAAAGTCAAAAGTTCATAACTGTCATAAAGTCAAAATTTCAGAATAAGTGGTTTTTGAATAAAATGAATAATTTTATATAGGATTCATTACTAGGTTTTAGCATTCATGCTTTTAGGATAGTAATATTTAGCTGCCAAACTAAATTAGAAAAATAGTAGCTCTCTCCCACTTGGCTTATAAAGTGCTTATTATTAAGCTTGTTTTGAGGACCCTTTCGGAAAAATGCCTGCACCACCAAAAGCACAATGGCCATAACCACCACTTTGGTGGGTCCCACGAGCCACACCAGTGAACCCACTGGTGGTTCTTGGTTCCTTTCCACTCACCACGCTGACTCTCCATTTCTTAAGGTTTTGAGCTTAAGCTCTGTGGACCCCACCCTTAGTTCAGCCTATTTTTAGGCTGCAACCTTACGTCCCATTTTAAAATTAACTAGTTTAACTTTGCTTAATTCTTGGCTTAAACTGCTTTTCAGAAGTTTAGGATGGTTGGAATAGGTTAGTATTTAGTTAATATAGCATACCCTAGCTTATGTGTTAATTTGGTGGTCAATTGTGGATTTTAGCTTATTTTGAATTGCTTATTGATAAGCACTTGCCTGCTGATTGCTTTTCCTCCACATAAGCATATGTTTTTATATTTTTTATAGACTTAGAATAATATTTTAGCATTTTCCTGAATTTTTCAGATTTTTCCTTCAACATGTTTAGTATTTTTCTTTATTTTAACTAGTTTTTAATCCTTTTTAAATAGCTTTTAATACTAATAAATCAGAAAAAGCTTTAAAAATATGTTTTCAATTTTCCTAGATTAAGATAAATATAAAAGCCTAAAAAGTATTTTTCCATAATTTTCTTGGTTTAATTAGTATTTTCTAGCATTTTAATTAGTTTTAAATAGTATTAAATTAATAATAAATATATAAAAAGTCTAAAAATATATTTTCAGTTTTAAAATAAGTTTTATCATATTTTAGATTTTTCTAAGTTATAATTTCATTTTTCTAGGTTAATTTTATATTTTCTTATATTTTAGTGCATTTTAAATACTTAATAAATAGTTTTAATTAATAATAATTAAATAAATAGTTGTAAAAATAATTTTCTTTTTCTAATAATTTTCTTTTATTATTAGGATTGTAAAAATATCATTTTCATATTTGTAGGCCTTTTATTTCTTAAAACTCACGTTTTTTTTTGTACGTTTACGTAATTTTATTTAAGCGTCGTTTTAGATTTTAAACGTTCATCACTTTAAAAATAGTGATAGCGTTTATTTAATATATTTTATCTTTTATTTTCTTTAATTTGCATTTAAGTTGTAATTTGTAGATCTTTTCTTTAGATAATTTTCCATCAAACCTTTAAATTCACCCGATACTATCCTTAGTGATTATCCTATCATCTGAAGTTGTTTAAACACCAATTCATCCTCCGTGGGACTTAACGACCCGGGAATACACTATATTCCTCTGATCTAAATTGCATTTGTGCTTAAGCTGTTTTAAGTCTGTTACGGTTGGCCATTCACAAGTGGTTGAAGCGTGTGATTAAACTTGACGGTTCAACAGATCAAATTTTGGCGCCGCTTGCCGGGAGCTGTAGCGTGTTTTAAGCATTTTCAGATCCATTCTTGCACATATACCACCTTTTTGTAAACAATTTTCAAAATAAAAAAGTTCATTAACACTTTTCCTAAAGTGTTAACAACACCAAAAATATTTTCATTCTTTGTTTTACAAAATGTTTATTCAAAAATCCAAAAATATTCCTCTTTACCCTCTTACCCTTTTGATTCTTCATTTCTTACCCTCTAGAACCATTTGATTCTTTCTATGTCTTATCCTCACCCTCTTGGTTGTCAATGGTGTGGTGGTCCTTATAATGGTGGCAATTGCGCCAGTTGTAGCATGGTGGAATCGAGAAGCGGAGTGTCTATAACCAAGATCCCTATTCCTACCATAACTTTCACAATGATTTATTCTATCGACTACCACCTTTGTGAGACTTCAGCGATTATCTTGTTTCTCAAGTGAGTGCTTTGTGATGGTTCACACTCCGATTCGATTGTCAATCGGAAACACGCTTGATAGTCATGGCGGGTTCGATAACAATTATGACTACAACATATGACTCCGGACCACATCGTTTTCTTGTTGTGAGTATTGTGGAGCTCCTCACTCTAGCTCAGATTGTCAAACAAGGAATCCATTTCCTTGTAACAATTACGACTCTTCGTATCAAGACCAACCTCCACAATACCAAATGATTCAAGCAACTCCTCATGAAACTACGACAAGGACCTTCTCTTGAAGAGTCTTGAGTTATTAAAAGAACAGGAGGAGTGGGCTATGTCACATGAGAAATCCATGGAAGAATTGTTAGCGGAGGAGGCAGGTACGCTAAATTAGATTCCCAGTTGCCATTGAAAACCGTTAGGAATCAATTAGACTACAAAAACATTCAAATCTAGCTCTCAATTCCATTTCATTCACGATGGCGATGATGATGAAGATACCCTTGATATTCTACAATTTTATTCATCAAGTTCATCAGTTGAGATTCCATCCGTGGAAATGCAAGGAGAAAAGAATATGGCTCACTAGCGGTAGAAATAATGGAACTTGTAGAATCCATAAGGCGCTAGTCCTTCTCAACTCCCTCGATCTGCATTTATCACACCCACACCCGAAGTTCACACACTCACTCTCTGAACATGGGGGATGAGTATCTTGACACTATTCACGAAAAGGAATCGGACGAATTGATAAAGTATAGTGTTGAGGACCTTGTCCCAATCCCAAGAGAGTCACAGGGAATTCTCGAGCATTTGTGTGATATCCCTACCCTCTTGTCTTCCCAAAGATCATGTTGAGATGTGCTCGATTCTAATGATGGCGATTCGTTATCTTGTGGAGACATCGGTTATATGGAAGAATCACCTTCCGAGCTTGTTAGCTTAGAAGAGAATGATGAAAAATAATCAAGCAAAGCTCTTCGTTTATTATTGAATGTTAATCTTCTCATTTCTAGAATCGAGGCTTTCAAAGAAAAACCCATTTCATCTCCTATCCCCATAAAGGATAGTGACATTTTTTTCCGATGATTCTATTCGGAAATGAAGCCTTCTTTTGATAATATGGGAGAGAAGATAGTGGCGATACCACTTTTCATTCTCATAATTCTCTCCCGATTATGAATCATTTACATTGGATGAGTTCACGTGAACCCTGATACCAATTAAGAATATGATTCATTTACCGAGGAGTTCTCTGTGAACTCACTCATATCATATCTCCACGCCGAGTATGATAATTTCTACTTTGATCTGACACATTCCCATAATATGTCTTGATCAATAGCTGAGGAAATTCATGAAACTATGAATTCTCCTATTGAGGATGAAGAGTTAATCATGATTTTTATCATGATTTTCTTTCTTTCTTCATATATCCACCCATCACTTCTCTGTTCTTCACTCCTTCGGGAATGAAGACATTATCTTTGACCCCGGCATTTTCATGTATCATTTGTGAGCCGGTTCTATCTATATCTCATCGGTGTGGAACTTTCACGCATTTCAATGTTTATACAAACATCTTGAATGAAAGTCCGATGGAGATTGTCTCTTCCACTTACTTCCCCATGAACAAATTAATTCGGGGTCGAGTCAAGCTAGCGACTCGGTAATCAAAACAGTAGTTAAACATGGGTTTTCACCCGTGTGTACCACCCTAGTGTGGGGAGATGCCCCACATGTTGTATATAGATCTAAAAAATGAATGAAAATTGTAAATATTAAAAAAAGAAAATAATTGTTGTGTTTCTACACTTGGCTAGTAATGTTATCTTTTTATGTTCAAGGATTCGGCATAATAGCCGGTACTTTGAATATTGAGGACAATATTCATTTCTAAGTGTGGGGGAATTCTCACGAATTTGATCATAAAATGTACCCTTTTAGTCCCTTTTTCCCCCAAAATGGCCAAATTTTAAAATTTTTATTTAGTGGAAGTACTATGTACTAAACACAACAAATGGTAATCAGTCCACCATGTCTAACCCACATAAGGATTGGCTAATCCAGGAGCAAACGGCTCTTGGTAAAGATATCTCAAATCCGTTTATGGCTTGCAATTTGCCCAAAATTGTATGGTGTTCAGCTCACCATATCTTTAATTAGTGAAGAGTTGGCTAGCCCGCAAGTTTATGGCTTGTGGTAAAGGCAGTGGAAATCCATAATTGGTAATCGGCTCACCAAAGATAATATTGATAATTTATCTAAGAGTTGGCTAGTCCGAGCAAAGCGGCTTCGGTAAAGACAAATCAAATCAGTTGAAAGCTTATGATTTGCTCAAAATCATTTGGTTATCATTGTACCAAGGTTCTTACTTGAACTAAAACAATTGGCTACTCCAGAAGTAATGGCTTTTGGTAAAGAGATAAAATCCATTAATTTTTTCAAATCATTGCTAGGGACTAGCAATATCTTAGTGTGGGGGATTGATGAGTGTCTAAATACTCATCATTTTTATACTATCTAATGCAAAACATCACGAAAACACTTAGAAACACATCAAAATGATAAAAATATCACAAACAAGTGTTTTATATGTTTTAAATGCAAAATCATCAAAATCGGTGAAAAGCGTATCAAATTTGCATAATTGGCGGTTTTAGTTCCCCAAGTTTCAAAAATTGTCAAAATTAGTCTCTGGTAATTCAAAAACTTGTAAAAAGTCAATTAAGGTCCATAAGATTCAAAAGTTGTCAAAACAAACCCTTTAAAGTTCAAAAATCACAAAATGACAACTTTAGTCCCTAAACTTTGAAAATTGTCAAATATAGTCCTTGGTTAATTTAAAAAGTAAAAATTATCAAATATTAACCTTGTACTATTTATAATTGACAAAATTGGTCCTTATAATGAACTTTTGGAAAATTACAAGTTTGGTCCCTAGAGTTACAAAATTGGCAATTTTAGTCCTGGACATTTAAAAATGAAAAATAATCAACCTTGGTCCTTGTACTATTCATTTATGGCAATTTTGGTCCTTGTAATAACCTTTGGATGATTGGCAGGTTCAACCTTCAACTTTGGCGAGATATTACAATTATGGTCCTTGTGATTATTAAAGCTACAAACCAAACCGGACCTTATATATTAAACCAAGCCCAATCAGGTCAAATACATGACCCGACCCAACTTTTAAATTCAAAATAAAACCGCCCACTGTAGCTTGTCTCTCCCAACCCTGTATACACCAATACAGTGGTTTTAACCACTTGCTTTCCACCCTCTTCACCTCCACCTCACCAAACTTATCCCCATTTGTATACCATGTCCCTCCACCTCCATATCCTCCCAAGAATCATTAATGAACAAAACACGCCTTAAGACTTTTTGGCCAAAAGTAAGATTGATGGTTAGGATGTGTTTTGAGAAATCAATGGTGGTGGGATCAACTTCGAGAGACATGTGGGGAGTTCAAAAAGGTTATAAAGAAGAAGAAAGAAGGAGAGGAAAAGGAGCCAAGTAGTGTAGTTTAGTGTTAATTATGTCGTTTTAAATTTTTAAGTTTTTCAAATGTATGTCTAAGCTTTTAAGCTCTGTAATCCAGGTAATTAGTGTGTAATAAAGCCTTTGTTAAACATCAATTTCAGTTTTAAGTTCATTTAAAGATTATGCAATTTTCAATTGAATTCTCAAAATATTTGAAGGTTGATATCGGTTGTTGTCGAGAGGCTTATAAGCTCACATAAGCTCTTATAAAAGCTTTTCTAAGTCTTTAAAATCCTTAAAACTCAGTTTATATTCAAAACTCAAAAATACAAAAAAATAGGATAAATAGGGTGAAAAATAAAAAAAAAATCAAAGACAAAGATTCAAGGCAGATGTACAGAGTTGAATATGGAATAAGAGTTGGTATAGAACCTCATGGGAGGTAGTAGGATGGTACTTGGTATCTAGTTCATGGTTTCTCAGCTTGAACTCATTTTGTAAGCAATCTCTCAAAATTTTACATTTCACGAGTGTATGTGTTTAAAGCTTGTTAATACTAGTTCAATCCTGTCTTATTATATATAATTTCAGTTAATTAATAGATTATTTTGTTTAAAACTTGTTTTAGTATTTAAAGTCTCAAAACAGTCTAGATAAGGAGTGTTTGGTTTTATTGTTAAATCTGTGTTAGAGGGAGTTTGGTCAGTTGTTATTGTTTGAGGCATATCACTTAAGTCTCTAATAACTCATTGCAAGTATTAAAACTAGTACTTATTAGTAAAAAACAAAATACCAAATTCCATTCCTTGACAGTTAACTGTCAAGGATTTGCAAGGTGAAATCCTTCATGTTAGTGCATAATTAGTACACTCAACTTAATTTAGTCTTAATTCATCTTAATATAACATAATTAGTCCATAGAATCAATCCTAAGTTCATAAAAGTCAAAAGTTCATAACTGTCATAAAGTCAAAATTTCAGAATAAGTGGTTTTTGAATAAAATGAATAATTTTATATAGGATTCATTACTAGGTTTTAGCCTTCATGCTTTTAGGATAGTAATATTTAGCTGCCAAACTAAATTAGAAAAATAGTAGCTCTCTCCCACTTGGCTTATAAAGTGCTTATTATTAAGCTTGTTTTGAGGACCCTTTCTGAAAAATGCCTGCACCACCAAAGCAGTGGCCATAACCACCACTTTGGTGGGTCCCACCAGACACCAGTGAACCCCACTGGTGGTTCTTGGTTCCTTTCTACTCACCACCCAGCTGACTCTCCATTTCAGTAAAGGTTTTGAGCTTAAGCTCTGTGGACCCCACCCTTAGTTCACCACAATTACGTCCCATTTTAAATTAACAAGTTTAACTTTGCTTAATTCTTGGCTTAAACTGCTTTTCAGAAGTTTAGGATGGTTGGAATATGTTAGTATTTAGTTAATATAGCATACCCTAGCTTATGTGTTAATTTGGTGGTCAATTGTGGATTTTAGCTTATTTTGAATTGCTTATTGATAAGCATTTACCGCATTATTGCTTTTTCCTCCACATAAGCATATGTTTTTATATTTTTTATAGACTTAGAATAATATTTTAGCATTTTCCTGAATTTTTCAGATTTTTCCTTCACTGTTTAGTATTTTTCTTTATTTTAACTAGTTTTTAATCCTTTTTAAATAGCTTTTAATACTAATAAATCAGAAAAAGCTTTAAAAAATATGTTTTCAATTTTCCTAGATTAAGATAAATATAAAAAGCCTAAAAAGTATTTTTCCATAATTTTCTTGGTTTAATTAGTATTTTCTAGCATTTTAATTAGTTTTAAATAGTATTAAATTAATAATAAATATATAAAAAGTCTAAAAAATATATTTTCAGTTTTAAAATAAGTTTTATCATATTTTAGATTTTTCTAAGTTATAATTTCATTTTCTAGGTTAATTTTGTATTTTCTTATATTTTAGTGCATTTTAAATACTTAATAAATAGTTTTTAATTAATAATAATTAAATAAATAGTTGTAAAAATAATTTTCTTTTTCTAATAATTTTCTTTTATTATTAGGATTGTAAAAATATCATTTTCATATTTGTAGGCCTTTTATTTCTTAAAACTCACGTTTTATTTTGTATGTTTACGTAATTTTATTTAAGCGTCGTTTTAGATTTTAAACGTTCATCACTTTAAAAATAGTGATAGCGTTTATTTAATATATTTTATCTTTTATTTTCTTTAATTTGCATTTAAGTCGCTGTAATTTGTAGATCTTTTCTTTAGATAATTTTCCATCAAAACCTTTCTGATCACTATCCTTAGTGATCATTCTATCATCTGAAGTTGTTTAAACACCAATTCATCCTCCGTGGGACTTAACGACCCAGGAATACACTATATTCCTCTGATCTAAATTGCATTTGTGCTTAAACTGTTTTAAGTTTGTTACGGTCGGCCATTCACAAGTGACCGGCTTGAGTGATTAAACTTGACGGTTCAGCACCGATCACATACACACAATCAATCGAATATGGGATAGACATAATGATAAATTAGATTAACAAACTTATCTCGATGTGTAAAATAGGGTATGAGACCTTAGAATAATGTCCAAGTCGGACTACAACTGAGTTAGGGTTTGCTCTCCAAAATTCTACCTCTTAAAATACAGGAAAATAGAATTCTATATATAGATTTACAATCGAGGCAATCGGTCTGCACCTTTTGCATGGGACGCCGTCAGTGTCATGCCGTCATTAGGGTTTAAATGCGGGCCAAGTAATCGATGGGACGGCGTCACTTTAAAGTTGTGATTTGGTTGGTCTTTAGTTGAGGCGTCGTATTGATTCTAGATCCGGGCCTTACGGGTGAAAGCCATGAGTGGCCTCCATAATTAAAGGGTGGCGCCCGTCGATTATATCACCATAAGTTTCACCCCGTCGCGTGCATGTTTTGATCCATCTTCAAGAGGGACGAAAGCGCCCTTTGTATGGGGCGCCGTCAGTTCTGTTGTCGATCTTGAGTGGCCGATCTTGACTTTGCGATTTTCTGCACATATTTGTTCCTTTTCGTCCAAATGTGTTTCATTCTAGCATTTTGCTTCCAAAAGACCTAAAAAGTAAAATGGAACGAAATTAAGCAGTAACGGATATAAAATGTGTCGAAATAGGGCTTAAATGACCCATTAAAAGCGTACGTTTTAAATCCTTATCAAATATCCCTACACTTGGTATTTGCTTTTCCTCAAGCAAATGTGCTTTTGACCAATCAATTTATAAGTTAGGGGGCATGAAGCATTGGTTTAAAATAGTTCATAACAAGTAAAAGCGCCACAATAGTCATAACAAGCACATAAATTATATACTAGCACCTCACAAGTTGTGTTTGGATTCTATCATCTCTCGGGTTTATATGAAATATAATACGAATGAAAATGGAAGATAAACACTCATTACCTGGCATAATACATAGATTACCATAAGCTTGAGAATAGATTAAACCTCCACCGCTTTGGCGTAAGCACCTAGTAACAACTATTTAAGAGGTCTTTACAAGGGTTGTTGATGAGTGTGTAAATACTCATCATTTTTGGTCAAATCTGAACTGCAAAACATTTAAAAACGCTCAGAAATGCATCAAAATACTGAAAATATCTCAAAATTGCATTTTATATGTTTCAGATGCAAAATGTTTAAAATCCGATGAAAATTGAGCTAAGTTTGCATAATTGGCGTTTGATCCCAGACTTTCAAATCTTGTCAAACATAGTCCCTGAGCACTTATTTTAAAAGAAAAGTCACCAAAGGTCCTTTTGAAATCATAAGTTGTCATAATTAGTCCTTTGGTGAAAAATTTCAAAAGTTTTGAGAATTTACAAGTTTGGTCCTTCAAGTTTCAAAATTGGCAAAATAGTCCTTGGAAGTTTGAAAATGTCTTTTATGGTCCTTGTACTATTGAAACTTGTCATAATTGGTCCCTTGGCATAACTTTGCAAAATGGCAGATTTGGTCCCTTGGTTTTGGTGAATTGCAAGTTTGGTCCTTATGTATTAATAAACAAATCACCCTTGAACCCCCTTTTGAACCTTGACCCCTGCCATATCACCTTTGACCCCTTTTGTGAACCCCGTCCAATATAACCACCCAAGTCAAAACCAGTCACCCTTTCCCTCAAAACCTCCTTCTTCACCAACTTCACCAAAACCAGATATCCCTCACCTCCATTCCGCATCCCACCACCTTATCCCTCCACCTCACCCAACAATCCAAAATGCATTTAATGCATCTCCTTCCTTACACTCAATCCCTCCCAATTGGCTAAAACCATTTTGGTAGCCAAAATGCATCAAACGGCCAATATCAACTCTTCTCATCCAATGGCTATGAAAAGAGGTGGGATTTGCTCAGAGTACAAGTGGGATGACTTTTGATGTATAAAATAAGAGGAGAGTAGTAGTAGTTAATTTTTATATTTTCTTGTAAAATCGTTTTTAGTACCAATGTCTTAGTTTAAGTTTAAAGTTGTAATCTCTTGTTTCCATGTACTAAACTTAAGTTATTTTATCATTGCAATCTATTCTCAAGTACCAATTCAAAATTTTATCATAGTTTCATGTTTTTATATTCAACTTTAAAATCAGGTTTCTTGCTCTCATACTCAAGCTCAAGTAGCTTATTTTTAACTCAAATAAGCTTATTTAAGCTATTTGATAGCTTCTGGTAAGCTCATAACTCAAGTTCAAACACATTTGGAACTTGGTCAACAAAAGTCAAAGCTAGTCATAAAGAAAAATGGTTCTAGAATTGCGACATGAGATGGATTTGGGTTGAATTCAAGTTTGAATTGGGTTGAAATCAGTGTAAGGATAGTGGTCAATGAATCTCATAAGCAGACCATTGTGGTTGGAGTTCTGTGAGTACCAATTTCTTTTCAATCTGTTCTAGCTTATGAATCTAGTTTGTTCAGATGGATTAGCATTATATCTAGTGTAGTTTAGCTTATTATCAGTTGAGAAATTGTTGTTTTAATCTATATCCATTACGTCATTTCTTCTAATTTGCATTTAGTCAAAATTTTGCATCTGTCTAGTTTTGGTGAGTTTGGTTCATTTAGCGGTGATTCTACATTTTGGATTCGGTTATAGCATAGCGTGGATGAGATGTTGGATTTAGAGATCTAAATTGCTAATCGGTGGTATAAACTAGTGTTTGGTATAAGTGCTACATCGATATAGGGGTTAAAGATTGGTAGAGATCACTTACATTAGTCTCAGTTAGGTTCACTTCATTCATATCAGTGGTTAGATAGCTTCTACAATAGCTTAAAGTCAATTTGATTTTATGGTTGGATAGGGTTAATAGCAGTAGGATTCAAGTTGCCTAAGCTAGAGCATAGGAGTAGGATTAATATAGGTAACTTAATTTGGTTGTAATTCCTCTTAAATCATCATATTAAGTCATTCATTTGGAATCAAATCTCATTAAAGTCAAGATATCATTTCGTGTTTCAAAGTCAAAAGTTGAAAAACTCAGTTTTTACCAAAGTTTGTTGATTTTTCATGGCTTCAATTTTGGGTCAATTCAAGTGAAATTGTGGACTTAACAACTTCATCTGGTCTAGTTTTGAAAAATGATTTTTGGGGAATTTTTGGAATTTTTCTTAAGCTCTGAATAAGCTCCTCAATAAGCCACATTTTGCCCTGTTCACACTCAGTTTAACTGAGTGTGAAGCAGGCCTCTTGCAAGCTTTGCACAAGCTTCAATTTAGCTTTATAGGGTCTGAACCTTGGTCTTGAGTTAGTTAAGCTGGTGGTATTGAGATCCTCAGTTTTGGTTTTCACATTGGCTTATTAAATAAGCTTGTGCTTTAGCTCAAAAGTAGACAGAAAACTGTTTTGGCACTTGAGCTTATTGCTCACCAAATCATTGTAGTTTGAATTTCAGAGGTTTATACCAGTTGAAATAGGTGAGTATTAAGTATTTATACCATATTCTAGCTTCTGTGATAATTTGGTGCTCATTTGTGGCCTTTAGCTTATTTAGGTGCTTATTACTTAGCAGTTTACCTTTGCAACTTCATCAACTACATAAGCTATTGTTTTTATATTTTTCATAGACTTAGAATATAATTTTAAAATTTCCTTGAATTTTTCATAATTTTCTTACTTTGTTTACTATTTTCTCTATTTAAATCAGTTTTTAAGACTTTTTAATTAGCTTTTATTACAAATAAATCAAAAAAAGTTTAAAAAAATATGTTTTCAATTTTCCTAGATTAAGATAAATATAAAATGCCAAAAAAATATTTTTCCATAATTTTCTTAGTTTAAATAGTATTTTCTAGCATTTTAATTAGTTTTAAATAGTTTGTAATTAATAATAAATACATAAAAAGTCTAAAAATATATTTTCAGTTTTAAAATAAGTTTTATCATATTTTAGATTTTTCTAAGTCATAATTTCACTTTTCTAGCTTTATTTCATATTTTCTTATATTTTAGGGTATCATTAAATAGTTAAAAATAGTTTTTAATTAATAATAATTAAATAAATAGTCATAAAAATAATTTTATTTTCTCAAAATTTTCTCTTATCATTAGGTTTGTAAAAATTTCATTTTTATATTTGTAGGATTAATCTTTTCAATTTCACATTTTATTTTTATGCGTTACGTAGTTTTAATTTAAATTTGTAAAGAAAAAATCAAAACATCATTTTAAAAATAGTGATAGCGTTTATTTAATATAATTTAGCTTTTTAATTTTCTTTATTTTTCCTTTGTCATCTAGTACCAATCATAACCTTTTCCCGTTCATTATCACCCGATCACTATACGTTTGGTTATTCGATTATACAGCTCGTTGGGACTTAACACGGAAACACTATACTCCTCTAGATCTTCATTGCATTGGTGTCGATGTTTGAAGTTTATTACGGTTGACCATTCACAAGTGGTTAGCTTGTGTGATAAAATGGACGGTTTGGACGATCAAATTTTGGCGCCACGCCTAGCAGTTATACTAATTATCTTAAAACTAGCAGTTAGTGATTTGAATATATTCACTCCTTGTTTATACCATCTATATCTATATATATTTTCTTATAAAAATCCAAAAACCCAAAAACATCTTAAAACGTATAAAACAAAAAAAATATTTTTCTTTTGTTTCTATATATATATATATAAGATAAAAATACAAAAGATTTTTCGTTTTCTTTTAATAATAACAACATAAAAATTACCACATAAACCAAGGCGTGTACTACCTAACTAGGGAATACGACCATAATAAGTTACCGAACCAAAGATTAAAACTTGCCTTTGTGTCCTTGTGAGTGGTGTACCTTTTCAAAGAAGCCATTCATCTTGTGATTATTGGTTTAAGTGCAGCATCGTTTTTGCCTCGATATCGTTTTAATTGGATTTGTTGTTATATCTACTTTTCAAAACCATAAAACCCAAAAGATTCTTCTTTCCCCATTTTCATAATTCTCTTGTTTCCTCAATTCCGTCTAGTGCATGCCACTCGTTCTTCTAGATCATTGAGGTCCTTTGCGTGATCTAGCAAAAGTCCTAGAAGACGTTCTCCATAGGCGTCTTTGAAATAGTGAACCGATTGAACTATTTCAAACAACAATATGTGACGAGCGACTATGGCCGGAAATGCTCCAAGCACCCATCGAGGGTTATGGAGATGCCATCATTTTGATAATCAATTCGATCACTTTGAATTGAAGACACATTTGATCCAACTTGTGTCTCTGAATCAATTCCACGGTTTGATCAGAAGACCCGTATACACATCCGTTGGTTTAACAAGTTGACTTCAACGATCAATTTCAAAGATGTACCACAAAAAGTAATCAAGTTGATGCTTTTTCCATCCTCACTTGAGGCGCAGTTGGATTTGGAAAAAGAACCCTCGATCCATCGAAACTTGGGATCTTGTTCAAAATTTGTCAATTATTTCTTTCCTCCATCAAGACAACTAATCTTAAAAATGAAATTTCTGGATTTCGTCAAATTTCGATGAAAACTTTGGAGAGGCATGGGAGAGATTCAAAGATCTCCTCAGGAAATGCCCCATCATGAATTTGGAGCTTCAAGGTTAATATCTTTTATAATGGGTTGAGTAGTCAATTCTTTGAGCCTGATAGCGGTGGCAATATCTTGAATCGTAAGCCTAAAGATGTGATTGAGATCTATGAAATAAAATCAAAAGTTCCTATTTCCTAACAAAGTCAATATTCGAACACTCCTGCTTCTTCATCCGGTAACTCTTTCGAGTTGCCGCTCCAATAGCGAGCTAATGGACGTCATCCGTTGTATGATGAAAGAGGTAAAAATCAAAGCGAAATTCATAAGCCAGAACCAATCAAAGCCATAAACAAGGTGTGTGAAACTTGTAGTGGTCCACACGCGTATTATGATTGTCAAGCAACCGATGCTTCTTTTTACCAAGCTCCGTAGTTTCGTAAACCACAATCAATCACAGACCATGGTCTCCTCACTACTGCACCTAGCGGTATGACACCACAGTTTTCCTCACTGCGCAAAACCATGGCAATCAAAATCGCTTTGTTCGAATCAAGGACACAACTAATAACTCTCAAAATTTCAATCACCGAACAATTTCAACCAACCTTATCAAGCTCCAAATCGTGAGTTATCAACAACCTTCTCAAGCTCCCCTACCAAATGACTTCATGAAAATTATTGAGTCAAGCATACGTTCAATGCAAACTCAGATCAATAACATGAGAGTTGAGCTAAAAAGGGAAATTGATACCACATTGTCTCGGCAGACAAATGAGTTGAAGAATATGATGGCGAGTTTCATGAACATGAATATGAACAAAGCCCGTCATCTTACGGAGGACTCCCAATACTGATTCCAAATCCAAATGCCGAGTTGAAAGCCGTCACCACTCGTAGTGGTAAGGCGCTAATGGACCTTCGACTACAATGCCTCCTCCACCAGGAGCAATGAGTCAAGTTACCAAGGATACAACGGACAGGTGCATTTTCAAGCCCGAAGTCGCTGCATCCCCACCCGGTAGTCCAAGCTTTAAGTCCGAACCCGAAGTTCGAGGCAATTCTGAGCCGAGAAATACTTCCATCCCGGCTCAAAAGTCTAGTCAGCTTCCTTACCCATCAAGAATGCATGATGAGAAGCTCAAGACCAAAAACAAAGAGAATGGAAAAAATTTTCCAAATTTTCAATGAACTACACTTTGATATAAGCCGTTTGATATCTGTTCTAATGCCTAAATTTGCATCCGCTTAAGAACTTCTTGAGCAACAAAGATAAGTTATCCGAGATGGCTAAACCCCTCTCAATGAGCAATGCCATTGGTCCTTCTAAAAGCTTCCCAAAAGCTTGAGACCCGGCGGGTTTAATCCGGTGATTTCTTGGGGATGGTTCAATGCTGCCTTCTTGGCGATCGGCATGCATTAACCTCATGCCACTCTATTATGGAAGAAGCATCTCTTCCTAAACTTTCATCCACTTGTATGACACTTTCGAGCTAGCGGACCGTACACAACTTTCGTCCACTTGGGATAGCCAGGATGTCGTGATGAAGAAAGTAGGAAAGTTTCACTTTCCTACGACTTTGTTGTAGTAGACTTTGATCGAATCCTAAGTTCCCCTCATCTTAGGGAGAGCTTTCTTGAGAACGAGCCGTGCTCTAATTGATGTATTTCTTTGAAGAGTTGACCATACGGGTTGACAACGAAGAACTCACGTTTAATATCAACAAAACTCTAAACCTCTATCAAACAGGTGTTGCCACAATTGATCAAAAATCAGAAGAATCAATGCAACACTCTCAAATTCTGATTAAGAGGAATCACCAAAAGCGTCTTGAGCTAAAAGCGTTGAAAATCAACCGGTTCAAACAAATGGTTTGAAAGTTGTACAGGGAGTCAAGAGTGTTCATTGATGATGATCTAGAATGGAGACTTTGCTCAGTGGTGGAAATTGCTAGCTCTAAGAGCACACCACTTGTCCCACCTCCGGTCAGGTTATCGTATCGAGAGTTTGTTAACTCATGGATGAAACCAAACTCTCTTCATTTCATACGTTGGATGATGATGTGGATCAATCGGACAATCTAGAAGAATTGCTCCAAAATGATCCATCATCTCCTAGTCTTATATTTCGACTCTTCATCCCTTCTCTCCTCCGGATGAGGAAGATGACAACTTTTGGAATGAAGTCGAAGCCTTTCTTAGTGATGAGTCGATTCCAACAGGAATTGATAATACTTACTTTGATCCGGAGGGGACATTCTTTTTACGGAAAATCTTTGATTGAAGAACCATTTCCAACCCTCCCTACGGAAATTCATTTGACAATCACCATACAAACTTCAAGATTAAGCTTAAAAATGCCAAAAATGGTGATTTGCTTTTTATTGATGAGGAATGGACTTGCATTCTCATGCACATCTTTATTCCATTCTTCACAGGATCTTGTGGTTGCTCTTTCCCTTTTCCTTCGGGAATGAGGACACCATCTTTGACCCCAGTATCATCCTTTATAGTTTCTACTATTAACAATACCGCGGTTGTATCTCATCGGTGTGGAACTTCGATGTTCATATGTTTATTAACAACTGTGAGCGAAAGTCCGATCGAGATTGGTTTTCCACGTTGCTGAACCAATGAATGCGAGGATCGAGTCAAGCTAGTGACTCGGGAATCAAAAACAATAGCACACTATATGGGTTTTCACCCGTATTTCTGACTTCTTTCTATTTTCTACCACCCTAGTGTGGGGAGTTGCCCATTTATTGTATATAAGTTTCTTGTTCTATATAAAAAAAACTTTCAAATAATGGCGTAGTATTTTCGTTCTTTGTTTTCCATGCGGTAGGGTACTTTGAATATTGAGGGCAATATTCATTTCTAGTTGTGGGGAATTCTCACGAATTTTATCATGTAATTATACCACCCAATTCCCCATTTTGGCAAAAATTATTATTTTTTTTGGGAGTAAGTGTTTTGCACTTACTCACTTCTGATTATCAGTCACCATGTCTAATAAACAAAAGGATTGGCTAATCCAGGAGCAAGCGGCTCTTGGTAAAGATATCTCAAATCCGTTGGCGGTAATTTAAAATTGTATGGTGTTCAGCTCACCATATCTTTAATTAGTGAAGAGTTGGGTAGCCCGCAAGTTTATGGCTTGTGGTAAAGGCAGTGGAAAAACCATAATTGGTAATCAGCTCACCAAAGATATTTTATCTAAGAGTTGGCTAGTCCGAGAAACAAGCGGCAGTAAGACAAATCAAATGGTTGGAAGTGGTGATTTGCTCAAAATCATATGGTTAATCAGTGTACCATGGTTCTTACTTGAACTGAAACATTTGTCTACTCGAGTAATGGATTTTGGTTAAGAGACTCAAATCCATTAAGTTTTTCTCAAAAGATTGCTAGGGACTAGCAATAGTTAGTGTGGGGGATTGATGAGTGTGTAAATACTCATCATTTTTGTCAAATCACTGCAACATTTAAAACGCTCAGAAATGCATCAAAATACTAAAAATATCTCAAAATTGCATTTTATATGTTTCAGATGCAAAATGTTTAAAATCAAATGAAAATTGAGCTAAGTTTGCATAATTGGCGGTTTAGGTCCAGACTTTCAAATCTTGTCAAAAATAGTACCTGAGCACTTATTTTAAAAGAAAAGTCACCAAAGGTCCTTTTGAAATCATAAGTTGTCATAATTAGTCCTTTGGTGAAAAATTTCAAAAGTTTTGAGAATTTACAAGTTTGGTCCTTCAAGTTTCAAAATTGGCAAAAATAGTCCTTGGAAGTTTGAAAATGTCTTTTATGGTCCTTGTACTATTGAAACTTGTCATAATTGGTCCCTTGGCATAACTTTGCAAAATGGCAGATTTGGTCCCTTGGTTTTGGTGAATTGCAAGTTTGGTCCTTATGTATTAATAAACAAATCACCCTTGAACCCCCTTTGAACCTTGACCCCGCCATATCACCTTTGACCCCTTTGTGAACCCTCATCCAATATAACCACCCAAGTCAAAACGGCTCACCCCTTTCCTCCAAAACCTCCTTCTTCACCAACTCACCCTGCAAAACCGGATATCCCTCACCTCAAATTTCACACTCACCACCTTATCCATCCACCTCACCCAACAATCCAAAATGCATTTAATGCATCTCCTTCCTTACACTCAATCCCTCCCAATGGCTAAAACCATTTGGCGCCAAAATGCATCAAACGTAATATCAACTCTTCTCATCCAATGGCTATGAGGGTGGGATTTGCTCAGGAGTACAAGTGGGATGACTTTTGATGTATAAATAAGAGAGGAGAGAGAGTAAAGTAGTAGTTAATTTTTATATTTTCTTGTAAAATCGTTTTTAGTACCAATGTCTTAGTTTAAGTTTAAAGTTGTAATCTCTTGTTTCCATGTACTAAACTTAAGTTATTTTATCATTGCAATCTATTCTCAAGTACCAATTCAAAATTTTATCATAGTTTCATTTATATTACTTTGTTACAAAATCAGTTTCTTGCTCTCTATACTCAAGCTCAAGTAGCTTATTTTTAACTCAAATAAGCTTATTTAAGCTATTTGATAGCTTCGGTAAGCTCGCTCAAAGTTCAAACACATTTGGAACTTGGTCAACAAAAGTCAAAGCTGAGTCATAAAGAAAAAAAATGGTTACGTATTCTGACGGAGGATGGATTTGGGTTGAATTCAAGTTTGAATTGGGTTGAAATCAGTGTAAGGATAGTGGTCAATGAATCTCATAAGCAGACCATTGTGGTTGGAGTTCTGTGAGTACCAAATTTCTTTCTCAATCTGTTCTAGCTTATGAATCTAGTTTGTTTAGATGGATTAGCATTATATCTAGTGTAGTTTAGCTTATTATCAGTTGAGAAATTGTTGTTTTAATCTATATCCATTCTGTCATTTGGCTAATTTCTGCATTTAGTCAAAATTTTGCATCATCTAGTTTTGGTGAGTAGTTTGGTTCATTTAGCGATTGACCTACATTTTGGATTCATTTATAGCATAGCTGTGGATCGATGTTGGATTTAGAGATCTAAATTGCTATCGATGGTATAAACTAGTGTTTGGTATAAGTATTTGCTACATCGATATAGGGGTTAAAGATAGGTAGAGATCACTTACATTAGTCTCATTGGGTTCACTTCATTCATATCAGTGGTTAGATAGCTTCTACAATAGCTTAAAAGTCAATTTCCGGTTTATGGTTGGATAGGGTTAATAGCGTTAGGATTCAAAGTTGCCTAAGTAGAGCATAGGAGTAGGATGAATATAGGTAACTTAATTTGGTTGTAATTCCTCTTAAATCATCATATTAAGTCATTCATTTGGAATCAAATCTCATTAAAGTCAAGATATCATTTCTGTGTTCAAAGTCAAAAGTTGAAAACTCAGTTTTACCAAAGTTTGTTGATTTTTCATGGCTTCAATTTTGGGTCAATTCAAGTGAAATTGTGGACTTAACAACTTCATCTGGTCTAGTTTTGAAAAATGATTTTTGGGAATTTTGGAATTTTTCTTAAGCTCTGAATAAGCTCCTCAATAAGCCATTTTGTATTCTTTTCAGTTTAACTGAGTGTGAAATGAAGCTTCCTCTTACAAGCTTTGCATAAGCTTCAATTTAGCTTTATAGGGTCTGAACCTTGGTCTTGAGTTAGTTAAGCTGGTGGTATTGAGATCCTCAGTTTTGGTTTTCACATTGGCTTATTAAATAAGCTTGTGCTTTAGCTCAGTAGGCAGAGAAAGCTGTTTGGCACTTGAGCTTATTGCTCACCAAATCATTGTAGTTTGAATTTCAGAGGTTTATACCAGTTGAAATAGGTGAGTATTAAGTATTTATACCATATTCTAGCTTCTGTGATAATTTGGTGCTCATTTGTGGCCTTTAGCTTATTTAGGTGCTTATTACTTAAGCAGTTTACTGCTACTGACTTCATAATCCTTCACATAAGCTATTGTTTTTATATTTTTCATAGACTTAGAATATAATTTTAAAATTTCCTTGAATTTTTCATAATTTCTGCCACTTGTTTACTATTTTTCTCTATTTAAATAAGTTTTTAAGACTTTTTAATTAGCTTTTATTACAAATAAATCAGAAAAAGTTTAAAAAATATGTTTTCAATTTTCCTAGATTAAGATAAATATAAAAAGCCAAAAAATATTTTTTCCATAATTTTCTTAGTTTAAATAGTATTTTCTAGCATTTTAATTAGTTTTAAATAGTTTGTAATTAATAATAAATACATAAAAAGTCTAAAAATATATATTTTCAGTTTTAAAATAAGTTTTATCATATTTTAGATTTTTCTAAGTCATAATTTCACTTTTCTAGCTTTATTTCATATTTTCTTATATTTTAGGGTATCATTAAATAGTTAAAAATAGTTTTTAATTAATAATAATTAAATAAATAGTCATAAAAATAATTTTATTTTCTCAAAATTTTCTCTTATCATTAGGTTTGTAAAATTTCATTTTATATTTGTAGGATTAATACTTGCTTTCAATTTCACATTTTATTTTTATGCGTTCACGTAGTTTTAAATTTAAATTTATAAAAAAAAATCAAAAACATCATTTTAAAAATAGTGATAGCGTTTATTTAATATAATTTAGCTTTTTAATTTTCTTTTATTTTTCCTTTGTCATCTAGTACCAATCATAACGTTCATTATCACCCGATCACTATCGTTTTGGTTATTCATTGCATACAACTGTTGTGGGACTTAACGACTTTGGGAAACACTATACTCCTCTAGATCTTCATTGCATTGGTTATGCGAAACTTTTGAAGTTTATTATGGTTGACCATTCACAAGTGGTTAGCTTGTGTGATAAAACTTGACGGTTTGGACCCGATCAGTTGTAACGTTAGGCTTAGGGTAGGGAAACAAAGGGTTTTGTTGGATAGGGGATATTTAGTGGCGGCAAGTCAAAAATCTTATGTTACAAGCATGTAAAGCGTGGTGTTGCTAAACCAAGACTCGACTCACTAAACTAGATAACTTGAAACAAAAAAAACATAAATTTAAAGACATAAACATAAAGATAGATGTATGATGGTATCCCGTTTTTTTTTTTCATACCTTTTTACTCTACCATCCTCTATGATAACATCAAAATATAAGGGATTTATAGGAGTATCCCTACACTTGAGTTTTTATTTCTCTAACACTAATTGACCCGATTTGAAAAGATCAAAACACTTGGAGTATTTAATTACGTAGACAAAAGGAATTTGAATTTATCGTTATTTTCCGTTACTCCATAAAATATTACTTTTTACCCATGAGTCCTAATCGTCCCAAAACTGTGTACAAAAGATATGACTTGACTTAGCAACCATGCAAGTAACTAGATATTTGAACTAAGGGTTTAGTAATGATAACAATAATGCACTAAAGGTGAGTGCATACAAGGTAGGCTAAGGCGATTTGTGTGTACATTTGGGGGTGAATTGTAAACAATGCTCTTCATTGATATTACGGAAAACCGAAACATCACGAGAACAACAAAAAGGATAGGCTCTGAGGGGCTAAATAGGGGTATCGTGTACTAAAGATGAGTACATCGCAAGGGTGTGGGGTAATTACTCAACCGATGTGGAAGATGTAATTATAATACAGGTTTCAAACAAGGGTTATCCTAATGCCTCTTATCATTTAGTTACTCCTAAGTAAAAAAGTGTAGTCTCACTAGCGATCTCGGAATGTATCAAAAAATAAGTTCTAGAATCTATTATATTGCCGGTACACTCTCTAAGCATTAAAGGTGAATGCTTTTATTCCTAAAGATCTAGGGGCGAAACTCACATTTTTAGGGTGGAATTTGAGTGGTAAACGGTTTTTGTGCTAGTCATATAATTCCTATCCATGAGACGCTTTATTAAGACTAAAGTTTAGCTCGTAAATGTCATAAAATTTTTTAAATTTGGTGCTAAAATTGCCCTAACGAATATTTCTCATAGTTTATTACATAAATTACCAAGGACAAGAATAGTTTCTAAGTTCCTGTTTTATTTTCCCTCCCTACACTTAAACTGAACATGGTCCCGAATGTTCCCCGAAAGCATCAAAGTTATGATAAAGGAAGGTAAGTAAGGAAAAGAAACTAGTACTCCCCTGATTAGCTCGGTAGGATATGCGTGAAATTGCGGTTAAATTCTTTTCCAAGAAGAATGCATGAGTAATAAGCTTCATCCAATTTGTGTTTCTTCTTCTTGCCAAATATAACCTGCACCCTTATAAGAAAACAAACGAAACCTCGCGTAAAATCGGCGGTAAAACTATATATGACACACAACTACACTAGAAAGCAGGTAAGATATAATGCTTGTGAAATGGATGTTTGCAGTTTTCTGGAAAATAAAGACTTGGGAATTTACAAAAATTTATAAGTTGCACAGAAAATGAAAACTGAGTAATCTATTTCTACATAGCCTGACGTCGTCAGGTTGTCCTGACAGAAAGTGGTCTGCTGCATTTTTCTGAAAAAATTCTGGAAAAATTACATCATTAAAACCTGGAAAAATTCCTGCAAAACTTCCATTATGACTCGATACAAGCATTTGACCCAAACAAACACACAAATATATCAATTTCACTAATTGTAATTCTCATGTTCATGTTCTTCAAAAACGTATGTGATCTTCCCTACACTTATCTATTTGTAAAATACCTTTATATGTAATTAAGACGAGGTTAAAGACAAAATAAAGCATTTTCACAAAATCTAACATGAGAATGAAAAACAATGAAAAAGATATAAGACACACAAAAAAATTGAAAAACAAAATATTTAAACAATTAAGCATGGGTTGCCTCCCACGAAGCGCTTTTCTTTATTTATGAGTCTTGTAGCTAGACTCGAAGTCGTGCTCCTATTTCATCTCATGCACGCTTACGTGCCCATATCTAAGCTACTCTAATGTTCTCTCATCTTTTTTGTAATCATCTCCTAAATCTAGGCATTTTTTATAGTACTTTTCATTTTTTTCATAAGTATGTCTAAGTCCCCAATGTTTGTCTCTTTCACTAAGTATCGGGATGGGAGTCATCCGATTACATGCCTCTATATCTTTGTGTTTAAACCTAGGGTGCGTACGGGGCGTTTGATAGACAAAATCCTCAACTTCACTAGAGAATGTGACTAAACCATCAACCATCCGTTCATTCAACTTAGTCATTCTCTTAAAGGGTTTTCCAACTATCACTTGAGTGAGGCTTCCATCAATGAATTCTCCTAAGTCTTCTAAAACAATGAATTCAACCAAATAGGTAAAACTTCCAACAAACACGTGCAAGTGAGTAACCGCATCAACAACATTGTTCCCTTGATAGACTAACTCATTCACCTTAATTTTATTATATAGATTCCTCGAGATTAAGTTTAAAGGTAAGAATGAATTCAAGTAAGCATCAAAACTCTCAAATCCTATTTTACAAGGGAATTGCATGTTGAAGGGGCCATCGATCTCAATCCTACACCTAGGGTCAAAACATTGGGAGGGGTCTTCTTCCATCTAAATCCTAACTCTATTGATGACTTCCCCGTTCTCAATTGCCTCTCCGTCATCAAATTCTGTAGCATCTTGGTTTTCACAAACACATCATAAGCACAAAGGTTAGGCGTAAGGTTATGGTTTTTAGAGAGAAAGTGGGAGAGAATCGGAAGCTTAGTGAGACAAAGAAAAATGAATTATGTAAGCTCTAACCCTTTGTGTTTGAAGGCAAAGGGTATTTCTAGGTACAAACATAGGACACCTCTTTTAGGCTGTGGATCAGGCATACAGTGGGTAAAGACCCGTCCGTCCTCCACGGTGTTACTAAGTAATCTACTTACTTTCCTTAAATGACTACGACTACGAGCTTTCTAACGAGTATATATACTTGAGGTGACCGACACTTTAACTACCGGGTTTTCTAAATCCTAAAAATCTCCTCCTAAGGGAGGTCACCTCAACTTACATTGATTACAAACTGTTATAACATTTTGTTGTTCTTGGTTTCTTTGATTAAGCTCTTGTGTTCTGTAGCTAGTAGTCTTTGATTCTTCATGTTCCGCATGTTTTGTTATTTCAAGTGGAGGTTTTTAACTGATCCACGTGATATTGAGTTTTTGAGCCAGCTTTGAGATCATCAGCTACATTAAATCTCTGACTCATCCTTTTGTTGTATCGCCATTATGTGATGTTGTGACTTTCGGACCGACATGCTCACATTTTGGATCATGATATCTTCTTATCAGAGTTGCGGAATGGATTGACTCCTCAATTATGCACATATCATGATTTCTTTAGGTGTGAGAGCGATGTGTGAGCATGCGGCTATGGATTGACTCCTCAATGATGATCAGCTGCAACCGTCGGGAGTCCCTGCATAAAATAGTTAGCAATAAAATGCACGAAAGTGTCTTTGATCACTTTTGTTGAATTGAGGTACAAGGCCCACGGTTCCCCGTTGATCAGTACAAGTAATGCCTGTGATAAGATATAATTCCTAAGAATCTCCTTGATAGGGTTTCACAGCTGCTTTAGCTGTTCTCAAAGCGGAACATCTCAAAGAAGACAACACGGAGTGAGTGAACCAACGAATTGAGATTCACTGATTGATGAAAATGATTTGAAAACAATCGTGTATTGCTTAGTTGAAAGTGTTTTGCAATACAACGAAGGTTTTATGAAAATCAGTAATCAATCATAAATACCCTTTAATTTTGAAACATTAATACACAGTTGATGTGCTATAGAAAAGAATTTTTAAGCACAACAACCGGTTTTTCAAAGGTATCCGTAAATCCATTTCCTGGACCAAGGTTGATTCAAGATTGAATCGCCCAATTATTTCTATCCAGTTGTCACAAGCTTGATCTTATGACTGATCTCACATGTCACCCACCAAGAGCTTGTTTGATGTTGGCTCTAGAAGGATTTCCATCTTCACCGTGAATACTTTTACATATCACTAGGATGTTCTGGCAATACCACAAGGATAATGCGTAGGACTCTCAAGATATATTCTTACTTTCCACATTGTGTGAAACAACAAGTCTTCATGAATTTAGTGTCCTAATGAGATATTGTGGATGATCTCTTGGCTCTAGACTCAATTGTGCACATTTGGTTTCCTATGCAGGAGACTAGTAAGAGGGTCTCCTTCTTCAATATCAACAATCTCTAAGAGAAAGTTGATAGATTATGTAGGTTCCCCGTGAGAATGATACAAGTCCTTTTAAGAGAAACTTGAGTAGCTTGGAAAGTTTAGTTCAGTGCATCACTGGGTCCATGATGTCTTGTCTTCAATACCAGTGTTACCTAAGTAACCACCAGTAGCATATGTATTGAACCCGGTTTCTGCCCTAAGGTTGAATTATTGGAGGGCTATTTCTTTTCTCCCTTTTTACATTTTCATTTCTTTTTCATTCTTCAAACCCTTCAGTGCTTACTGAGACTTCATAACTAGAACCTTGTTGGGTTTGTTCCAGTACTAGCTCTGTCTCAGTCCGCACTCTTCCCAAATTCTCATTTTTCTCCTTTTTTCCAACATTCCTAAGGACTCTACACTATCTAGTGGATTCTCCCTGGGAAGATCCCTCCGGTTCTGGCGGATCGTGGGAACTAATACCTAACCTTATCATCGTTATATCTCCATGCATAAAGAAAAGTTGGTCGGTCTTTTGGTATTGTTCTTCCGCCTTGAAACCAATTGAAAACCATTTGGAAAAATCAATCAAGATACTTGTGATATATAATCAAAGCATTTTGTATCTTAATTGTTTTTGATATTTTAGAAATGCTCCCCCTCAACATGTGCTTGAAGTATTAGAAATTATTTTAGCACATGGAGGCAAGAGGACTTATGAAATCTTAGATTGAGTAAGAAAGATTCAATCTTTTGATTAACCTTTTCTAAAATGATCATCATCACTTCCCTTTCAATTCAAGTAGATAAAGCATATTGGGGAAGGATGAGGTTTTCATAAGGTTGCTCCCCCTCAATATGTGCACCGTGATTTGAAAGAGTTTTGCACATATTAGAAGGAACCTGCACTTAGACACAAATCAAACACGTTTCAATCCTTTTTGGTTTATGATAGATGCTCCCCCTTAACATGTGCATGGAAAATTTGAAATCGTTTGACACATGCAGGGAGGAGAGCTTGTTGTTATATTTCTAAACCACTTGTTGAATTATCAGTTTATATCCAATTTAAATCACAAATTCTCCCCCGATCACAATTTTCAAATCCTTTGAGATTTGTGATCTCTATTGATTTAAATTAATTTTGAAAACTTTTGAGGAGAATTGTGACTTGCTTTTGGAAAAACATTTCAACTGATAAGTGTTAGGTCACCATGTTTGTAACACAAGCATCAATATAAGAAATATAAAGGAAGAGATCGGATGAACAAACACACACACACGTATGATAATATATGAAGAGTTATGCGTAAAGTGTAAAGTGTGAACTGAACAACCAACCCTCAAGTGAGGGTTTACAATAGTATTTATAGGAGGGAACTAGGGCAACACACCAAGTTCCCATCCTTTCCTTATTAGGCTTGGGCCTAGGCTTATGAGCCTTCTACATAAGCCTAAGCTTAATAACAAACATAAAGGCCATAATTAAGCTAACTATTACATATTAATTACTAACACTTTAATTCTAGTTTAGGAGTGATTCCAACAATCTCCCCCTAAGTGTTAGTGATTGATAATATAAACGTTGTAGGTGCTGATGTGATAGTAGCTTTGACGTCTTCTGACATTCTTGTTTCTTGTGAGAAGAAGTGTCTTGATTCGAACAATCTCCCTAGTGTAGAGAAATTTTCCTTTGAAGTATTTTGCTTTAGCGTCATTTTCTTTGTTCTTTGATCTTTGTTCTTTGTGATGGAAGTGATAGTATGTTGTTCTTTATGCATCAGTTCAACCGTTACTCCGTGTCTCCACGTCTTTCTCCAACATGCTCACACGCTCTTCAACGTTGGATTTCGGTGTTGATGTAGTTCTCTAAGTCTTTAAACTTTGTAGATTCTTTGATGATGAAGAATCATTCTGAATTTGTGTTGCCTTTGATCATGTGAGAACTTCATATAGTGATGATGTTGGCATGAGCATGTGGAGAATCGACGATCTTTTCTACCTGCCAGCATCCATAAGAAGAAAACATAAAACATGGGTTAGAAATAATCCAGCGCTTACAAGCTTGAACTTCGAGAGTGTTAACAGCATAGTGTGAAAACACAACTCTAATTCTCACAAAGGACTTTCCTGAAGAGTCCCACAAGTGAGATAGCGATGTACGAAGTACATCTGATTCGAGATGAGTCGCTGAGGTACAGAAGCATCACCCCAGACGTAGACCGTTTGAGACACTAAGCGTAATCCGGGGAGTTACCGAAGTGACCTGTCTTAGGGCTGTTTGATGTTGACCGGCGGAGTTTCCATTCAATCGAGGATCACAATTGTGACCTCTCATAAATGTTCTCGACAGTTGCTAAGATCCAGTGAAGGACTCGATAATGAATCACTTGCGTTCTTATTGTTGAATGACAAGCGATGAGTTGTCAAGTGTACATAAGAGATCTTTTGATGAATCTCGTGGCTCTAGACTCAATAGTGCGCTTTGGTTTAGCGGAGACTAGGGAGAGGGTCTCCTTCTTCAATACCAACAATCTCTAAGAGAAAGCCGATAGTTTACGTAGGGTTCCTTGTGAGAATGAAACAAGCTTCTGTTGAGAGAAAATTGAGTGGCTAAGAAGGTTTAGTGCATGCGTCACTGGGTCCATGATGACTTTGATCTTCAATACGGTGTCATCAAGTGACAACGGTATATGAATTGAACCGGTGCTAAAGTTGAATAACGGAGGTCTATTTATTTTCACCCTTTTCTTTGCATTTCTTTTTAATTCTTCAACTCCTTCTTTCTCCGATTCTCATTTTCTCCTTTTTCATAATCATACCTAAAGGACTTCTAATTCTAACTATTGGTGGTGTCCTTGGGTAGATCCCTCCGGCTCTGGCTGATCATAGGATGGTTATTACTAACCTTAGTCACCTTATAACTCCATGACTAACCTATGTTGCCACAAAACCATTTTCGTTGAAAATCTCTCAAAGTATTTATAAGTAATAAACATTTTGTAATACTTCGAGAGTTTAATAATTTTGCAAAAATACTCCCCCTCCACACGTGCTTAGGTGTTTTGACAGAAATCTGCACGATGAGAGAAGAGCGCGCACTTTTGAATTGATCAACTCATGATAGACTATCCTCATGAGACACGGTTACGTTGAATAGTTAAAGAGTTACATTGTCAGCTTTTAGGTGACAACTAGCTCTAATAACAACCTTGAAGGTGTGGACAACCTCGAAGGTTGTAAAACCCCGTCAAAGTTCATGTCTACCAAAAGTTTCTCGAATGGTACATTCTACTCGGACAAGTCCTTTGCGAGACACGTTTACATCACTAGCGAACTAGCTTGAAATTATTACCCGTCCGGGACAAGTATTTTCGAGTTACTAACATTTTAGAGTTCGTCAATTCATTAAGTCTATTCACACGATGATTCTTTAGCAAGTTACAACATATTTCTTATCACATAAATTTTTCTCCCCCTAAAAAATGTCATATAAATGTTATTTTTGACGAAATTTTGATATCGAATATGACCATTTCGAGTTTTGTGGGAAGATTACCATGAAGAACAATTTTGTGAACACAGTTTTTAATCAAATACTCCCCCTCAACAAGTGATATAAACTTTTGAGGTTTTTAAAAAAATCTTAAGGGGAAGTACTTGTTGTTTTGAGCAAAACTATGAAGAAATGAAGGTTTTGATAAGTTTTACTCAAAAGTAAGAAGCTTTCGCTCCTTTTATAAGAATTGTGGCACTGAAGCGTACCACGGGGTCCTTTCATTACAAGTACGGGTTGTACAGCATTATGTGTGCACAAGCCATTGTTAAATAAAATCACACATCAAATAGTTAATGAAAGCAGATCAAGGGGTACTGTGAGTCTCAATATTCCGCATAACTCCAGTGAATGCGTCTTTGGGCGTTGATGCTTTGTGAGAGAAATCTTTGGGATGACCACCTCGAAACTCTCCAACGTTCGAACGGTCCCTTGAACAACCTTTCATCAATGCGGTGATGATCCTCTTAACATCCCTTTTCTCCTTGAATTCCATCTCTTCTTCCGACCATATGCCTTCATGTATCTCCCTTAACGATAAGGTAATCCATCCCTTACACTCTTCATTGTATGATCCCAAACTTATGAAGCTCTCTGCCGCCATCAAGATTTGTGGTGTAGTTCATACTGTAGACTAAAACGGTTTGCTCGATGAGAGTGTATTGAGGAAGGTGGTTGATGTCGGGAAGGTCTAGCTAAGGTTGGTGAGGTTGTTACGTGTCGTACGATTCCACGGCAAGTTGTAAGTCTTCTACGTTCTGGATCACTATGCTTCTGATGAAGATGAGCAAGGACCTAATGTATTCACGTTGGATTTCTGTCGAGAAGTGTCTCATTCTTCCCTGTACCTTGGCAAGATACAGATCTTCAATGTCGTTGAGAGACAAATTCTGAAAGTCCGCTTCACAGAAAACATAGTCCTCTTCGTCTTGTCTTTTAACCACGATTGTCTTGAGAAATGTGTAGTCCCATTTTGACGAGAGAGTTACATGCTTAACAACAACAATCCCTTTATCACTATACACTTCGTGTTTTGACTTTTGAACCTGGCAGCTTTTGTAGTAGAGTCTTCGCTTCCGACCAATGGTGAATCCATACATTGCATCAAGGTCATAATTTTGCACTGTGTTGGCAAACATGTGAGTAGCATTTTCTTTGATGGCTATGCGGTTGGAGTAGGTTTAGCGGGAGGAAGTGTAAGTGATGTAGCGTATTTCTTTTACACATCGCTACCATGTAGAAGAAATTCCAGGTCATTGTTGAAGAAATAACGGAATGGAATCTTTGGTTAATCTGGTTGGCCAATTGTAGGTAGAGGTCTTGTCCAGTCAGTGTAGTATGGAGCTTTGTCTTTTCGTGTGAAGTTAATGTTAGCTTGGGTTAAGCCGATGTTGTTAGACATGGCTCGTGCTATGTTTTCAAGATGGTACTCAACTTCATAGCACTTTCGGAGCGTCTTTGGCGGTTGAAAAGCTTCATTTTTGATGCGTTTTAACTCTGACTTGGTCATCTTCTTCACCCGAAACTTTTCTTGAAGTAACTTAGCATGCTCCAATGTTCGACCATCTACCATTTCTTGACCTTCCGGTAGTGAGGGAGTAGCATCAACAAGTGTAGAAAACCGGTCGTGGTGGTGTTATCTTGATCTAGCCATGAGACAACATACATCTTTGTCTTTTTCTTCTTCTTCTTTGGCTTAGATGAGGACTCTGGTTCCTTTGTTGTGGTGGGAGGTTGGGTTGTTGTCGGGCTCGATATCTCTTCATCGTCACCACCATTATTACTCGAAGTGATCACCGGTTTTCTCTGCAGGTGGTAACTCAGTCATGAGGTTTTTCAGTTCTTGTGAGAACTTGGTGGAGAGCTTCTATCAGTTGGAGTCCTTTGGGGTGGTGGTGGCATGGAGGATGATTCACCCGTTTTCTTCTTGAGACGTTTAGGCTCGTATCTTTTTCCTTATCCTTATCATCATCGTCTCTTGGGCGTAGGCCTTCGGCTTGCTCTTTGCATAAAATCTTGAGTTGATATTCTAGTAATGCCTCAAATAGTTTACTTTCGTCAGAGGTGAAAGTTGCGGTCGTTGAGACAGGTTGTAGCACCAGCTTGGAAATCAACTCGCATCAGAGTGTCACTGCGAGGCTCAATTGGATTGATCGTCATTGTAATCGGGGTGGTTTGCATTGTTTGCTTGACCAATTTCATGAGATTTGGATAGGTCATGCGGCGAACATCTCACTTAACCGAACAAAGTGTTGAGAAGAAACTTGTGAGTATATTCTCTTCTTTATGCGCTCCATTTCCTTTTGGAAATCTCATTTGATAAACTTCTGGATACGCTCTCTTTCTTTCAACAACTCGTTTATCCCGTTTTGAAGAAAGTTGATTCTGTCAGCGAGTTGATTAAGCTTTTTGTTGATCACATCTTTCTTCTTGACTTGCTTGATAGCTTTGACAATCTTTGTCTTAGCTCGGGATATCTGATAAGGTTTTAAAATGTACATTTTTGAGGGGTTATTTAAGCCCTTATTTGATCACTTTTATATCCTTTATTACTTAATATCGTTCCTTTTCACTTTTTAGGTCTCTTGAAGGCAAATTCTTTGGAATGACACTTATTTGGGCCGAAAAGCGCGGATATCTGAAGAAAATGGCCAAAGTCAAGAATCGAGCCATAATTGCTTTGAAATACAAGGGGACGGCGTCGGGTTCTACAAGTGACTGTCGGTGTTATCTGTGGCGCCGTCGCATAACTTTTGTGTGGCGAGCCAAATTGCTTATTTTCAAGTGCGGTGTAGGGCTTTTAAGAGAGTAGGTGCGCCTTTCGGGCGGCCTAGATTGATCGAACGGCGTCGAGACCGAAGGGATGGTGTCACAATCATAAGGTGACTCGTCCGACTACGTGTGGCCAAGAGCGAAACCTAATGGCGGATACCCGGCGGCGTCAATTCATAAGGTGGCGCCATGAAGTAATCTTATATATAGAATCCGAATTTTTCAGTTTTAAGTGTGTAGTCTTTTGGAGTAAAACCTAAAACCGAACCAAGGCTGTCTTGTACAATATTTTAGGGTTCCAAACCCTATCTTACACCAAGATAAGTGTTTACTTCATTAATTCAATTATGTCTTCAATTATTTGTGTGTATGCTTGCATGTTCTCCATGTCCGGCTAATTTACTTGTGTGTTTGCTTAGGGAATATGAAACTTAATTATTGAATATTGATTGGTTGTCTCTTATCTTAATTGTTAATGATCTAGTAATGCGATAGGTCATTAGTTGTGTAGTTAATGCTTGATTAATCTTTGTGAACCTTAGACTATAACACCTAGAGTAGTTGTAGGCTAAACCATCCAAAGAGTACCTTAGAGTTAGAGTCTATAATTCCTAGAGATTTTGTAGACGAGACCCTGGTAGTTTTAAAGAGTTAGGGAAAAACGCATACCCTACGACTTTAGACACACAACGCGATTAGGAATAAGGACGTGACAATTCAACCATCAATAGGAGATAATTAAGGAGTAAGAAAACCTAAGTAAACACATCTTTAAACTATCATACGAGCACACAATAATTAGACATAGACTACATACACCTTAGATTAGATAATTAGATAAGTAGAGTAATTGGTAGAAATACCAACCCCCAAATCAAACCGAGATTCATACCTTTCCATTTCCAAAAAACATAAAAAGCACAAAAATAATCTTCCTCAACCCCAACCTTAGCGTAGTAACTTCTCACTAGCATTCCTATTCCCTAGAGCGATATCAATACGTGGCTTACCATAATACTACACTACAATGATTAGGTTCCTTTGCCTAGGGTGTTATAAAACTTGCTTTCGAATAAAAGGAAGTTCCTTTGACCCGAGCGGCTGCGTGTAGCGTTATCAAGTTTTGGCGCTGCGAGAATAGAATAACTAGTTTGTAGTCCACCTCGTTTAGGTTTCTTTGCTTGATTCCTATCAAGTAAAATTTTCTCATATTTAGCTTTCTCGTAGTCTATCCCCCTTCTTCGTGACCTTTGTTCGTAATCCATCACTTTTCATCATGGAAGGTGATAACCCACCACCATTCATCAACCTACCACCAAATGACCCGCCAAGAGGCCATACTCTTGGTGAATACTCGAGACCAAGCCACCTAGGTTATAGGAACACTATTGAGCTTCGACCAAGCCCCGAACTACGGACCTTGCGATCGACACCATCCGGTTGGTGCAAAGCGGATGTGCATTCCATGGACTTCGTTCCAAAGATCCTAATCAGCATCTCAAGGATTTCCTCAAAATTGTTGATTCCATCGACCTTGATGCTACCACTTGGGAGACGCGTGCGTCTCTTCCAATTCTCTCTACGGGACCAAGCTAGTAATTGGCTTGAGAGACTTCCGCCGGC
>OU343220.1:205597169-205694581 GCA_910596185.1 Chrysanthemum makinoi
TGTATGCACTCACTTTAGTGCATTATTATTATCACCCTAAAACCCTAGTTCAATTATCTTGTTGCTTGCATAAGTTGCTAAGTCGAGTCATATCCTTTGTACACGGTTTTGGGACGATTGGGACTCATGGGAAAAGTTAAAGTTTATGAAATGAACGGAAAGGAACGTTAAATTCAAATTCCCTTTATTTGCGTAATAATGTACTCCAAGTGTTTTGATATTTTCAATTCGGGTCAAATTAGTGTTAGAGTAATAAAAACTCAAGTGTAGGGATGTGCCTATAAATTTATATCATTTTGATGTTACCGTAGAGGATGGTAGAGTAAAAGTGTATGAAAAAAAATCGAAAAAAGAAAAAGAAAAAAGAAAAAAATAGAGTGTTGAAAAAAAAAAAAAAAAAAACATACGGGCTACCATCCTACATCTATCCTTTAAATTTATGTTTGTGTGTTTTCAGTTATCTAGAGTTAGAGTGTCGAGTCTTGGCTTAGCAACGCATTCTTCTTCATATGCTTGTAACATAGAGATTTTTGACTTGGCACCACTAAATAACCTATCCCACCAAACCCTTTGTTTCCCTACCGTAAGCCCAACATTACAACCCTTTAAAGACCTCTTTGATAGTCTTTCCTAGGTGCTTACGCCAAAGCGATGGAGGTTTGATCTAGTCTCAAGCCTATGGTAATCTATGTACTAGGACCGGTTAATGAGTGTTTATCTTCCATTTTTAACTTGTTATATTTCATATACACCCGAGAGATGTGAGTATCCAAACACCCCATGTGAGGTGCTTGTATGCAATTTTCGTGCTTGTTATGACTTTTGCGGGGCTTATATGTGTTTTGGATTGTCTTAAACCAATGCTTCATGACCCCTAACTTATAAATTAATTGCTAAAAGCACATTTGCTTGAGGACAAGCAAATACCAAGTGTAGGGATATTTGATATGGTTTTAAAATGTACCTTTTTGAGGGGTCGTTTAAGCCCTTATTTGATCACTTTTGTATCTGTTATTACTTAATATCGTTCCTTTTCACTTTTTAGGTCTCTTGAAGGCAAATTGCTGGAATGGCACTTATTTGGAGCAAACGAAAAGCGAAAGATATCTAAAGAAAAGAGCGAAAGACTTTCAGTCAGAATCGAGCCCCGATTGCTGAAATACAAGGGGAC
Source organism: Chrysanthemum makinoi (assembly GCA_910596185.1). Taxonomy (NCBI): domain Eukaryota; kingdom Viridiplantae; phylum Streptophyta; class Magnoliopsida; order Asterales; family Asteraceae; genus Chrysanthemum; species Chrysanthemum makinoi. Next base: position 205,598,341 of record OU343220.1, read on the forward strand.
GGCGTCGGGTTCTACAAGTGACGGCGTCAGGTGTTATCTGTGACGCCGTCGCATAAATTTTGTGACGGGGCAGTAGCCAAATTTCTTATTTTCAAGTGACGGTTATCAGGCTTTAAAGAGTAAAGGTCGTCGCAACTCCACGGCCTAGATTTGATTCCAGACGGCGTCAGAGACTAAGAGGGACGGCGTCACAATCATAATGTGACGTCGTCGCAGGCCTAACGTGGCCAAGACGACCCTAATAGCGGCTACCCGGCGGCGTCACAATTCATAAGGTGACGCCGTCGCGATTGTAATCTTATATATAGAATCCGAATTTTTCAATTTTAGTGTGTAGTCTTTTGGAGTAAAAACCTAAACCGAAACAAGTCTGTCTTGTACAGTATTTTAGGGTTCCAAACCCTATCTTACACCAAGATAAGTGTTTTACTTCATTAATTCAATTATGTCTTCAATTATTTGTGTGTATGCTTGCATGCTCTCCATGTCCGGCTAATTTACTTGTGTGTTTGCTTAGGGAATATGAAACTTAATTATTGAATATTGATTGGTTGTCTCTTATCTTAATTGTTAATGATCTAGGAATGCGATAGGTCATTCGTTGTGTAGTTAATGCTTGATTAATCTTTGTGAACCTTAGACTATAACACCTAGAGCAGTTGTAGGCTAAACCATCCAAAGAGTACCTTAGAGTTAGAGTCTATAATTCCTAGAGATTTTGTAGACGAGACCCTTTGGTAGTTTCAAAGAGTTAGGGACAAACGCATACCCTACGACTTTAGACACACACCGCGATTAAGAATAAGGACGTGACAATTCAACCATCAATAGGAGATAATTAAGGAGGACATCTTTAAACTATCATACGAGCACACAATAATTAGAAATAGACTACATACACCTTAGATTAGATAATTAGATAAGTAGAGTAATCGGTAGAAATACCAACCCCCAAATCCAAACCCCGAGATTCGTACCTTTCCATTTCCTAAAAAACATAAAAAGCACAAAAATAATCTTCCTCAACCCTAACCCCAAACTTAGCGTAGTAACTTCTCACTAGCATTCCTATTCCCCTAGAGAACGATATCAATACCCGTGGCTTACCCCTAATACTACACTACAATGATTAGGTTCACTGCCTAGGGTGTTATAAAACTTGCTCGAAGAAAAGGAAGTTCCTTTGACCCTGAACGACGCGTGTAGCGTTATCAATATCCAAGAGTCGGTTGGTTTCTTTACTGACTTGGAAGTGGATCTGGTTGTGCCTTTGGATGGTGGTGGAGATGAATGAGAGGATGAGTCTGATGACGATGAGATATGAGGAGACTCGGGATCCTTTGGTGGTTCAGAAGTTTCTTGTGTTGAGCGTGCTGGACTATCTAGAAGAAAATCATCATAATTAACTTCGTCATCTTTTCCAGACTTGGCCAATTCTTATGCCTTAATTTTGGCTTCTTCATCAGCTTTAGTGTGAGCTTCCATTTCTGCTTTTGACTTAGCTGCAGCTTCAACATCTTCATCAGCTTTTCCTTTCTCAGACTTCTCCTTTTCTGGTTTCTCAAATTCATAGGTGAGAGTATCCTCCAGTCGCTGTTGTTGTGGATCGTGGGTGGTGGTACCAGTTCCCTTATCGGGTATTAACCGCATCAGGAACTGGTGTAGAGAGTGTACCACCACTTGACCCTCCGGGGCCTCGAGTTTGTTCCTTTACGAACTCTTTGGCAACGTGTTGGAGTCTGATATTCTTCACCTTTTTCCTGTAGTATTTATCCAGTTGTTCTTCATCTGAGCTCTCCTCTTCTTCTGGCTCAGCAAGTAGAGTTTTGCCTTTACCTTTATCAGCTTTCGGACTGGGAGGTTTTGCTACTATTTGAGTGTCATCGATTGGAGTTTCAGAGTAGATGACCTCTTCGTCTGATTTAGTATCCTCAGAGCTTTCATCCATTAGCTTTTGTTGAGGTTCAGGCTTGAGAATTGGAATGGCTTCTTTAGAGGGAATTTTCCTTTTGAGAACATGTGTCCTCTTAGGAAACTTTCTCTGACTCTCAGTGCTTGTAATGCTTCCTGCACTGCCTCTCTTGGTTTTCCTAGTAGGTGTACCAGCGGACTTTTCATCAAGGAAACCTACTTTTCCTTCTTCACGCCACGGAATATCGTTTGTACGAATCTGTTTTTGGATATCATCAGTGATAAGATAACTGGCAGCACTGCACCTTGTTTCTTTGTTGTAGGTCCTTAAATCTGCACATGAGTGTGGGCTCATACAACACAAAGTGTTGTTTGGGGTCATCAAGTCTCAAGGGAATATCAGGATTATACGCTAGAGCTCTTTGGATCAACAGTTTGGTGTATCTGATATACGGGATCTTGGTGCCAAGCTTTTTAAGGAAAGTCATCATGTCGTCCCATATCAGAGCTTCAACTTCTATATCTTTCTTGTTGACCAAAGCCCAAAATATTTGTAGTTCCATGAGCTTGGGATGCTCATGACCACTATCACGTCCAGAAACAGATTTTGCAATCATTATATAGAGGGTTCTCCATGGTTTGAATGTTCTTGAGATCAACAGATGAATGCTTTGTGATAACCCCGGTAGCTTCATCATAGCCGATGTCGATCATGAATTGGAGAACGACCTCTTCAGTTGGAGTGGCGTTGAATTGAGTAGGTTCGATGACAGGAATGAGAAGAATGGCCCTCAAATCTGCTGGTGTAATGATGACTTGTTTGCTGTTAAGTGTCACTGTCACAACATTTTGACCTTTGATCTTTTGCATTGTATGCCAGAATTGGTGAATGTAAATCTCCGGTACAGTAACAGAGTTTGTGAGCATGTTCTGATAAGGATGAGACTTCAGAATATCCGCAACAATCTGGCATGAAGACTCAGAACAAGAGAAGGTGTCAAAATCAACTTTGAGGTTGTTCTTTCCGATCTTCATTGGGTAGCCATTAGGGAAGATGTCATTCATGGTGAGAACATTTGGTGCATCCACATTCTGCATTTGAGTGTCCATATGCGTGATCTGAAAGATATTTAGCAAAGAGAACCAACATATCGAAAGACATTACGTTAGTCAACAGTTGATTTTTTATTTTGTCTATTTATTGATTTGATATGTCGATGATTGTTCTGAGTTCAATGTCACTTGTTAATCCAATAGTCCAAAGACGTCGTGATAAGTTTTGTGAGTTTATTAACTTTGAATTTTAAAGTCCAAGTTTTCACTTATTTTTCACAACTTATTAAACATTTAAGCTTATTAGTGACATTTTGGTTTCGTGGCGTTATGATTTATTTATTTACAAGTTTGCACTCGTAACAATTCATAATTTTGGTTAAAACTAGGCTTAGGCGATTTATTTCAAGCTTATGCGTAAATAGGAGTGATTATACGCGTAAATGTAAGCTTATGCGTAGGTTCTTGACTTACGCGTAAGAAATATTACGCGTAGGTAAAGAGGGTCTTATGCGTAAAGCTTACGCTTAAGCATATATGGAACCTTACGGGTAAGGCTTACTCGTAAGAGTGAGCCTTATGCGTAGAGGTTACTGTTTATGCATATCCTTCACAGGATACGCGTAGTCCCCATTGTAGAACCTTACGCGTAAAGGTTACGCGTAAGATTACTCTTACGCATAACATTCAACGCGTAAGGTAATCCTTATGCATAGATGTTCAAGTAACCTTGATTCTGAATTATTCACGCGTAGAAACCTGAAATAAATTCATCATAACACCAATATTAACACCTACATTCAATCCTTATCAGTTCTATTCATGAAGACACTTTCAAGCCTTATGCTAGAAAGCAGGTTTACACGTAGGTTTTAAACCCTAACGCTCAATTTCTACGAGTAAGAGTTCTAGCCATAGGAATTACACCAAACTTTTTCTGGGATGTCTAAGAAGGCTAGTGAGTTTGTTTTATTAAGTTTTAACATCAAAACCTAAGTGGATAAAAAATACCCAATTGCTATGAACATAAACCCTAATTATCAATTTTAAAGCAATTAGTGTTTCTGGGTAAGTTCTAGCCCTGGATTTGGTTAATTCATCATGAAAACAACATCACTCAACTATATTTTTAACCAAAAGCATTCACATTTGAAAAACCTCAAAGTTACGCATAAACCCTAATATTCAAAATCAAACAATTAGAGTTTACTGGTGAGTATCGATCACAAAAATGGTATCATTATGATTAAACAAACGTTTTGACACTACCATTTTTACCACAAACACTCACACTTGATTATGTGTTCATACGCTTATGCGTAGAACACAAAATCACACCTAGATGAAAATCTAACCGTTGGTTTAAGAAACGATTTAAAACCCATGTTTAGATGATTACCAGGAACGTTTTAACACTTACAAGTAGATGATAAAAAACACGGATTTGATCGTTGGATTTTACGCGTGGGATAAGGGTTGGCGAAATATTAGGTTTGGTAATAAATGTGAAGTATTAATTATGGTAGAGGTGTTTTGTTTAAAAAATTTGAGCTTTTGACAGTTTTAGTCCCTCCACCTTAACCATTTACAACCAATGCCCATTACTTCCATTTTGGTTACCAAACGAAGGATATTTGGAAAGAAACTTGACGATACTCCCCCTCGACTTAAAAAAATAATGAAATTTTATAAATTTTGGTCCGAGGAGTGTCAGTAAACCAGAAATATGACCACCATTATTAAAGAAGCAACCGGGATAAGGTAACATGCAAGTACAAGGTTTTATGAAACCGAAAAATATTTGCTTTCTCCCCCTCAACACTTGATCAAAAAAATATTGAATTTTGAAAGATTAGAGTATTGACGGAAGATTTGTACTTGCCATGTTAAAAGAAATATAGATAGAAGATATTTTTTGTTGTTTTATCAGATTTTATATTTTTGTATTTTGTTTTTGAAAAATATTTACAAAAGATGTTTTAGTGTTTGACTGGTTTTAAGAATGTTTTAAAAGTTCATCCAGTTCCTCTGAGTCAAACACACCGCATACCAATTAAGTGGACCAACTCATTAAACCTAGCGGGAGCTAAGGCTTTGGTGAGAAGATCTGCCAGTTGGTATTCAGTACCCACAAAGTATAATTCAACTGTACCCTTTTCCACGTGCTCCTTGATGAAATGATATCGAAGATTGATGTACTTTGATTTTGAGTGTTGAGCGGAGTTGCAACGAGATCGCAATAGCACTTCGATTGTCGCGCAGTACATCGGGATTTGTCAAATATGTAACCATAGTCTTTGAGTTGTGTTCTCATCCAATGACTTAGCATAACACGCCGACATGGATACATATTCTGCTTCTGTTGAGGACAGCGATGTACAATCTTGCTTCTTCGATTGCCATGACACCAGTTTATCACCAAGAAATTGTAATGCTCCTGAAGTACTTTTTCCTGAATCTAAGCATCCTGCGTGATCACCGTCTGAAAAAGCTATTAGTTCAAAACCAGAATCCTTCGGATACCAGATCACCAAGTTAATGGTTCCCTTGATATATCGGAGGATTCTTTTAGCCTCGGAGAGGTGGGTTTCAGTTGGTCTCGACTGATAACGGGAGCAAAGATATACGGCAAAAACAATATCAGGCCTGCTAGCTGTTAGATACATGAGAGACCCAATGATACTTCGGTATTTGGTAGGGTCCACCAATTTCCCATGTAGATCAGCGTCTAGTTTCTTGGTATGTGCCATTAGTGTGACATAGGTGTCACAGGTTTGCATTCGAAATTTGTTTAAAAGTTAAAGGGCATATTTGGACTAACTCAAGAAAATACCACGGGGTGATTGATGAACTTGCAGTCCTAGAAAGAACTTAAGTTCACCCATCATGGACATTTCAAAATGTTTTTTCATTAGTTTTGAAAAAGCGTTTTAGTATTTTTAAATGTGTTGACCACAAATGATGTCATCCACATAAATTTGAACGATTAAAATGTGTGCCCCATGATATTGTATGAACGTTTAGGGTCACCAAACCTTTTACGAAATTGTTGGCGATAAGAAAGGATGATAACTTATCATACCACGCCCGAGGGGCTTGTTTGAGACCGTAGAGAGCCTTCTTTAGTTTGTAGACATGATTAGGGAACTCTGGATCAACGAATCCTCCTGGCTGGCTAACATAGACCGTTTCTTTCAGTTGGCCATTAAGAAAGGCAGTTTTGACATCCATTTGAAAGACCATGATGTTCATGTGAGCTGCAAATGCCAAAAAAATCCGTACAGCCTCAAGACGAGCAACCAGAGCGAATGATTCTTCAAAGTCAATACCCTCTTCCTGTCTATAACCCTTAGCCACCAACTGACTTATTTCTGATTACGGTCCCTCACATCCAATTTGTTTTTACAAATCCATTTGAGACCAATGACGAAGACCCCTGTTGGTCTTTCAACCAATTCCCATACTTCAAGAAGTTTAAACTGATTGAGTTCTTCTTGCATGGATTCAATCCAGTTATCTTTTGTCATTGCGTCTTTAATGTTTTTAGGTTCAGATTGGCAGACAGTGAGTTCATAAATGTAGTGTTCACCGTCTGTGTGAAGACGTTGTCCCGTTACGACTGGTTGATTCGGGTTACCAATAATATTCTCTAGAGGATGGTCTTTTGTCCAACGATAAGTGGATGGTTGATGTTGATATACATTCTGTAGATTGGGAGGGTTCAAATGGCTTGTAGATGATTCCGCAACATCTAGTGCAACACTTTCATTAGAAAATAGGGTTGAAGAACGCATTTGGATCAAAATCTGCCGGTGGGGGCACTTCATTGTTTAGAACATCATCAGCTGGTTCAGCGTCGTTGGATGCAGTTTGTTCAACTGTTATTGTAGAGTCAACTGGTGGTGCTTCCTCAACGGTAGTTGTTGTAGCAGGTGTATTAGGTATTTGAATATGATCAGGTTGACCAGCGGAAACATTGGATACACTTGGAGCACGTTCATCAATATCATCGCTAAACAGAGGAGCAAATAGCTTTTGCATTTGTTGACGAGTAAGCTGGGAGCTTGGTTCAGCTGATGATGGGGTTTGAGGGAAGTTTAAACGGTTATGACCGGGTTCCAAGCTGTTATGCTCAGAAGCCATTTCTGTTAGCTCATCGAAATTTGCATGAATCGTTTCCATAACCTGCTTTGTACGACGATTCCAGATCCGGTAACCTTTAGAATTATCACAGTATCCGATAAAGACTCCAATGTCAGCTTTGGCTTTGAGCTTACCAAAGTCATCACGATCATTATTCGGATAACAAAGGGATCCAAATACATGAAAGTGTTTGATATTCGGTTTACGGTTGTGGATAAGCTCAAAAGGTGTTTTGTTGTGGCGCTTGGTAATCATTGAGCGATTCTGAGTGTAGCATGCGGTTGATACGGCTTCATCCCACAAGTAATCTGGAGGTTTAGCATTAAATAACATTGTTCTTGCAGCTTCCACTAACGTATGGTTTCGTCTTTCAACAACGCCGTTTTGTTCAGGTGTTCGTGTAATAGATGTCTGATGCTCAATTCTCACTTTCTCATAAAATTCACGAAGAGTTTGATTCAAAAATTCAGTTCCTTTGTATGTTCGAATTTGTCTGACGGTGTTCCGGAGCTGAACTTGAATTTTTGTGAGAAAGGTGATGATTATCTATGGAGTTTGATCTTTACTTCGAAGAAAATAAACCCAAGTCCATATGGAGTAGTCATCTACAATTACCAAGATGTATCGTTTGCCATTAATCGTCTGCACGCGCATCGGACCACACAAATCCATGTGAAGAAGATGAAGCACATGCTGAGAGCTGTGTTCCCCCTTTGAAGGAAAATGAGCACGAGTGCTTTTTCCTTCCCCTTGTTCACAAGCTGAGCATAGGTGATCTTTAGAATACCAGAATCTCGGGAGACCTTCAACAAGTTTGTATCGAGCAAGGTTGGTTATAGTTTGAAAGTTTAAATGTGAGAGACGTCGGTGCCATAGCCAAGATTTTGTAGATGTTGCCTTTGAAAGTAGACAAATGGGAGATGAAGCAATCATGTCTTGCATTGATATAGTGTACAGACTTGAATTGCGGGTGCCAGACATAAGATCGTTTCCTTGTAGATCACGAATGAAGCAAGTTTTCTCCCGAAAAGCAACTTCCAAATCTCCATTACAGAACTGACCTACTGAGAAGAGATTGTGATCGAGTCCTTCCACATAATAAACCCTGCTAATTTTGATGTTTCCATTGATGTAATATCCGTAGCCCATGATAGCTGCGAGTGATCATTCCCATCGGACGTGCCAATGAACTTTGCAACAAAGTTTGATAAGAGTTTGAGATTGCCTGTCATGTGTCGGGAACATCCGCTATCAACAATCCAAAGGATGATCTGTATCACATGCATTACATACAGACGACACAGATGGAATAGAAGTAGATGTGGAACCCGAAGAGTTAGAGGGATCCGGAGCAGTTATATTAGATACACATATATCAATGATTTTAGGTATCCATTTAAATCCTAGTGTAGTATGTATCCATTTCTTCCATCTCCAACTAGTCTTTGCTTTAGTCTTAGTAAATGCACTAGGTGGTACTACATTCCTTGGAGGTGATACTGGGGCTACAGGGACATCAATGCGTTTCTTAGAATCTAAAGAGGGCGGTTTACCAAGCACAGACTTAGAAGCATTAGTGGGCCTAGAGGTATTCTGTTTCTTAGGATTCCATAAATAGACAAGATAGCTTTAGCAACACATTTATCATGACAATTAGAAAGCATACTTTTACGACATATAACACAAGAAGCTTCAGACTTAATATCAAAAGTACTTAAAGGTTCAGCATTCGTTACATCACTTTTTCCATTACATTTGTCAGACGCAATATCTAAAGTGGGTGCAACATGTTTCTTATTCAAAGTCCTAGGGTGTTCTTCTACTTTAGCATTCTTTATTGTTCTTTTCTTAGGTCGCAACTTCCTATTCTTCCTTGTATTTCTCCTAGGCTGTGAAGTGCGGACGTTGGGAAAAGAGGCAACTATTCCTGTTTCAGTAGAGGGAAGCACATTAGTAACTTGTGATTTGTCAGTAGGCATGCTAGTGTCACTTTTTCTAAGTGTTACGGGTGCAAGTTTCTTAATGTTGCTAAGCGGAACATGTTCATACTTTCCTAACTTCTCCTTTAACTCAATGATAGTGTGTAACAAATCTTAATTTTCAGAACGAATATTTCTAGAAAAATTCATGACTTCTTTAGTGTGTGCAAGATAATGATCAAGTTCGTGTGACCCAAAAATGATGTCATCCACATAAATTTGAACAATTAAAATATGTTCCCCGTGATATTGTATGAAAAGAGTAGGGTCAACCGAACCTTTGGTGAAATTATTGGCATTGAGGAAAGATGATAGCTTATCGTACCATGCCCGAGGATTGTTTGAGACCTACAGAGCTTTGTTCAGTTTGTAGACATGATTCGGGAACTCGGGATCACGAATCCTTTGGTTTTGCTGACAAAACCGTTTCTTTAAGTTGCCCATTGAGAAAAAGCGGTTTTGACGTCCATTGAAGACCGTTATATTCATATGAGCCGCGAATGCGAAAATATCGAACAGCCTCAAGACGAGCAACCAGGGCAAAAGATTCTTCAAAGTCAATACCCTCTTCCTGACGATAACCCTTAGCCACAGACGTGACTTATTTCGATAACATTCCCTTAAGCATCAATTTGTTTTTCCAAATCCATTTTAGACCAATGACGTAGACCCCTGTTGGTCTTTCACCAGTTCCCATACTTCAAGACGTTTGAATTGGTTGAGTTCTTCTTGCATGGATTCGATCCAGTTGTCTTTTGTAATTGCGTCTTTGATGTTTTTAGGTTCAGATTGGCAGACAGTGAGTGCATAAATGCAATGTTCACCATCTGAGTGAAGACGTTATCTTGTAACGACTGGTTGATTCGGGTTGCCAATAATATTTTCCAAAGGATGGTCTTTTGTCCATCTATGTGTGGAGGGTTGATGTTGGTATACATTGTGCAGATTTTGAGGATTCAAATGGCTTGTTGAAGATTCCGCGACATATGGTGCAGCAGTCTCATTAGAAAACGGGTTAAATAACGCATTTGGATCAAAATCTGCAGGTGGGAGTACTTCATTCAGAACATCATCAGCCGGTTCATCATTGTTGGAAGCGGTTTGTTCAACTGTTGTGTTGGAGTCAACTGGTGGTGCTTCTTCAACGTTAGTTGTTGTAGCAGGTGTATCAGGTATAAGAGTATTATCAGGTTGAGCAGCGGAAACAGCGGATACACCTGGAGCACGTTCATCAATATCGTCACTGAACAGCGGAGCAATTAACCTTTCCATTTGTTGACGAGTAAGCTGGGGGCTTTGTTCAGCTGATGATGGGGTTTGGGGGAAGTTTAAGCGGTTGTGACCGGGTTCCAAGCTGTTATACTCAGAAGCCATTTCCGTGAGTTCATCAAAATGAGCATTAATCGTTTCCATAACCTCCTTTGTTCGACGATTCCAGATTCGGAAGCCTTTAGAATGATCACAATATCCTATAAAGACTCCAATGTCAGCTTTGGCTTTGAGTTTTCCAAAGTCATCACGATCATTTTTCGGATAGCAAAGAGATCCAAATACATGAAAGTGTTTGACATTCGGTTTTCTGTTGTGGACAAGCTCAAAAGGTGTTTTTGTTGTGGCGTTTGTTATCATAGAACTGTTTTGAGTATAGCATGCAGTAGATAACGCTTCTGCCCATAAGTAATCTGGAAGTTTAGCATTGATTAACATTGTTCTTGCAGCTTCCACTAACGTTCGGTTTCGTCTTTCAACACCTCCGTTTTGTTCTGGTGTACGTGCAATAGATGTTTGATGCTGAATTCCTACTTTCTCATAAAATTCACGAAGAGTTTGGTTAACAAATTCAGTGCCTCTATCTGTTCTGATTTGGCGAACGGTGTTACGTAGCTGAACTTGTATTTTCTTGAGAAAGGTGATGATCATCTGTGGAGCTTGATCTTTGCTTCGAAGAAAGTAGACCCAAGTCCAGCGTGAATAGTCATCAACAATTACTAAATGTAGCGTTTGCCATTGATCGTTTGCACGCGCATCGGGCCACACAAATCCATGTGAAGAAGATGAAGCACATGCTGAGAGCTGTGTTCCACCTTTGAAGGAAAATGAGCACGAGTGCTTTTGCCTTGTTCACAAGCTGAGCAAAGGTGATCTTTAGAATACCGAAACCGTGGGAGTCCTTTAACTAGTTTGTGTCGAGCAAGGTTGGTGATGGTTTGAAAGTTTAGATGTGAGAGACAACGGTGCCATAGCCAGGATTTTGTTGATGTTGCCTTTGAAAGTAAGCAGATGGGAGAAGAAGCAACCATGTCTTGCATAGAGATAGTGTAAAGACTTGAATTACGTGAGCCAGACATAAGGTCGTTCCCTTGTAGATCACGAATGAAACAAGTTTTCTCCCTGAAAGCAACCTCCAAATCTCCATCACAGAACTGGCCTACTGAAAAATGGTTGTGACCGAGGCCTTCCACATAATAAACCCTGCTAATTTCGATGTTCCCATTGATATAGTCTCCGTAGCCCATGATAGCTGCGAAGTGATCATTCCCGAATCTGACAGTGCCAATGAACTTTGCAATAAAGTTTGATAACAGTTTAAGGTTGCCTGTCATGTGTCGGGAACATCCGCTATCAACAATCCAGAGAATGATCTGTATCACCTGCATTACACACAGACGACACAGATGGAATAGAAGTAGATGTGGAACCCGAAATGTTAGAGGGTTCTGGAGCAGTTATAGTAGACATACACACATTAATAGCTTTAGGTATCCATTTGAATCCTAGTGTGTTATATATCCATTTCTGCCATCTCCAACTAGTATTTGCTTTAGTCTTAGTGAATGCACTAGGTGGTACTACATTCCTAGGAGGTGAAACTGGAGTTACAGGGACAGCAAAGCGTTTCTTAGAATCTAAAGAGGGCGGTCTACCAAGCACAGACTTAGAAAGATTAGTGGACCTAGAGGTATGCCGTTTCTTAGGATTCCTTAAACGAGAGATGATAGCTTTAGCAACACATTTATCATGACAATCAGAATTCATACTTTTACGACAAATAACACAAGGTTCATCAGACTGAATATCAAAAGTGCTTAATGGTTTAGCATTCGGTACATCACTATTTCTATTACATTTGCCAGACGCAATATCTATAGTGGAAGCAACGTGAGTCTTATTCATAGTCCTAGGGTGTTCTTCTAATTTAGCATTCCTTATTGATCTTTTCTTAGGTCGCAACTTCCTATTCTTCGATGTAGTGCTCCTAGGCTGTGAAGTGTGGACGTTTGGAAAAGACGCAACTATTCATGTTTCAGTAGAAGGAGGCACGTTAGCAACTTGTGATTTGGCAGTAGGGATTCTAGGTGCACGATTACTAAGTGTTACTGGTGCTATTCTCTTAATCACGGTAGGCGGAAGTTGTTCATACTTTCCTAACATTTCTCTTAACTTGAAGATGGTGTGAATCAGATCTTGATTTTCAGACCGAATATTTCCAGCAAAATGCATAACTTCTTTAGTGTGTGCAAGATAATGATCAAGTTCATTTGATGCTTCATCACGAGTCTTTTTGAGTAAATCAAATATGACACCATATTCCTTTTTAACTTTTACAAGTTCTTGTTCATATTTTGAGATTTGACACTTAAAAAACACGTTTTGATCATCCAGTTGCTCAATTTTTGGATCAGAAGTTTTGTCACGCAACTGGGCAATTTTGTGTTGAAAAGCAAGTTGTTGATCGTGAATATCTTTTTGACACCAATTAAGACGACGTATTGCATTTGAAAGTTCGTTTGACAATCGTTTGTTTTTAACTTTTAAGGACTCGATCTGAAGCACATTATCAGTGTTCTCAACATTTACCACAGAATCAACAGTATCAGCAGAGATATAATCAAATGCATATGACAAAGAATTCAATAGCACAACATTATGGACATCAGCACAGATGACATCTTCCAAGAGTCGATCAACATCTTTTATCAACATTTTCTTTTACGCTAGTATTAGAAATAGATGCTTCGCTTTCTAAAACCACCTTCATCAATCCAAGTTCCTTATGAAAGTCCCTTTCCCAAGCTAATGCACAACTTTTCAAATTTTTAACATTAGGTAAAAGATTTTTCTGAAAAATGTCTTTGTTCTCAGAGGCCATTGAAAATGTTGAACTTTGATTTCGTAATGATATTCTATCTCATGTTGTAAAGTTTTGAGGTCACCATGAAAAGGTCAAAATATCAAGAATTTTGCGATTTTCAAGTTTTGAGTTTACTTCACTGATGGAAGGTAAAGGACCATAAGTTTGTGCATAATCCGGTTTGGGATTAACATTAGAAGACTCAGACGTTTTTATGATAATCCTTGGTGTGTTAGAAGAATCCGCTGGTGTGATGAAAGTGACCGCTTTTGAATAGTTAAAAGGTTTGTTGTAAACAAATTTTTCTAATTTAGATCGACTCGCTCTTCTCGCATCTAATTCCTCTTGACGATGATATTCAACAAATGGTCATTAATGTATTATCAATTTTATATTCGCGACTGAAACTTCGTGATTTGGTTTGAATGCTTTTGTTGAAAGCTTAGGTTTGTAATAAGCAAGATTTGGTCCATATCCATTTGGATTGGGTTTTAAAGTAAACTTTTCAATAGCTGCGACCGACTCACCATGTTTGTAAACAAATGCTTTTAAACTCTTTAAGATTGTTTTGCAAGCCGATGATTTCTTCAAGATGATCATCTATTCGTTTCGCTGAATGCTTTTTGTATGCAGAGAACTGTTTTTGACAAGTTAACAACTCAACCTTAGCTTTTTGATTTTCCAAGGTGAGAGCATTAATTTGCTTTTTATGTTCATGTTTCAGCTTGTTCTATTTCGCATAACAAAGCATTCTTCGGCGGCTAGATCAATGACTGCTCTCTAAATATTTTTCGCTTTGATGAGATTTGGCAAAGGTCGCTTCAAAACCGCTTAATGCTTTTTTCTTGAGTTTTGAAAAAGTTGAGTTGCTTTTGTAAACATTCAAAATCCTTGGTTAACAAAGGCATTTTTCTTTTCAAGTCCTGATTAATGGCATGACATTTATCCACTATGGTATGTTGGTCTTGTATTAAACGAGCAAAATCTGGATGAGGCAAAAGTTCGGTGTGTTCAACGTGAGTCAAAACATGATCATTACTTAGATCCTCAAGTATAACCACGGAGTCAATTTGATTATCAAAGGAAACCATAAGGTCATCTTGATCGCCAAATATAACTACGGGTCTAGTTGAAAATCGCCGAATGAGATGTGGACGACTCTTTTGAACATTCCTGCCTTGCCGGATTTAGATGTTGGCGGAGATATGAGATCAGAGATAAATATGGTTTGTTCGGTACCTGAGACAAGCCATCAGTATCATACACTGGCCCTGTGTCACTCATGTGTAACTCATGCATATTAGCCATCAACATAACTGCTGCATTGGCCCCAAGTCCTCCATATCATCATCCGAGTCAACATTTGCCATAAAGCTCTATTCTTTGTCCGTGAGAGTTCCACCAGCTTCATCCTTAAGAGCCAAAAGAAGAGCCTCTTTGTGATAAGCACCGCCTCTGTCCTCGCTTTGGGCATGCATTAGCCATGTGTCCCTTCTCATTGTAGTTGTAGCATCGAAGACCATTCAACCCATTATGAGCATTTCCCTGCTCCACCTTTTGAGCTCGATTGTTATTCCTACCCACAAAATTAAACCCTTGACCACCCCCATCCACGACCATAACCACGATTCTCAACTTCAACTCGCCCATTGTTCACAACAAATTTTGATTCCTTGTGTTAAATGAGGAACGAATACGGTTGTTGGATTTGTTGGTATAACGGCTAAAGGCATTAGCAATCATAGCAAATCCTTGTTGCAATGCTTCAATGGATCGATTCCTCATTAGCTTACTGACAAGTGCTTGAGCATTGTTGTTGTTGTATGGAACCAATTGAGTTTGTGGAGATTGAGGCTGTGAAGGATCATATGGTGTGATTGTAGAAGTTGGTTGAGTTGCCGTTGAGGAGAATAACTATTTTTAGCATATAAGGCAAGTTGTTGATTTTCCGGATGTGTCGGTGGAGCAATTTGAGCACGGAGAATCCTTTCCCTATCAACTTCTTTTTCATGAGGCTTCAAGTAATCGTACAACAATCCATATGTAGAATGATGCAAATTCTTTGCTTGACGGAGAAAAATGACATACTTCTCCCATTCAGGACCAAGACTACTCAGAACTTAGTATTCACTGCGATTCTTGGCATGATGATGTTGTGTTTATCCAAATCATTGATGATGTCTAAAAACGGTGATGATAGGACTCTAGTGTCTCTCCATGTTCAATCATGAAGTGTTCATAAGCCAAGTAAATTTTGGATTCCAAATCCTCCCCGATTGAGTACTGATCCTTCCATAAGAAGATGAATATGATCCCACATTCCCTTTGTAGTCTTTTGAGCATCAACACTTCGAAGAATTGGGTTAGGTAATCCTAAGAGGATATATTGCATTGCAAGTTCATCAGCTTCATAGTGTAGAAGTTCCTCAGGATTCAAGTCGGCAAATGAGAGTATGTTGGATTGTTCATCTCTTGGTGGATTAGCATTTGGATCGGCGGGTACAATAATAGTAGGCATCTGAAATGGACCTTCCAAGATAACCTTCTTTAAGAACTTTCCATGTGGCTTCTTCGATCACAAAATTAAAGAACCTTATCACCCATTGATCGTAGTTTCCTGGAGTGAGCATTAGAGGTCTATCTAGTGATCCAGCCTCATGAATTGATTGTTGGCAAAGCTTCACACATCTATGCAAACCAAGTGGGTTCCTTCATAGTGTTCCTTGATGGATGTTGATTGAATTCGTTTGTGTAAGGTTGAACTTGAAGACTTGGTGGTGGTGGAACCATTTGAGGTTGTGGAATTGCAGCAAGTTGTGGAGTATGTTGTTGATTAAATTGTTGTTGATAAATTGCTTGTTGTTGATTCCATTGTTGATGTTGTGGAGTTAGTTGTTGTTGACGTTGAGAATAAGTGTAAGGGAAATAGTTAGAGTATGGTGGTTGTGACATGTTGAAAACTTGTGTTGGTAAAAATGGATCTTTGTAGTCGAATGAACCTTTGTTGATGAAGTGTCCTTAGGCGAGAAATCACAAGAAACTAAGTAGAACTTATGCGTAAAAACACCAAAGGTACGCGTAACAATCAAGAGTTACGCATAGATTTAGCTTACGTGTAAGTAGGGTAAAGGCACTAAAGCGCGTAGACACAAAGTTAGGCGTAGAAACTTATGTAGGATTACCTTTTAGCGTAAGACAAGGCTTAGGCGTAAGATTAATCTTATGATTTCTACGCCGTAGCTTATGCTTATGCATAATTTTAGGGTTTTATCCCAAGTGATCTTTTACACTATCACAGTGCAAAAGATATCCAAAGTCGACGTATTTTCGGGCTTATCCAAGCAAGAAAACACGGAGTAAACCACGAAAACGAAGATCAAACCAAGGAAAAAGTTACGCGTAAGATTATGGTTTTCTTACGCCGTAGACTTACTTTTAAAATGATTTTGCCCAAAGTTGTTTCTAAACCAGATTTTTGTTATGGAATAGCCTCAATATCACCAAAATAACACAAAAGTGTGAAACTTGATGAACCAAAAGTGCTAAACAGTTACGCGATAGAACGATACCCACGAACAAAACAAACTTAAAAACTTAGATCCACGCTTAAAGATTGAAACTTTTTGCCAAAAACAAGTATTTTAACACCTTAAAACGTTGAAAGTACAAGAATCTTGATTAAAAGTGTAAAACAAGTTTTAAGCGATCCAAAGTGTTAACACTTTTACGCGTAAGACCGAAACAAAAACTTCAAAACGAAGTGTTAACCCAACTACTTGGCGATTGATACCACTGTTAGGTCACTAGATTTACCACACAAGCTTAATAGAAAGATAGAGAGGCGATTGAACAAGTATCCAAACACACACAATACCGATATAAAGGAAATGGCGAGAGAGTGAGTGAAAGAGTGAATAACTTGAACAACCAACCTTCAAATGAAGGTTTACAAGAGTATTTATAGGAGGGAAGCTAGGGCAACACTCCTAGTCCCTTCCTATCTCCTATGGGCTTGGGCCTAAGCTCATGGGCCTTCTACATAAGCTTAAGGCTAATAACAAACATAAAGGCCATAATTAAACTAACTATTACATATGAGTAACTAACACTTGAATAAAGGTTTAGGAGTGATTCCAACAAACTTCTAGCCTTAAGATCATTCTTTCTTAGTGCTTTTTCAATACTAGATTCTGGCACAGAAATTTTCACAACATCTGTGTCACCAACCTTCTGAGTACTAGTCACAGGCTTGAAAGAATCACCAATTTGAATGATCTCCCATAGAGCATAGTCCTGAATGAGAAAGTATTGCTCAATCAGTATCCTTCACATCTCAAACTCATTAAGTTTGAGCTTAGGTAGCCATGGTGTAGAAGAGTTGGACTGGTTGTTTTCCATCTCCATTGAATTGAGTGAGTAGGTTAAGCTTATTCCTTGGATCTTCTAAAACAAAATATCGAACCTTCGCCTCTGATACCACTTGATGGATCTGAACACACACCTTGTGTCAATGATATTTTGTATAATATTATTAAGCACGCGGAATTTACTTAGTAATACTTAGAAGACGGATTGTATGATGTATTGTAAGTAAAAACAGATTAAACACAAAACTTAAGCTCCAATATTAATAATGAATAATACGAGTGATCTTAACTTATCACTAGGGTTACACCTTGAAGCTGTAAGTACGTAGATAATTAACTAAGTACCTAAGACAATGACCTAGGACCTCCTTTTATAGCACAAGGAGTCCTTTACAAGATAAGAATAAACCTATCAATATAGAATATACACACAATCTATTCTATACTTATCATTATACGAATACTAAACAATTATCCAATAGCAGTGGTAATATTTGTACTGTAGTGTTTTCTTCAGCAGTGTCAACCACAATACTATTCGTGGTAACTGTTAGTATTATTCCCAACACCAACTCACAAGCTTATCGCCTAAAAATTGAGCACCTCCTGACGTACTTCGACGTGTATCTTGATATCTTGCATGGTCAGCATCTGCATAGGCCGTTAGTGACATACCGTTGTCCTTTGGGTACCAAAGTCCCATTTTAATGGTTCCTTGGATATACCGAAAGACCCATTTAACCGCTTCAAGGTGCTTTTTTGTAGGCTTAGCCTGGTATCTAGCACACACGCATACAGCGAACAAAATGTCTGGTCTACTGGCTGTGAGGTACATCAGGGATCCAATCATACTACGATATTTCGTTTGATCTACCATGATCCCTGAGTGGTCCTCATCCGGTTTTGTACGCTCCACCATAGGAGTGTCAACAGGGTCACTGGTGGTAATTCCAAATTTCGTTAAAATTTCATTTGCGTATTTAGATTGATTTCTAAAAATGCCTCTGGGACTTTGTGAAATTTGTAATCCCAAGAAAAATGACATTTGTCCCATCATTGACATTTGAAATTTGGATCCCATCTCCTTCGAAAATCGGTCACATTCATTAGGGTCGGTCGAGGCAAAGATAATGTCATCAACATAGATTTGGACATGGATTAAGTGTTTGCCTGACTTTCTGGTGAACAGTGTCGGATCAAGTGCTCCTTTGTTGAATCCATTGGATAGAAGAAACTTTGATAGCGTATCATACCATGCTCTAGGAGCTTGCTTCAAACAGTAAAGGGCCTTTTTCAAGCGATATACATGAGTAGGATGCTCAGGATTCACAAAACCTTCAAGTTGGCTGACGTAGACTACCTCTTTCAGATCTCCATTAAGAAAGGCGGTTTTCACATCCATCTGATAAACAACCATGTTCTTACTAGCAGCATTAGCTAAGAAGATTTTGATTGCCTCAATATGTGCAATGGGAGCAAAATATTCCTCAAAGTCAATACCCTCTTCTTGATGATATCCTTTAGCCACTAGCCTTGCCTTATTTTTCAGAACGTCACCATGCTCATCAAGCTTTACTTTGAAGATCCACTTGAGAGCAATGATCATTGCACAATCTGGAGCGGGAAATAATTCACATACATCTAGTCGATCGAACTCATGAATTTCCTCTTGCATTGAATTGAACCAGCTGTCCTCGGACATTGCAGTTAACATCTTTTGGTTCGATCTTAGAGAGTACAGAGTTGAAGAAGCACCATAAGGCATATGTTGCTAGTTGTTTTTGAGTGGATACTGGACGAGAAGGATTCCCAATGATGTTGTCCAATGGATGATCATGTGTCCGTTTTCTAAGGTGCTCGTGTGGTTGTTGTTGAGGGACTGAAGTAGCAGAGTTTGGATCCCCTGATGATGATGATTCAGGTGTAGGTTCAGGGGCAAAGATGTTTTCAAATGGAGCATCTTCTGGAGTAGTAAAAGGGTTATCTCCATCAAAATTACCAATTCCATGATGTACAACCGATGATTGAGGGTTTGAGGATGATGATGAGTGATCGGCAGCTGGTGCTTCTGGAGATAGAGACATTGAGACTGATGGATTCTCGGTGTTGATAGGTTCAGAAGCCACCACTGTAGATGTTGAAGAAGTGTAGTTCTCATGAGGTTCATAGTATTCATCAAACATCGGATCAAACAGCTTCTTCAAATCTTCATTAGATGGGGATATGGAACAGCAGGGGAGAGATTCTGTACAAGAGAGGAACTGATGGGACTACTTGATAAAAATTGAGGTGCGGGTCCAGAACTGGATTGTCCAGGAGCCATTTGCTCAGACAGCTCATCGAACGTGACGTGAATAGTTTCCATGATATCTCGGGTTCTTTTGTTGTAGATTCGGTAACCTTTCCTATTTGATGCATAGCCCACAAAAACTCCAATGTCCGCCTTAGCTCTTAATTTGCCTAAATCTTGACCATCATTCGTTGGATAGCATAAAGCACCGAACACACAAAGAAAAGAGAGATCAGGTTTTTGATTGTGGACCAGTTCGTATGGAGTTTTTCCATGAGAGGTGTGAATTAGGGAACGGTTTTGGGTATAGCATGCAGTGGCAATAGCTTCAGCCCAGAGGAACATTGGAACCTTTGAGAATATAAGCATAGCTCTTGCAGCTTCTACAAGAGTTCGATTTCGTCTTTCAACTACACCGTTCTGTTGAGGAGTGCGAGGAACACTTCTTTGATGGTTGATCCCAATGCTTTCATAGAACTGACTAAGTTCTTTGTTGACAAACTCAGTTCCATTATCTGTGCGGATGATTCTGACTGTTTTATTAAGTCGGACCTGCAACTGTTTAATAAGTTTGATGATGACATCGGGAGTTTCATCCTTTGTCCTCAAAAACTTAACCCAAGTAAACCGAGATTAGTCATCAAGAACGACTAACACATATTTATTCCCGTTTATCGTTTGCACTCTCATTAGTCCGCACAAATCCATATGAAGGGTATGAAGAACTTCCATAACAGAGTTTGCAGGTTTGGGTTTGTGGGTATATTTTTTGCTTTTTCCCAATTGACATGCTGAACAAAGATGATCTTTCTCATATTTCAATCTGGGTAAGCCTCTTACTAGGTCCTTTCTAGAAAGATTATTAATGGTGCCGAAGTTCAAGTGATTGAGACGACGATGCCATAACCATGACTTTGTTTTAGAGGCCTTTGACAGCAAGCAGATTGGAGAAGACTTTATCATATCTTCGATAGAGATGGTGCATAAGTTTGTTCCATGTGTTCCTCTTAAAAGTTCCACACCATAAAGTTCTCTAACGAAGCAAGTATGTTTTCTAAAGGCCACTTCTAGATCAGAATCACAGAATTGTCTGACAGAAAACAAATTATGACCAAGACCTTCAACGTAATATACCTGGGAAATTACACTGTCACCAACTACATAATCTCCATAATCCATAATTGATCCAAAATGGTCGTTTCCGAATCTAACAGTCCCGATAAATTTACTCACGAAGTTCATGAGCCGCGAGCGATCTCCAGTCATATGCTTTTAGCAGCTTGAGTCCAAATACCAAAGGACGATTTGTACGACCTGCATTTGAACACTGACAAAAATGGATGACTGGATAATTTGGATCCCCATGAGCGAATGGGTTCCGTTTGGTTAGTACAAAGTATTGGAGCACCCACATCAGAACTAGAAGATATGACCTCATTAGTATTGGATGCAAAACTAGTAGTGGCAGTGGACCTATTTGTAGTGTGAGCACTTCTTAAAGGTATTGTGGAAAACTAGAAGGGGGGGGGGTTGAATAGTTTTACCAATTAAAACTTCCTTTTAAACTATTTAGATCGACTTATGTTAATCTATTTGGATGTGTGTGTTGGATGTTGATAAACAAACACATATAGGTAAGTAATGAAAAGATAAGAGCAAGAAGCACAAAACCACAACGCGAGTATTTATAGTGGTTCGGCTACAAGGACACCTTCCTTGCCCTACTCCACTCCCCGAGTCACCTACTCGAGAGTTCGTAATCACTACACCAACTCCTTATGGCGGAGAAGCCTTCACAACGTCGCCTACCCTTTTTCCGTAGCAAGGCTAACCACCGGGTTCTTTCACTCCAAGGTGAACCACACCTACACAACGTCGCCTACCCTTTATAAGGTACTAGGCTAAGTACCTAGTTCTTTCACACCAAGGTGAACCACACCTACACAACGTCGCCTACCCTTTATTAGGTACTAGGCTAAGCACCTAGTTCCATTGCAATGGAGGAACTACTACCCAACACTACACCAACGACTAATCCCAAAGGAGATCAACTCCTTTCTACAACATCATCAAGGATATCAATATCCTTGGATCTAGTACTAATCTATCTTGTACATAGAAACACACCACATCGAATGTACATCTAAGGCACCTTTCACTAATGACTTTAGCTAGATCTTCAAGACACCCTTCACTAATGTCTTGTGTCTTGACTTCTAAGCACCCTTCACTAATGCTTCTAGTCTTGACTTCTAAGCACTTATCACAAGTGCTTATGATATGGACGATAGATACCATTCATTAATATCTTCGTCTTGATACTTGAGACACCTTTCACAAATGTCTTCAACACTTCTTAGAAAAGAAAAACAATCATCAACAAGAAGACTTCAGTGGTCTTGATGATGAGAAAGCATGGCAACTCATGGACTTGAGCTTGCTCGACTTCAAAGGTGGTGATATTGCCTTTAAGAGGAACCTAGAATATCACACAAAAACAAAACTACAAACATAGATCTCTTGGATTTGAGTTTAGAGAGTTTTTAACTCTAGGGGAAAGTATGTTAGAAAGGTGTGAGAAACAATGAAGAAATGGCTCACTATTTATAGAGGAAAAATTCTACTGTTCCCCGGATCCCACGGATCCCTTCCACAAGGGATCCGTCTAGCGTTAAGCTAGGGATCCGTGAGACGCTCCCTTTTACCCATGGGTATTTTGGTTATGGGTCATGGGTCATGGGTTGATCCATGGGTCTTTAGCTAGATACAATGTATCTCTTGAGTGCAATGCACCTAGTCACATGGGTATGGGTCAAAACCATGGGTTATAGATATTATCCATATATGATATAAGCATGATGTCATGCAATGGGTTATGGGTCAAGCTCCATGGGTCATGGGCTTTGGGTTGTACCCAACTACATTCAATGTATTTGCCCAATGGGTTATGATACTTCAGTTTCTACCCATTTATATTACCCAATATACTACATACTAGTTATGTGTATATTTTACCTAAATATGTAAACAATAGTTTTTGTACATATGTAATATTAAATCATAAAATCACTTATACTTGTTTTAGTGTTTTATGTGAAAATATGAATATGTTTGAAACTATTAGTTCAAACCACTTACGTATTTTATTTGTTTCGTTAAAATAATTTTACGTTTGTTATCGACAAAACATTAGAAGATCGTAAAATATAAATAAACGTTTTTAGGGCTTATTTGTATTAACAGGTATGACTCTACCAGTAGGCTTCCATTTCTTAGAAGGCATAGATCTAGACATCTTAGGACAAGATTCATTCAATTTGAATTTCCGGCCAGTAGGTTTCTATTGATAACCCACATTACTAAATTTTCTTCCTGTAGGCTTCCAATAATGACTAACCCTTTTACTTTTAGGCTTCCAGATCTCCTTAACCTGTTTAGCATTTTTTATAATTTTGACTGGAGTATTAACAACATTTATCACCTCATTCACAACACATTCATGATTAAGACCAGAAATCAAATATTCCTTACATGTTTTGCAAAAGGTAGCAGAATTCGAATTAATTACAGTACGCTTATAGCTAATACTAGAATCAACATGATTTGTTTTATTCAGCTCAAAGTTATTCTTTCTAGGGTGTTCTTCTACTTTCTTCTCTTCAACACTTTTGGCTGGCAAGATCCTATTTCGCATTGTATTGCCTGAAGGCTTTGACCCGCTAACCTTAGTGTTGCTGATTACTCCTGTAGAAGGAACAACAGGAATATTAGTTGGTGATACTACTCTTTGCATTAGTGGTCTAGAAGTGCTGGGATCTGAAGTTTTGTGAGGCACATTAAAAGTCACATTCTTAACCTTAGGCATTGAACTGGGTGCAACTATTCTATCTCGCCTATTACTAGCTTTCAGACTTGTGACAATTACGTACTCTAAGAGTTCCTGAGATCTTTTGGCATCCATGCAGGCATAGGCTATGGTGCTATCAAAAGGTTTTTCTATTCTTTCATCTTCAACTATCTCACGAATACCCTTCAAACTATCCTTAAGGTATGAGAGTTATGCTTTATGTACAAGTTCATTATTCCTAATGGGCGGGGGACTATATAATATGTCGATAGCATACAAATCACAAGCAGAAACCTTAGGAACAGAATATTTACAATTAGGGCATGGCAATTTTCCTTTCACCTCACGCTTCAGATTCTCAATATCGTTAAGTAAAGAAGTTATCTTTTCAATGTGTTTATCATAATTAACTTTGAATGAATCATATAACTCTTTGTTTTGACCATTAACCTTTGAAATTTCAGCTTTAAAACAATCATTTTCCTTTTGCAAGTTATCAATAATGTTTTGAAGTTGGAAATTCTGAGAATCTAAAGGTGGAGGCATTCGGGAACCAGTAACATCATACTTTTCTCCCTTTAGTTGTGAGATTTGGGTTTTCAATCTTTTGATTGTGTTGCAATGGGCTCGAATTTGTTCATCACGTTTGCTAATTTCAAAAACTGCATCAAACTCAGGAGCATCAGAGGATGTCTTAATATTTGAGGTTTTAACATTTTCTTTGAGATGTTGATATTTTAATTGCAAATCAAGATGTTCAACTTCTAATTTAGAAAAATGTTTGACCAGGTTATCATGATCATCCTGTTCTATTTTCTCATACAGTTTGGAATTTGTTGTTTCAAGCTCAATGACACGATCTTGGGAAACTTTCAAAGCAACAGATAATTCATGAAATTGAGATGCAGTAATAGATGAATTTGTAGCAGTGTAGAACACATCTTGAGCAACACATTGAGAAATCAAGTTCTCATTTAAGATATGCAGATTCTTTCTTTCAATTTCATTATATTTGAGTTCCCGTTCATAATCATTGACCTCAACTATCATTGCATCAAATTCCTTTTCCATTTCTTTAATCTCTGTGTCTATCCCATTTTTAAGACTCTCAAATTGACCTTTTAATTGTTTAAAGAAAGGCATGACCTCAGTTAAAGAGCATTCTTTAGTTTGCTCAAAACCCCTTTCCCCTTCAGTTATCCCAGTAGGTGTGATTCTCTTTTTACACGTTTTCTCAAAATCAACAAATAGTTGGTAAACTACATAAAGGCTGATTAAGGTCTTGCTCTTAGTGGGAAGTGTTCTAGGCACTAAATGCATTGGTGTATTTGGAGGATACACAGTTACTTGGGACAATTTCCTACAGGGGGAATTCTTTTCAACAAGGTTATCTGCTTTTTGTTTATCCATATCCTTTTTCCAGAACACTTGTTCAGGCGTTAATAGGGTTTGAGGCTTAAACTTGTTCAAGGAGATCCAATTTTCCTTAGTGTAATCGTGGGATTTAAAAGTGATGTTATATTTAATGCACCAGGGATCTTTAAGCTTAGCGTTAAACTTTTCCTTAGTGGCATCTTCTAATTTTCTATCTTCCTCAGTGCACTCAATGCATGAAGGTATTTGTCTAGGCTTGAGGATCTCATCACCATCATACACAACTTTTTGAGCAGCTTTAGCTATTTTACCATACTCAGGATTGGGTTCCTCTACAATGGGGATACTATGCTTATCGCTTAAGACTCTATGCTTAGTGACCATGTGAGCAGTCTGAAGGGTGTTTCCTTGCACGTACAACTTGTTTTCAAGTTTGTTTTTCAAAGTTTTTAGGTTGGAAAATTTAGTTAAAAGTTTTGATTCCTTAGCGTTGAATTCCTGCTTAAGCACTTTCACATTTTCTTGAAGTTCCTGTTTTTGCTTTGCAGTTTTATTAAGCTTTTCTTGTAAGGAATTTAACTCTTGTTTTAATACTTCTTCCCTAAAATTGCTTTTTCTGATAAGTGTACGCATTTGGATATCCATCTCCTGCTCACGAGTGGTCAGTTCAAACTTAGCACGCTGTTCATATATGGCAACTTGATCCTTATAGGTATTGAGTTCAGTGGTCAAGGAATCATTAGGCACATAAGCAGTGTATTCATTAGACATGCATTAATTGTTAATTGCAGAAGATTCATCACTTGGTACAATAAGACTGTCGTTTTGCTTCACATATTGTTCATATGGGACAACATTGCTATTTCCCATATTTTCAATATCTGATTCAATGACTTCAGTAGATTGAACTTCATGGTGAATCTTTTTCATATCAACCACATCATATAGTTTAAGTACCTCTGATATGATGGATTCCTTGGAGGGATTGGCCCGTTGAGGTGAAGAGACCATTGGAGAGATATTTGCCATGAAGATAGTCTGTGCATATGGTTCATCACAGTCTGCAACTTGAAAGGCGTTGGGATTGTTCTGGGCAACACCATGCACAGGTTGTTCGTCCACATCAGCATCGTATGTCTTTGCATTCCCATCAGTCAAGAACAACAACTCCTCTTCATTCAACATTGCTCCATTATCTTGTGCTTGAACTAGCAACATCTTGTCCCTGAAGTATTCTGCATTTTGAGGACGTTTTGGTTGAGTGCAGTTCCTAGCTATGTGCCCTTCTCCACCACAGTTGTAGCATTTGATTGGTTTTACTTGACCCTGAGCCATGTTCCTTCCATGATTCTGATTTCCCACATATCCACCACCAACACCAGCATTCCTAAATCCAGTACCTACATTCCTTTGCTCATTGTATGGAAGGTAAGCATTATGTCTTCCTTGCACATTTTGCACTACTACCTTTCCGTTTTTAACAGTAGCATGATTTTGAAGATTTGATGCAGTTCGGAGATGATTGTTGGTGTGAGGGGTGAGATTCAAGTTTCGCTTGACCATAAGAGCTACTTGATTGATAAAGTGTTCCATGACTGCGCTAGAATCAGGAGGCTTATACCCACAATCAGGAATGAGCTTGTGGTTACCATTTCCAGTGGGTATGACTTGTGATGCTTTGGTAGTAATCCCTACATTAGTGTAGAATGCAGTTGAATCATTTGAAGAGCTTGCTTCTCCAGCATTAGTCTTGAACTTTTCCATGATCATTCGCTCAAATGCAGCATGTTTCTCATTTTGGAGCAAATAAGCATACAGTTGCTCATAATTGGTGTTCTTCAATCCTTTGTTGAGTTTGACTGCTGTGACAAATTTGTTCCATTCGGGAGTCATGTTGTTCACAAACTTTGAATTTAGCTGGATATTTGGCATTGTCATTTTGATATTCCTCATATCATTCACAAGCTTGTGAAATCTGACATGATATTCAGTCACACATTCCCATGGTATCATTTCAAATTTCTTAAAGTCATCATACAGCTGAGACTCCCTATCTTCTTGAGTCAGTTCAGAACCAGATAGAAGCATCTTAACATTGTCCCAAACAGCTTTAGCTTCAGTGTTGTGATTGATCAGCTTGTAGACGTCTTTAGGTAGACCTTGGAAAACAATGTTTGAAGCTCTGATGTCTGCATCGTATCTCTTCTTCTCCTTATCAGTAAGCTCATCATATGTCTTTGGTCTATCCAGTCCCAATATCACAGAACCATCAGCAGCAGTTTCCAGAATGTCTCTGGTAGTCTCAACTTGATAAGGCCCTTCATCAATTGACTTAAGGATGTTAACCCCATTTTCCTTTCCTAAGCAGTACAGTCTGATTCTTTGTGACCAAGATTCGTAGTCGGTTCTATCAAGCATGCGAGGTCGGGTATCGGAAGACATGTTTAATTTCTACAAGATTTTACAAATCTTTGATTTAACCGGGAAATAGATTCTTTCATGGGATTTTACAAAATCAAGAGAGAAACCGTAAAATTTATACTCTTAGGCGTAGAACACAGGCTTACGCATAGACAGCAGCTTAAGCGTAGACAGAGCTTAAGCGTAGACAATAGCTTACGCGTAGACTTTTAGAAAAAAAACTTAAGTTTAGGCGTAAACCAAAGGCTTAGTAGTAAGAACCTTATGTGTAAGATTTCCTTAGGCGTAAGACAAGCTTATGCGTAGAAAAAGGCTTAGGCGTAAAGATTTTACTCGTAAGCTTGTATGCTTATGCATAAAATTAGGGTTTTAACCAAAAATCCTTTACACTTATACCAGTGTAAAAGATATCCAAAGTCGAAGTATTTTCAGGCTTATCCAAGCAAGAAAACACTGAGTAAACCAACAGATTTGAAGATCACGTGAAGAAAACCTTACGCGTAAGTTTAGGGTTTTCTTAGGCGTAGAAATAACCAAAAATACCAAACGTGATTTTTATGACCAAAACCGTTTAGTAAACCGGATTATAATGATGAAACAACCTCAAAAACACCAAAACAACAACAAAGTTTAAGACTTGATGATCCAAACCACTTTTCACTCTTACGCGTAGGATAGTACACCCGTATCAAAACACGTTTAAAAACCAATAAAAACACATAAAGTTTGAACCTTTTTGCAAGAAACTGAAATTTTAATACTCAATAAACCTTAACCCATAAGAATCTTGAGTTTTTAAGTGTAAAATTTAGTGCTTTAAGCTTACCAAAAACTTGTACGCAAACCCCACGCGTATACACAAAGAAACGCGTAAAAAACCAAACCTTAACCCAAAAATAACTATCAAACCAAGAACATGAGAGATGTATGATCAAACCATGGCTCTTGATACCATTTGTAGCATCTTGGTTTTCACAAACACATCATAAGCACAAAGGTTAGGCGTAAGGTTATGGTTTAGAGAGAGAAAGTGGGAGAGAATGGGAAGCTTAGTGAGACAAACAAAAATGAATTATGAAAGCTCCAACCATTTACCTTGGAAGGGAAAGGGGATTTATAGGTACAAACATAGGACGCCTCTTTTAGGCTGTGGATCAGGCATACAGTGTGTAAAGACCCGTCCGTCCTCCACGGTGTTACTAAGTAATCTACTTACTTTCCTTAAATGACTACGACTACGAGCTTTCTAACGAGTATATATACTTGAGGTGACCGACACTTTAACTACCGGATTTTCTAAATCCTAACAAATTCCTCATCGGAATCCGAATCGTAGAAAGGACTATTATGTTTCCAATTTATTTCATTATACCCTAGGTGATTTCCAAAGTGGTAAATGGGTGAAAGGTTTTGTGGAATTTCGTTTTCCATTGCGGGTGCAAAGTTTCTCTGGCGAAAGATACGAATCATGGTGAGTGATGAGATTTACGAACAAAAACACAAAGAAGGGGGATAGACTATAAGGAAGCTAATGAAAATGAGAAAAAATCTTACTTGATAGGAATCAAGCAAGGGAACCTAAATGAGATAGAGATCTAACTAGCTATTCTATTCCCTGGCAGCGGCGCCAAAAACTTGATGTGCGCGAAAGGCGCGTTTGGGGTCAAGGAAACTTTCTTTTCTTCGAGCAAGTTTTTCAACCTCCTAGGAAATGAACCTAATCGTTGTAGTGTAGTATGGGGTAAGCCTCGGAGATTGACATCGTTCTCTAGGGGAATAGGAATACTAGTAAGAAATATATTACGAGAAGGTGGGGTTGAGGATGATTCTTTTTTATCTTTTTTATGGATTTTTTAGAAAGCTAAGGTAAATATCTCGGGGCAATTGGTTTGGGGTGGTACTTCTACCGATTACTCTACTTTAACTAATTATCTAATTATCTAATTACTACGGGTAGCTATGTCTAATTGAGGTGTGCTCGTTTGATGATTAAAGATGTGTTCATTTAGATACTGTTACTCCCTAGTTATCTTTTATTGGTTGGTTGAGTTTTCATGTCCTTTATCTTAATGCGTTGTATTCCTAAAGGTCGTAGGGTATGCGTGGTCCCTAGTTCTTTGAGGTTATCTCTCGTATATGACTCACGGAGTCGACAAGCCTAAGCTATTTCATCCACGAACCATATCATCATAAAGCATACTCAAGCATTATATACAACGAAAAAAACCTAGTTGCACTCCTAAGCCGATTTCAATTAAGACAAGAAATAACCTAACAATAATCAATAACTAGGTTTCATAGATCTAAGCAAAGACACATGTAATTTAGCTAAACATGATAGACAAGAAAGCATACACACAATCAATCGAATATGGGATAGACGTAATGATAAATTGGATTAACAAACTTATCTCGATGTGTAAAATAGGGTATGGGACCCTAGAATACTGTCCAAGTCGGACTACAACTGAGTTAGTGTTTGCTCTCAAGAATTCTACCTCTTAAAATACAGAAAAATCGAATTATATATATAGATTTACAATCGCGACGGCGTCACCTTTTTCATGGGACGCCATCAGGTCGCCATCATTAAGGTTTCATCTGGGCCAAGTCATCAATGGGACGGCGTCACTTTAGAGTTGTGACGGCGTCGGTCTTTAGTTGAGACGTCGTCTTGATTCTAGATCTGGGCCGTCTAGAGTGAAAACTGTGAGTGACGCCCTCCATAATTAAAGCATGACGCCGTCAGGTTATATGACCAGAAGTTTCACTGAGCCATTGCGTGCATGTTTTGATCTAGTCTTCATAGAGGGATGACGTCGCCCTTTGTATGAGACGCCGTCAGGTTCTACTGATCAGTCTTGAGTGACTTCGATCTTGACTTTGCCATTTTTTCATGTATTTGCTCCTTTTCATCCAAATGTGCTTCATTCCAGCATTTTACTTCCAAAAGACCTAAAAAGTAAAAAGGAACAAAATTAAGCAGTAGCAGATATACAATGTGTCGAAATAGGGCTTAAATGACCCCTAAAAGCGTACGTTTTAAATCCTTATTAATTTATTAGAGACGGTTTATATGCATCATCCTCCTAGGTTTTTGGATTTTCAGACACCTGATTATTTTGTGTCATTTGCAAAGTTCTTTATATGGGCCTACTTATGCTGAGGAAATTCTTGAGCTTGCACATATGTAGAAGTGTAATCCATGCAAGACTGTTGTGGATATCGAGTCCAAATTAGGAGCTAATGGTGATCCTGTTAGTAATTTTACACTACATCGGAGCTTAGCTGCGGCGCTCCAATATCTCACATTTACCCGTCCTGACATTTCTTACATGGTTCAACAGGTTTTTCTTTACATGCATGATCCACGAGAACCAAATTTGGCTGCTTTAAAGTGTATTTTACTTGATGTGCATGGTACTATTGATCATGACCTTTAGCTTCATGTATCATCTACATCTTAGCTTACTGCTTATACTGATGCTGACTGAGTTGGTTACTCGGTTACTCATCGATCTACCTCAATCTATTTTGTTTTTCTTGGTGAAAATTTATTATCGTGGTCTACCAAGCGGCAAGTTACCTTGTCCTGCTTGAGTGCTGAAGCTGAATATAGAGGAGTTGCTAATGTGGTTGCTGAGATTGCTTGGGTGCGTAGTCATTTACGTGAGTCTCATGCTCCTTTGTTTACAAACACATTGATGTATTGTGATGATTTTAGTGTTCTTTACTTGTCCACTAACCCGGTTCAACACCAGTATACTAAGCATCTTGAGATCGATATACATTTTGTTCTTGATTTTATGGCTTTCGGACTAGTTCGTGTTCTTCATGTTCCTTCACGGCTTCAGTATGCTGATAACTTTACCAAGGGTCTCTCAAGTGCATTATCTCTCGAGTTTCGCTCCAGTTTGAACGTCTGGAGACAACCCGCTCCGACTTTGGGGATGTATCGGTGTATTATATTATTAACCCATTTAGTTTGTTTATTATTGATATGAGTTTAGCCCACTTTGTTATCTTATTCTCCAAGCTATGTAATGTATATATTATGACTTGATGATAATGAATGATTATGGGGAATTTACTAATTTTAATATTTATGTGGTGGTGGGTTCAAACCTCGTAGATTAGTCTGTCAAAAGGTCGAAAACATGGTTAAAAAAAGTTCAATAATTAAAAGGAGATGTAACTAAATGACAATGATGCTTGACGATGTTGTCTTTAATCTTTTGGATGTTATGGATGATGAATGGATCTTCTACGGCATTAGTTGTCACTCCCAAGAACCCTACAATTGTCTTGAGATGAGTATCATGCAACTTGAGTGATTAAATTGCATAGATAACGATGGTTATCTTTGCAAAATGTTTTGGATGATTGGGATGGTTTTATGGTTCTTGGTTTTCACTCCAAAGAAAAAAAAATCGATCCTAAGATCCTTAAAAAGGCTGAATAAGTGAAGCGACAATCGTTTTGAGAAGGGGGCACATCTATACATGTGTAGACTTCAGCCCATCACGCCACACAAGCGGGCTGACTATCCAAACGGATATAGAAGCACGATTGTGAGCTTGGGCATCTATACACGTGTAGGCTTCGGCCTATCACGACACACAAAGTTAGCTTTCCCTGAAGCTACCCATCGTTTTGAGAAGGCAGGGGGCACATCTATACATGTGTAGACTTCATCCCATCACGCCACACAAGTGGGCTGACTATAAAAATGGATATAGAAGCACGATTGTGAGCTTGGGCATCTATACATGTGTAGGCTTCGGCCTATCACGACACACAAAGTTAGCTTTCCCTGAAGCTACCCATCCTAAATAAAACGGGGTCTCCTCATTTGTAATTATTGTACTATTAAAAAGTATTCTCTTTAATTTAAAAAATTAGACCAACTACGATTACTCTAAAGGAAACCATTATAAATTCTAATGTCGTGATTGTTATTATGTGTGACAAATCGTAATTTCAGGTCATTTCTCAAATTTACTATTCATCTCAGGAATTTACTATTCATAGATTACTATTCATCATTTTACTATTCATCGTTTATAAGTTAGTTTGCGACTTTGAGAGACTATTTTAAAATATTACTATTCACAAAACACTATTCATTCCCGGAGAAAAATCACTATTCATGGTTACTATTCATCATTTTCGTAAACTAGGTTTACGAGTATCAAATTCGCGTAATCGTAATGGTTAAGCTGCGTATTCATGAAACATCATTGAGAACATTACATATAGACTAGAGTTAGTCTACATATCATCAGTAATATCATTTTCATATTAGTTCATGCGTGGATTTGCATATTTCATTAACGTATATTTATTTATTAAATAAACGCTATCGCACGATCATTTTTTTTGAATAATTGATCCGACACTTCCAACAATTGTCCAGATATATTTTTATACTCATTTTAAAGCTATAAAATTATATTATTAGTTTACCCATGGTTTGGATTTATTTTGTATATATATTGTTATATATATATATATATATATATATATATATATATATATATATATATATATATATATATATATATATATATATATATATATATTCACGACGGTTTACGAAATTTCTATTCAATAATTATTTATTCACCCGATACTTGCGAGAAATGCATTTTTATAATTTTTATGACTTCATTATATTTTTTTTTCCATTAAGATTTATTTCTAGCTAACTTAGTACCCAAAGCAATATATATAGTACATTATATATACTAATAACTAGATATATACACCAAAGTCAATACAAAAGTTCATTTTCTCTTCTATTCAAATATGTATGTCGATATATATACAATCTAGTCACCTTGTTGACTTGCAATTTGACCAAAAAAACTACAAGAATGCCATGCTACTAGATATTTATTACAAGTTCAAGTATTATCTTATCATTTCTACATACAAATACCATTTTAAGAAAACTAGCCAAGTAAACCCTCTCCATGGTCTTTGTGGTTCGGCCATTTCAAGAAGAAGAAGAAAACCATCTCAAAATTTAAGCTCTAGTATTTTTATTGATCCACTAGTAATCTATTTCAAGGTTTTGAAATAAAAACCTATAGATTAATTAAGTATCCTAGCTCAAAAACTCTTCACCACTTCAAGTTGCAGATAGAGATTGCACCTCATTTCAGTATTGCCACTATATCATCATAATCATTGTATCAGGTGAGTTTTCATAGCCCCGTTTTTCAAGTTTATATTTCATTTCAAACCTACGGGGTAGAATACATTGCACATCATTTTATTACAAGCCCAAGTATATCAAATTCATTTACATTTCTTAAGTTACCTCATTGCCAATTGAATGTCCCCATTTCATTATCATGAATCGTTAATTACAGAGTAAGCGAGGGTGAGTGAATAGATCTATTGAGGGTGACTCCTCCATCCGGGTTGGTGGTTCCAACTGGTCAAACGGATGTATTTCATTTAATATCAGAATGAGAGTTGTTTGGCAAACACTCTGTTGGGGCGAACATCATGATCAGTCTAGCTTCGGTGTCATGTGCTTATAGCAATTGTATCATTTTTATGTGACATTTTGTCATACATGACTTATACTTGTGGTGGTCGTACAAGACATTTAGATAAACCTGTGAACTCACCAAGCTTATGTTGACACTTTTAGCAATGTATTTTCAGGTATCTTAAGCATATACTTCATGGCATGCATAAGGAGTTATCATTGAGTCGCGGTGACGACGCATCTCACATGGGTTTTATGCACTTTAAAACATCGTTTGGATTGTAACAAACTTATTTCCGCACATGTTGATTTTCATTTGGGACCTATGTTTTGTAAACTCTGAATGTTTTATTATATCAAACGATGTGTTTTCAAAACGACACTTTAGGTCGTTCAATATAACTGTAAATGTGATGCTATGGTAGTCACGCCCCAGGTATTCCATTCCGCTGCAAAAACAGGTATTTTGGGGGTGTGACAGATTGGCATCAGAGCAAGAGTTATAGAGAACTAGGTTGTACCATTGACCCTAGACTATAACTACATCATCATAGCATCTCATCATTTCATCATAAGTGCATATTCATTACACAAGCGGTTTTATACGCACATTATGCGAGTTATTTACTTCCATTTCACATCGATTGTCACATAGATGTCTTCGAACACCCAGTCCATCATCATTTCTTCAGACTCCAACGTGGAGAACGCCTTGACATTCCCTACCACAATTTTAACATCAGTTGACTCAACACCGATAACATCAGATGCTGAGATTGAACCCTTTGAGGAGGACGAAGTTGCACCTACACCAACACTGTCACCATCGATTCGTCGTAGGAACAGGATAGTTCCTATCATACTGCCATGATAGATCATACCATTTGATAGGACTTATATGCTAAGTCCTAATGGACCTATTAGGATGCTTACTGCGAGGAAGAGAGTATATTCTCTTACCCCCTCATTCTTAGATCACGTGCTACTCATGTACTACAACCACCATCAGCTACTCATACCACTATTAGTCGTCCAATAGTGCATACTCCAGCTTTACCTCTGAAACGTCACGAGACAACACGAAAAAGGGTAGTATTTCATTCACCATCATTTCCTAACTCACCACTAGGATTTCCATCATCATCATCGTCATCATTTTCATCATCATTATCATCTAGAGCACCATCCGTACCATCACATCTCATAGACACTACTCATACATCTGACTTGCAGCTTGGGAATCGTGCATGATTTGACACACCATTACCACCTACTACTGAGACTACAGAGACTGCACCACCTACTAGGTTTGAGGACTGTGAGAGTTCCAGGGCTGTTGATGCTAGACAGCCTACTGCTCCTACACTTGAGACACGATTAGACCATCAGCAGAGAACAGATAATAAGTACCTTTCTATCTAATGTAATCTTTATCCTTTATTATATCCACGATAATCACAACCTTCATTTATTTCATTTCCTATTCCAATTACCCAATTTTCAATCATTTCGCAACAATATACCGCTATCTTACTAGGGATTAGGCCAACTTTATTCTTGACCAATTAGGAGACTATTACCATTCTATGAGGTTCTCCCATGTATCCTACAAACCATTCAACAAATTTTATTTCAAGTTATTTTGCTACCACTTCATGAAATTATTTCACATAATTTTATTCCAAACTATTTTACTACCATCTTAGGAAAATGGTTTCATAGAATTCTAAAACAAGCTGTTTTGTTACCAGCCTATAAATTGATTTTCAGTCATTCTATCAACTATTTACTACCATTACGTGAAACGACTTTCATGTTACTCTGAAAAATTGTTAGGCCATTATCTTACAAAACAACACGTTGAATACCATCTAAAACTTCTGAGAAACATAATACCATTTCAACAAAACCAAGCATCACATCATTTGTCCTCGATTATACATAGCCTGATCACCTATGTATAATTCAGGAAGGATTATGTCATGAAAGAAACAAGCAACTTTTCAAACTTCCTAAAACAATCTTCATTCAAAAACAAAGCTTTGTAATGAGATAAATTATTCATAAACATCTCTTTTTGTTAACACTCTATAGATACCTACACCATTCATCACTCACTCAACCGATATGTTGAAATTTTACCAGTGACCTTTTAGGAAAGACTTTCTATACCATCTACGAGGAGGATACCACGATACAAGAAAACAATGAAAGGATTTCAGGACTACCAACAAGGACTAGAAGTATGTAATAAGATGATTCAAAACTAAACAGAAATCTTAAGACATCACGAGATAATCCGAGCCACTATCTTTGGACTAGAAGCCAGATTCTATCATTTCAAAAGTACCAGCTAGACCGAGTTACAAGAATTTGTACACAGCAAATACCCACTAAGTAACACTGTAGAAATAAACCAAGTCTTCTAACCAAGACTGCAGAACATTCCATTAAACATGGCCTCAGCAATATGTGAACTTCCCTACAATAAGTTTCCCTCAAAGGAAAAATTGAGTTAAGTTAAGGTTATCAATATAAACTTCCCCTAGGGCATTGTGTTCTCTAGAAATTACAGATAACCTCACTTCCATATCAAGAGAGACAACAGGCCTGAACATATCAAACAGTCAATGACTCCCCATCTACACGTGAAAACAGAACAAACATTCTTCGACATAGTATCAGCTGATATCTACGTTTCTGCCAGCATGATAAAAATCTCAGTGATGAACTATTTTAGAAACACTCAAGTAAGATTGAATACCTATGCCTGTAGATTTTGCCTAACATCGACTGATAGACATTATCCAACATTAGAAACTAAACATTCATGCAGACATACATACCCGACTACTTTATCCTTTATAGTGCTTTTATTTTAAATGGATTTTATTTAAAATGTATTTATACGAATCATATACCTTGTAGGAATTTTTTTTCTTCTGAAGTACCTGTTTTAACAAGCAAGTTCTTTTTGGTCAATCTTTAACAAAACCTTCGTACGTTAAGAAACGTATAAACATCAATCTTTGATAAACAATCCTATTTTGCATAACTACTAAATTTTGAATCATCAAGAAAAATATTGCTTAGAAATTCGTTTGTTCAAAATTGTAAATTCATTCATTCAAAGAAAAGATTTCAAACAAAACACTCAATATCGGAACAAATTTTGAGAATCAACCATCATACCACATCACTTAAATATTTAGGTTTTCGTGACTTTACAACATAGAGCATGGAAAAACTTCCATAAGGGAAATTAAGAGAGACACCATCAAGCAATTATCATCTTAGTAATGGAGACTAAGCGCCTTAGGCAAAGAAGACTCAAGTCATGACATTCGCTAGAACTAGAAACGCGAGGAATCACAACTGTTACCCTTAATCTATTCTTTACAATAATGCCCTTTTTGACAGACTTGACATTTTGTAATTTGTCATGAGACACGTGGTATCAATTTCAATTATACCTAATATAAGGTAGTCCATTCACCTTATACTTTTGACAATCATTTCAAGATTCCCTTGGAACCTACTAGGACATGAGTACCGCCTATTATCCTCAGCACAATGGTCTGAGCGAGAAAACGATTCAAACATCAGAACATATACTCAAAGCATGTGTGATTTTCTGGAAATGATTAGGCTAATCATTCTTCATCGAACAAGTTCCCTTACAACAATAGTTATCACATGAACATACTAACTGCACCATTTGAGGCACTCCATGGTTGAAATGTCAATCACCTATTGACAAGCAAAACAAAAATCAAGAAAGTCCAACTCACTAGTCCATAACTTATTTCATGAAACAACAAAGAAATATTACATATCAAGAATCAGTTACAAGCAACAATAAATAGATAGAAAAGCTACGTCGATATACGACGCAAAATATTGGAAATGTGTTCCATAAGTCACAAACCATAAGAATTTCAAGTTGGCAACAAAGTTATGTTGAAAGTCTCGCCTTAGAAAGGCGTGGTACGATTTAGAAAACGAGAGAAGTTAAACTCGAGGTACATTTGTTTATTTAAGATTCTGGATAGAATGGATCCTGTAGCATATCGACCTGAATTGCCGTCAGAACTCAGCAAGGTACATAGCACGTTTCACGACTCAAACATCCTCACCTTTTCACAAATAACACTGTAGAAACCAACATGAACTGAATTCAGGGACAGAATTCCTTTTTGGGTGGGCGAATGTGACAAATCGTAATTTCAGGTCATTTCTCAAATTTACTATTCATCTCGGGAATTTACTATTCACAGATTACTATTTATCATTTTACTATTCATCGTTTTGTAAGTCAGTTTGCGATTTTGAGAGACTATTTTAAAATTTTACTATTCACGAAACACTATTCATTCCTGGAGAAAAATAACTATTCATGGTTACTATTCATCATTTTCATAAACTAGGTTTACGAGTATCAAATTCGCGTAATCGTAAGGGTTAAGCTGCGTATTCATGAAACATCATTGAGAACATTACATTTAGACTAGAGTTAGTCTACATATCATCAGTAACATCATTTTCATATTAGTTCATGCATGGATTTGCATATTTCATTAACGTATATTTATTTATTAAATAAACGCTATCGCACGATCATTTATTTTGAATAATTGATCCGACACTTTCAACAATTGTCCAGATATATTTTTATACTCATTTTAAAGCTATAAAAATTATATTATTAGTTTTCCCGATGGTTTGGATTTATTTTGTATATATATTGTTATACATACATATATATATATATATATATATATTCACGACGGTTTACGAAATTTCTATACGATAATTATTTATTCACCCGATACTTGCGAGAAATGCATTTTTATAATTTTTATGACTTCATTATATTTTATTTTGTTCCGTTAAGATTTATTTCTAGCTAACTCAGTACCCAAAGCAATATATATAGTACATTATATATACTAATAACTAGATATATACACCAAAGTCAATACAAAAGTTCATTTTCTCTTCTATTCAAATATGTATGTATATATATATACAATCTAGTCACCTTGTTGACTTGCAATTTGACCAAAAATACTACAAGAATGCCATGCTACTAGATATTTATTACAAGTTCAAGTATTATCTTATCATTTCTACATACAAATACCATTTTAAGAAAACTAGCCAAGTAAACCCTCTCGATGGTCTTTGTGGTTCGGCCATTTCAAGAAGAAGAAGAAAACCATCTCAAAATTTAAGCTCTAGTATTTTTATTGATCCACTAGTAATCTATTTCAAGGTTTTGAAATAAAAACATATAGATTAATTAAGTATCCTAGCTCAAAAACTCTTCACCACTTCAAGTTGCAGATAGAGATTGCACCTCATTTCAGTATTGCCACTATATCATCATACTCATTGTATCAGGTGAGTTTTCATAGCCCCGTTTTTCAAGTTTATATTTCATTTCAAACCTACGGGGGAGAATACATTGCACATCATTTTATTACGAGGCCAAGTATATCAAATTCATTTACATTGCTTAAGTTACCTCATTGCCAATTGAATGTCCCCATTTCATTATCATGAACCGTTAATTACGGAGTAAGCGAGGGTGAGTGAATAGATCTATTGAAGGTGACTCCTCCATCTGGGTTGGTGGTTCCAACTGGTCAAACGGATGCATTTCATTTAATATCAGAATGAGAGTTGCTTGGCAAACACTCTGTTGGGGCGAACATCATGATCAGTCTAGCTTCGGTGTCATGTGCTTATAGCAATTGTATCATTTTTATGTGACATTTTGTCATACATGACTTATACTTGTGGTGGTCGTACAAAACATTTACATAAACCTATGAACTCACCAAACTTGTGTTGACACTTTTAGCAATGTATTTTCAGGTATCTAAAGCATATACTTCATGGCATACATAAGGAGTTATCATTGAGTCGCTGTGACGACGCGTCTCACATGGGTTTTATGCACTTTAAAACATCGTTTGGATTGTAACAAACTTATTTCCGCACATGTTGATTTTCATTTGGGACCTATGTTTTGTAAACTCTGAATGTTTTATTATATCAAACTATGTGTTTTCAAAACGACACTTTAGGTCGTTCAATATAACTGTAACTGTGATGCTATGGCAGTCACGCCCCAGGTATTCCATTCCGCTGCAAAAACAGGTATTTTAGGGGTGTGATATTATGATCTTGTTATAATTGTCTTTTTTCAATTATTTATTTCCGTGTTGGTGCAATTGACGTGAAGTGTTTTATTATTAAAATACCAACAACATTCTTTCACAATTTAACAAAACTCAAGAACATACTTAGAGCGCTTGGTGCAGCGCTCGTCGTGGCTCGCCGTTCCACGTGGACGGCTCGCGATGACACTGGGTGGGCTCGCCGTCGCTCGCCATAGAAGGCCTCGTCGTCTACACGGCGAGGTTTGTATGTGTACGTTTGTCAAATTTTGAACGTTAAGCAATGTTCACACACATATATATATATTTTCTTTTTTTTCTTTATTTTTTATTTTTTAGGTACACATATTTAACACTATAAATACTACACATTTCATTCAAAATCTACAAAACTTTTATTTCAAAACTATATAAACATGTGCGAATCATCTTATTCCGGTGAAAGTGACATTGAAGAGCTAGCGGAGCTAGAGATGATTCTTCAAGAGTTTGAGTTCGAGCAATCGTAGCAACAACAACAAGCCGACCCTTCATTCCACCGTAGATACATCCCCCATGAACGTGAAATTGCTGAAACACGTCTAATGGCTGACTATTTTGGTGACAACTCAAAATATACGGAAGAAAATTTTAGGCGTCGCTTTCGTATGAGCCGTAAACCATTTTTAGATATAGTACAAGGTATTGAAACATATATTGAAACTCATCATCCTCTTGCCAAGCATTTTGATTTCTTTAGAGTCCGACCCGATGGTAAGGGTGTAATGAGTTTTAGTGTGATTATGAAATGCACATGTGCCCTACCCCAATTACCTTTCGGGATATCAACTGATGCATTAGATGAGTATTTACAAATAGGTGAACACTGTGCACGCGATTGCCTAGATTTTTTTTACTATATGCATAATCCATTTGTATGGGAAGGAGTTTTTAAGAAAACCGGATGAGAATGACATTTACAACTTACACAATGCCCATAACATGGTTCATAAGATACCGAAAATGTTGGGAAGCATCGATTGTATGGACTGGGAATGGAAAAATTGTCCGAAAGAATGGCAAGGCCATTTCACAGAGGTGATAAAAAGTATCCAACTATAATGCTTGAAGCCGTTGCTTCATACGATTTGTGGATTTGGCATGCATTTTTTGGGGTGGCGGGTGCGAATAACGATCTTACGATTGTAAATAATTCTCCGTTATTCGACGACCTGCTTGATGACATCGCCCCTGAAGTTCCGTTTAAAGTATACGGGCGTAAATTTAAGCATGGGTATTATCTAGCTGACGGAATTTACCCAGAGTGGGCATCTTTTGTCCAATCATTTACGGTTGCAAGTAACCCAAAAAATGTTGTATTCAAAGCGAAACAAGAAAGTGCTCGAAAAGATATCGAAAGAGCTTTTGGTGTCCTCCAAGGACGTTGGCATATCATTACCCAACCGGCGCGTGCATTTACTATGGGCAAGTTACGGAGAATCATGTACTCGTGCATCATAATGCAAAACATGATTTTGAAAGATCAAAAATTTGCGATATCCGAAGTTAGCGAAACGTATATTTCTCCGCAACCAAATTTACAACAGACATGCATTGACCGTTGCGCAGTGCAAGAAGAAAAGCCAAAGAACTACATGATAAACGCAAACATGCAAAGATTCAACGATGTCTCATAGAGCATGTTTGGCAACAACATCAATGAGAACAATTTCAACAACAAAATCCAAATAATTAGTTTCGTTATAATTTGATGTACTTCTTAAATTGCGTATGTTTTTTTTACCGTATCTTTATTTTACGTTTCGTATGTTTTTTTTATTGTGTTGTATTGTATTTTTATTTTTAATGAAATGAGTTTAGTTTATTTGGAAATTTGAATAAAAAAAATAAAGTTGTAAGTGGTGAGTAAGTTGAGGTTAGTTATGAGTGAGGGGGTTAGTTGTGAATGTTTGTTATAGTGATGTGGCACCCGTGAGCCCCGAATAAATAATTTACCCTTGTGATGACACCTTGTGCTCTTAGCCGGCAAGTTACGAAAAGAAAAAATATATATTCTCAAGCTTTGAAAGCTACAAAACTGAAAAAACAGTCATCATCACCAAACATTTTAAAGTTAGGATTTGGATGTGCTTACGTAATACTTAACAAAAATATGGTGATTAAAATCAATTATTGCATTAACAGTCTAGTCCGATACCCAAAATATGGTGATTAAATAACGATTGTCACATTATTTATATTTGAATTGGGTATCAAAACCAGCGT
This sequence comes from Chrysanthemum makinoi, assembly GCA_910596185.1. NCBI lineage: Eukaryota > Viridiplantae > Streptophyta > Magnoliopsida > Asterales > Asteraceae > Chrysanthemum > Chrysanthemum makinoi. The sequence continues at coordinate 205,640,810 of OU343220.1, forward strand.
CATGCTGAAATGGTCCATTGACTTTGTAAAAATTGTTGTTGAAGGTCAACTATATTTTATTTCTTTATATGAATGTGTTATGTTGTGTCGGGTTGGTTTATGTATTATTGCCCTCTGTGAAATTTATACCAGGTATAGCCATGTCGTCAAAAAGAAGCAACCTTTGGATTATACTACTTTTGGGCACTTTAAGCCATGGTTTAGGTGCAGAATTCGTAGACGTTGGTATCGTTCTTGGCATGGAATCATGGATCGGTAAATCTATTCACTATAGCGTTACAATGGCGAGATCAGATTTCTACGCTCACAATGATCATTACCGGACAAGAATACATGTGCGAGTTGAGATCCATATAAAACTCATATTTGTCATATAACCAATGAACCAATCATAGCGATCCATTTTTTATCTAAATTAATAAAAAATCATTTTCCACATTTTTTTAAAACAACATATCTTTCAAACGGTAAATCTTCAAGCTACAAAAAATACACCATCGTGACGAAAATTAAATTATCTTTCTATAAATATGCATTGTTATATACTTTCGACGAAGTTTTTTTTTTTTTAAATTTCGCCCAGAAAAATCACATGTGATTCGTAAAAATCAAATCACATGTGATTTTTACAAATCACATGTGATTTTTACAAATCATATGTGATTTTTCTGGACGAATAATTTTTTTAAAAAGTTCGTCGAAAGTATATAACAATGCATATCTATAGAAAGATAATTTAATCCTCGTCGAGATGGTATGATTTTTTTGACGTAACGATTAACAGTTTGTGAGATATTTAATTTTTTAAAAAATGGTTAATATATTTTAATAAAAAAAATGAGTGGCTATAATTGGTTGATTTGTTTTATGACAAATATGAGTTATATATTAAACTTTTCTCATACATACATGTGCACTCAAGAAATTCTATGATACATGGTGAGATAAGATATTGTTTAGTATTATGTTAATTACAATTTGTCCACCAACTTTTACTATCCTAGTGCTCTCATTACTATTTTTTCTAAAAGAAGATAAAAAAGTCACTTTTCTGATATATTTTGTTCGCACTTTATTTATTTCTTAAAAAGAGAATGAAATTACATATTTTGCCGCACGATTCTAAATATTTTCAACATTGTGCGAGCTTTTTTATCATTCTGTGCGAGACTTCACACCTATGCGAGTTTTTTAACGACACTCTTTTACTTTGGTGACACATTTTGCTAAGATTCACTTCAGGTCACACAAATATCGCTAAGAGCCCAAAAGTGCTGTTAATAAACAGTTGTTGATAAATCCCGCTAAAATTTTTAAAAATCCGTATGGTGTGTGAGTAACATTAACAATTTCATTTTTCCATTTAAAAATGAGTTAATGAGAATGATATCCGAAAAATGTGCTTTTTGTAGTTTTCCTTGTTTTTCTTAACTAACCCGTCATTACGTCATTACATTAGTGATAAATTTAAAAATCTATACTACATATAAAGAGAAAACACATTTGATTAAAACATAAAAACTTAAAAAGATGAGTAATTCTTTTATATTATAATACCTTTACTTATACAATCTATTAAATATTTAAGTACTTATTCATTGTAGGACATTTGAGTCATAAACTAATGAGGTAAACATTGTATGAAGCATTTGAGTCATAATATTAACATAATTTAGCAACATGGGAATAAAATGTCTTAAACAAAACATTCAAGGACATTGTATCGCAATTTAATCTCATAAAATAGTCATATATTGTTGATGTATTGTACTCCAATGTGCTTGAACATCTTCTTCATTATACAAATTATCACTTTCGTTTACTTTATAATCATAAGATTGCGAAAAAATATATTTCATAGTGTATTTAATATTGTCAATTAACAATTAACATATTTATTAATGAAATAACTTAAGCCCATGTTCATATTACACGTAGCACAATATAATATTAAAAACTACTAGTTATATATCAACATTGTTTGAAGAACTCTTAAGTATTTGAAAATCATCGTCATTATTTTTTTAAACGTTATTTGTTTAGCCAAAAGAAAAGGGTAATTATCTTTAACGAACTATTAATATTTAATACTAGTTATAATAATTAATTATGAAATTATAATATTAAAATATATATATATATATATATATATATATATATATATATATATATATATATATACATTTTTCTTTCCTCCTTTTCTTTCAAACCACACCAAATTCGAATCCGAGTCCAACCCTATCTACAAACCAAACGCACCCTAGAGTTTCATTAATATTATTACCTATATCATTTTATATATTTTATATATTTACTATCATACATATGCATTACCTAAATAAACATTTTATTTCGTAGCTAGCTAATAAATGTTTTTCACCCACCGCATCGTGCAGAAAAGTATATCTCGTTAATTATATAAATAACAAGCTAATAGAAGTTAAAAAAATATAATGAAACCATAATTAAAATTATCATGACCCTAAAGCTATCAAGAATCTAAATATTACAAAAGATAAGGCCACAACAAATCACTCCATACACTGAGGGTTGGAGTGATAGTTCCCTATTGTTCAAACAATTCCCATTCCAAGCCTGCATGAAGAATCCAACGATAAGTATCTGTGGTGTTCAAATGATGGAAGGCGTGTTAATTACTCAACTGATAGAGCATGGAAAGATTGGAGACCTAATGGTAATAAAGTGGACTGGGGTGATCTTATATGGTTCTCAAATTGTACACCACAACATTCTTTCATTATGCGGATTCAGTCCATGGAAGATTAACAACCCATGATAGATTGCTTAAGTGGTATCCTGGTAAACAAATGGTATGCTCTATGTGTGCTATCTGCCTTGATTTTCACAACCATCTGTACTTTGAATGCCCCTATTCCAAAAGATATGGACTGAATTTACAAAGAAAACTGAGCATGAAGCATTGCCTAATAAGTGGTATGATATTGTGTACTTTATTATCAGTCAGAAAATAAATCAATCAAGAGTGTCTTGAAAAGAGTTGTTCTAGTAGCATGTGTTTATTTCATCTTGAGTGAAAGGAAGAAAATATTGTTCACTAATGAAAAGAGAGATGTTAAAGACCTGATTGCTCATACTGTTAACTACATAAGATTGATGTTGTCAAATCTACATGTAAAGAATTCTACACAGGTGGTGGAAATTTGCAAGAAATGGAGAGTAGTTATGAATGTCAAGAAAGGGGATGAGGTTTGATTACAAGAAATTCCTAGTGAAACAATATGTGATAATACTGTGATCCAAAATGGTGAAACTGGGCTATTTTAGAATGTATAAAGGGGTGTTTGGGTTAAGTCGTTTAATGCAGTTAGCTAATATTTTGGGGGCATCTCTACCTTTTGGTTAAGCTTAAATTTTTTTCCTGTATATCTAGTTGTTAGGATTTAGAAAATCCGGTAGTTAAAGAGTCGGTCACCTCAAGTATATGTAATTGTTAGAAAGCTCGTAGTCGTAGTCACTTAGTGTTAATAAGTAGTTTGTTAAGTAACACCATGGAGGACGGACGGGTCTTTACCCACTGTATGCCTGATCCACAGCCCATAGGAGGCGTGTCTTGTAAGAAACTATAAATACCCTCTACCTCCCAAGGTAGAGGGTTGGAGCTTTCAATATCATTTTTCTTTGTCTCACTAAGTTCCCAACTCTCTTTACTTTCTCTCTCTAGAACTTAATTCATACGCCCATTGATTTGTGTGTTTATGTGTTTATGAAATCCAATATGTTACAAATGGTATCAAGAGCCATGGTTTGATCACTCATCCTTCATGTTCTTGGATTTCTAGTGGTTTTCATAAGGTTTTTGGGTTTGAATGAGTTTAGAGTAGTTAACATCATTTGGATCATTTCTTGTGTTAAAGTTTGGATTTTGATAGTACTTTTGTGTTTAGAATCATTATAAGTGTTTAGGTTTTGGTTTGGAAGGTTTGAATCATCGTGGTTGAGTTGTTTTTGGATTAAAAAGTGGTGTTTTTAAAAGTATCTTGGATGCGAGTTGTGTCTCAGATTGTTTTTCTTTGATGCGAGTTGTCCTAGTTTTGATGCGAGTTGTCTCTTCTGTGTACGCTTATTGAAGCGACTTGTCACATATTGTATGTGACTTGTCACGATTTGTGAAGCGAGTTGTCTTATATGTGAGTTGTCTTTTGAGACAAAACGACAAGAAAGGACAAAGTAGTGGATGTAGTGGGTGTACTTGTGTACTATGCGAGTTGTCAGTCTATGCGAGTTATGTTTTATGCGATTTGTCTGTTAAGCGAGTTGTCGTTTAAGCGAGTTGGAAATCAGGGTGCGAGTTGTCTTGTACTGCGACTTGTTATATACTGCGACTTGTCTTGGCTGCGAGTTGTCTAGGGTGTGAATTGTCTTGGGTGTGAGTTGTCTTGGGTGCGACTTGTCAAGTGTGCAACTTGTCTATTAAGACTTGTCATTTCTTCGTATTACGTTTTACGGTTTCTCTTTTGATTTAGTAAAATCCCGTGAAAGAATCTATTTCCTGGTTTGATCAAAGAATAGTAAAATCTCGTAGAATCTGTAATCATGTCTACAATCACTTCTTCTGTTGCTGATGACGTTCAAGCTGCAGGATCTGATACTCGTCCTCCCATGCTGGATAGAACCGATTATGACCCCTGAGCTCAAAGAATCAGACAATACTGCTTAGGAAAGGAAAATGGGGTCAATATCCTCAAATCAATTGATGAAGGACCATATCAAGTTGAGACTACCAAGGACATTCTTGAAATTGCTGCTGATGGTTCAGTTATATTAGGATTGGATAGACCAAAGACGTATGATGAACTTACTGATAAGGAGAAGAAGAGACACGATGTAGACATCAGGGCTTCAAACATCATACTTCAGGGTTTACCTAAGGACATTTACAAGTTGATCAATCACAACACTGAAGCGAAGGTAGTATGGGACAATGTTAAAATGCTTATCTCTGGTTCTGAATTGACTAAAGAAGACAGGGAATCTCAACTGTATGATGACTTTGAGAACTTTAAGATGAATCCAAGGGAAACTGTTACCGAATATCATGTGAGATTCCACAAGCTTGTGAATGATATGAGGAATATCAAAATGATAATGCCAAATATTCAGCTCAATTCAAAGTTTGTGAACAACATGAATCCCGAATGGCAAAAATTTGTCACTGCAGTCAAGCTAAACAAAGGATTGAGGAACACAAATTACGAGCAATTGTATGCTTATTTGCTTCAGAATGAGAAACATGCTGTGTTTGAACGAATGATCTTGGAAAAGTTCAAAACCAATTCTGGAGATGCAAGCTCGTCAAATGATTCAACTGCATTCTTTACTAATGTAGGAATAACCACCAAAGCATCACAAGTCATACCAACTGGAAATGGCAATCACAAACTCATTCCAGATCCAGGGTATAAGCATCCAGATTCAGACACATTCATGGAACATCTTGTTAATCAATTGGCTCTAATGGTTAAGCAAAACCTGAACTTCACTCCACACACCAACAATCATCTCAGAACTGCTTCCAATATCCACAATCATGCTACAGTCAAAGAAGGAAAGGTAGTGGTGCAAAATGTGAAAGGATGACAGAATGAACAAGGAATGGCAGGAGGGGGTTATGGAAATGCTGGTTTAGGTAGAGGATATGTGGGCAATCAGAATCGAGGAAGGAACATGGCTCAAGGTCAAGGGAAGCCAATCAAGTGTTACAATTGTGGTGGAGAAGGACACATTGCGAGGAACTGCACTTCTCCTAAACGTCCACAAAATGCAGAGTACTTCAAGGACAAAATGCTGCTGGTACAAGCTCAAGATAATGGAGCAGTATTGGATGAAGAAGAATTGCTGTTTCTTGCTGAGGGAAATGCCAAAACTTACGATGCAGATGTGGATGAACAGCCAGTGCAGGGTATGGGACACAACAATCCAAATGCATTTCAAGTGGCAGATTGTGATGCATTTGACTCTGATGTCGATGATGAACCTACCGCCCAGACCATCTTCATGGCAAGCATCTCACCAATGGCCTCTCCAAAGGCTCCTTTACCACAACAGGCCAGTCCCTCCAAGGAATCAATCATATCAGATGTATTGAAACTATACGATGATGTTGATGTGCAAAAGATACACGACAAGGTACAATCAACTGAAATTATTGAATTAGATATTGAAAATATGGGTAATAGCAATATTGTACCATATGATCAATAAGTGAAACAAAATGAAAGTGAAATTGTACACTGCATGCGCCCCTGATGATTCTATAACCTCTGAACTGAATACCTATAAGGAACAAGTTGCTATATATGAACAACGTGCTAAGTTTGAATTGACTAACCGTGAGCAGGAGATGGATTTCCAAATGCGTACAATTATCAGAAAAAGTAACTTTAGGGAAGAAATGTTAAAACAAGAGTTAAACTCCTTGTAAGAAAAGCTCAATAAAACTGTTAAGCAAAAGCAAGAACTTCAATAAAATGTAAAGGTGCTTAAACAGGAGTTTACAGCTAAGGAATCAAAACTTTTAAATGACTTTTCCAACCTAAAAACTTTGAAAAACAAACTTGAGAACAGACTCTACATACAAGGGAACACCATTCAGACTGCTCACTTAGTCACTAAGCATAGAGTCTTAAGCGATAAGCATAGTATTCCCCTTGTAGAGGTACCCAATCCCGAGTATGGAAAAGTTGCTAGAGCTGCACAAAAGGTAGTCTATGATGTTAATGAGATTCTTAAGCCTAGACAAACACCATCATGTATTGGAAGCACCGATGAGGATAGAAAATTAGAAGATGCCTCTAGGGAGAAAATGGCATAGAAGTTAAATGATCCTAAGTGTACAAAGTATAATATAACGTTTATACCCCATGATTACACTAAAGAAAACTGGATAGCCTTGAATAAGTTTAAACCTCAAACTCAATTAACCCCTGAGCAAGTATTTTGGAAGAAAGATTTGGATAAACAAAAAATCGATAACTTGATTGAGAAGAATCCTCCCTGTAGGAGAATGCCTCCAGCTACTGTGTATCCCCCCAATACACCTATGCATTTAGTGCCCAGAACTCTTTCTACTCAAAGCAAGACCTTAATCAGTCTATACGTAGTCTATCAATTGTTTGTTGACTTTGAGAAAACATGTAAGAAGAGAATTACACCCACAGGGATTACTGAAGGGGAAAGGGGTTTTGAGCAAACTAAAGAGTGTTATTTAACTGAGGTCATGCCTTTCTTTAAACTACTAAAAGAACAATTTGAGAGTCTTCGAAAGGGCATTGATACAGAGATTAAAGAAATGAAGCAGGTGTTAAAATGAAACGGAAATTGAGGTCAATGATTATGAACGTGAACTCAAATGTAATGAAATTGAAAGGAAGAATCTGCGTATCTTAAATGAGAACTTGATTTCTAGTTGTGTTGCTCAAGATGTGTTTTATCTTTGTTACAAATTATTTTATCACTGCTTCTCAATTTCATGAATTATCTGTTTCTTTGAAAGTTTCCCATGATCGTGTTGTTGAGCTTGAAAACAAAAATTCAAAACTGATTGAGAAAATAGAACAAGATGATCATGATAACTTGGTAAAACATTTTTCTAAGCTGGAAGTTGAACATTTTCTTTGCAATTAAAATATCAACATCTCAAAGAAAATGTTAAAACCTCAAATGTCAAGACATCCTCGGATGCTCCTGAGTTTGATGCAGTTTTTGAAATAAGCAAACGTGATGAACATATTCGAGCTCATTGTAACACGATCAGAAGATTGAAAACCCAAATTTCACAATTGAAGGGTGAAAAGAATAATGTGAATGGCTCCCAAATGCCTCCTCCTTTAGATTCTCAGAATTCTCAAAACTTTCATCTTCAAAACATCATTAACGCTTTACAACAAGAAAATGAGAGTTTTCTAGAAGAAAATGAAAAGGTTAAAGAACATTTCAAAGAGTTATATGATTCAATGAAAGTCACTCGTTACAAGAACAATGAAAAAATAACTTTTTTACAAAAGGAAATTAAGAATCTGAAGAGTCAGGTAAAAGGGCCAATTGTCGGTGATGAGAATCTTGTATCTAAGGCATCTGCGGATTCTAAGTATGCTGTGACTGTAAATTATATTCCCCCTCATCTTAGAAATAACGAACTTGTGTGTCAAGAATATTTTTCGTATCTTAAGGATAGTCTAGAATGTCTCCGTGAGATTGTCGAAGAGGATAGCAAAAATAAACCACTTGATAGAGAAGTTTGGTATGCATGCTTATATGCCAAACGATCTCAAGAGCTTTTAGAATGTTTAAGAGCAACATGCCCTAAATCCTTTTGTACTAAAGATAAATTCATTATGCCATGCTCTATGCCTAGTATTAAGCATGCGACTCTTGATATGCCTTGTTCTATGCCAAAAGAAAAGCATGTGAACTTTGATGTGCCTGCTAGTACTTCAGATCCAAGCACTTCTAGATCAGGAACGCAAAAAGTAGCAAAACCAACTAATGTTCCCATCATTCCCTCTACAGGAGTAATCAGTGACACTAAGGCAAGCGGGTCAAAGCCTCCAGGAAATACAAAGTAAGATAGGACCTCGCAAGCTAAGAGTGATCAATAGAAGAAAGTAGAAGACCACCCTAGGAACAATAAGTTTGTGTTGAATAAGATGAATCGTGTTGATTCTAGTATTAGCTATAAGCGTACTGTAATTAATTCGAATTCTGCTACTACTTGCAAAACATGTAATGAATGCTTGATTTATGGTATTAATCATGAATGTGTTGTGAATGATTTGAGTAATGCTGTTAAATCTCCGGTAAAAAATGTTAACACCAGGAAACAGGATAAGAATGTCAGAAAACCATGGAGAAAGAAGGCTAGAAAACATTGGAAACCAACAAGAAGAAAATTTAGTAATGTAGGTTATCAATGGATACCTATTGGCCGTAAATTCATTCTTAATGAGTTGTGCCCTAAATTATCCAGATCAATGCCCATTAGGAGATGGATGCCCACTGGTAGAGTGATACCTTTAAGAAGTGAACACACTTTGAATAGATCTACTGTCACTTCTAGTCCTACATCTACCTCTAATGATCTCATTGATTCTATTTCAGATGTGGATGTTCCAATCTCGTTTACTTACCAAGTGGAACCCATTCTCGCAGTAGGATCCAAATTATTCAATCATCCATACTTGTCTGTGTTCAACTGCAGGTCGTTCAAATCGTTCTGTGGTACCTGGACTCAGGCTGTTCCAAGCATATGACTGGAGATCGCTCACGGCTCATGAACTTCGTGAATAAATTCATCGGGACTGTTAGATTCGGGAACGACCATTTTGGGGCAATTATGGGTTACAGAGATTATGTTGTTGGAGATAGTGTAATTTCCAGGGTATATTATGTTGAAGGTCTTGGTCATAATTTGTTTTCTGTTGGTCAGTTATGTGATTCTGATCTAGAGGTGGCCTTTAGAAAACATATATGCTTCGTTAGAGAACTAGATGGTGTTGAACTTTTGAAAGGAACACGTGGAACCAATTTGTACACCATCTTTATCGAAGACATGATGAAGTCTTCTCCAATCTGCTTGTTATCAAAGGCTTCAAAAACAAAGTCTTGGTTATGGCATCGTCGTCTCAATCACTTGAACTTTGGAACCATCAATGATCTTTCTAGAAATGACCTCGTAAGAGGCTTACCCAGATTAAAGTATGAAAAGGATCATCTTTGTTCAGCCTGCCAATTGGGAAAAAGCAAGAAATATGCCCATAAACCCAAACCTGCAAACTCAGTTATTGAAGTTCTTCATACTCTTCATATGGACTTATGCGGACCAATAAGAGTGCAAATGATAAACGGGAAGAAATATGTGTTAGTCGTTGTTGATGACTACTCTCGGTTTACTTGGGTTAAGTTTTTGAGGACAAAGGATGAAACTCCAAATGTCATCATCAAACTTATCAAACAGCTGCAGGTTCGACTTAACAAAACTATCAGAATTATCCGAACGGACAATGGAACTGAGTTTGTTAACAAAGAACTAAGTCGGTTTTATGAAAGCATTGGAATCAGCCATCAAAGAAGTGTTCCACGTACTCCTCAACAGAACGGTGTAGTTGAAAGACGAAATCGGACTCTTGTGGAAGCTGCAAGAACTATGCTAATTTACTCAAAGGTTCCAATGTTTCTCTGGGCTGAAGCCATTGCCACTGCTTGCTATACTCAAAACTGTTCCCTTATCCATACCACTCATGGAAAAACTCCATACGAACTTGTCCACAATCGAAAACCTGATCTTTCTTTCCTTCGTGTGTTCGGTGCTTTATGCTATCCAACGAATGATGGTCAAGATTTAGGTAAATTATGAGCTAAGGCGGACATCGGAATCTTTGTGGGTTATGCACCAAACGGGAAAGGTTACCGAATCTACAACAAAAGAACCCGAGATATCATGGAAACTATTCAAGTCATGTTCGATGAGGTGTCTGGGCAAATAGCTCCAGGACAATAAAGTTCTGGACCCGCATCTCAACATTCATTAAGTAGTCCTATTAGTTCTTCTCTTGTACAAAATCCCTCACCTGCAGTTCCATATGTACCTCCTTCTGAAGACGATTTGAAGAAATTGTTTGATCCGATGTTTGATGAATACTATGAACCTATTGCTAATGATCAGTCTACACGATCAACAGTGGCGGCTCATAATCCAGTTATCATAAATAATCCTTCAATTTCTGTGTCACTGAGTCAAGAAGCGCCTGCTGCAGATCACTCATCATCATCATCAAATCCTCAATCCTTGAGTGTACATCATGGAAATGTTTCTGCCAACAATGATGGAGATAACCCCTTTGCCACTCCAGAAGATGCACCGTTTGAGAACATTTTTGCCCCGATCCATCATCGAACCATCTTCATCGGGGACCCCAACTCGCTACATCAGGTTCCTCAACCACAACCACACGAGCATTTCAAAAAATGGACACATGATCATCCATTTGACAATATTATTGGGAATCCTTCTCGTCCAGTATCTACTCGTAAACAACTTGCTACTGATGCCTTATGGTGCTTCTTCAATTCCATATTATCAAAGGTCGAACCGAAAGATGTTAAAACCACAATGTTAGAGGACAGTTGGTTCAATGCAATGCAAGAAGAAATTCACGAATTCGGTCGCCTTGATGTTTGGGAATTGGTACCTGCTCCTGACTGTGCTATGATCATTGCTCTCAAATGGATCTTCAAAGTAAAAATTGATGAGCATGGTGATGTGTTGAAAAACAAGGCAAGACTTGTTGCAAAAGGATATCGTCAAGATGAGGGTATTGACTTTGAGGAATCATTTGCTCCAGTTGCACGTATCGAGGCAATCAGAATCTTCTTGGCTAATGCTGCAAGCAAGAACACGGTGGTTTATCAAATGGATGTGAAGACTTCCTTTCTTAATGGAGATCAGAAAGAAATCGTTTATGTCAGTCAGCCTGAAGGTTTTTTGGATCCAGAACGTCCTACTTATGTCTATTGCTTAAAGAAGGCTCTTTATGGCTTGAAACAAGCTCCAAGGGCATGGTATGACACTGTCAAAGTTTCTCTTAACCAACGGATTCAGCAAAGGAGCAGTTGATCCCACATTGTTCACCAGAAAGTCAGGCAAACATTTAATTCATGTTCAAATGTATGTTGATGATATTACTTTTGCCTCGACCGACCCTAATGAATGTGACCGTTTTTCAAAGGAAATGGGCTCCAAATTTCAAATGTCTATGATGGGAAAAATGTCATTTTTCTTAGGATTACAAATTTCACAAAGTCCCGGAGGCATTTTTATTAATCAATCTAAATATGCTAATTATATTTTACAGAAATTTGGATTTGATACTTGTGACCCTGTTGACACTCCCATGGTGGAACGCACAGAACTGGATGAGGACCACTCAGGGATCATGGTTGATCAAATGAAATATCAAAGTATGATTGGATCCCTGATGTACCTCACAGCCAGTAGACCTGATATTCTGTTCGCTGTATGCATGTGTGCTAGATACCAGGCTAAGCCTACCAAAAAGCACCTTGAAGCGGTTAAACGGGTCTTTCGGTATCTCCAAGGAACCATTAATATGGGACTTTGGTATCCGAAGGATACCAATATGTCACTAACAGCATATGCAGATGCAGACCATGCAGGGTGTCAAGATACACGTCGAAGCATGTCTGGTGGTGCTCAATTCTTAGGAGAAAAGCTTGTAAGCTGGTCCTCGAAGAAACAAATGAGTACATCTATATCCTCTATAGAGGCTGAATACATAGCCATGTCATCTTGTTGTGCTCAAATCCTATGGATGAAATCCCAATTATCTGACTATGGCTTTGAATTCAACAAAATCCCTCTGTATTGTGATAACAAAAGTGCCATTGCTCTCTCATGCAACAACGTTCAACACTCAAGAGCAAAGCATATCGACATTCGACATCTGATGCAGGTTTTACTGACCAGGTTTTAATATTTATAAAGTCTCGTTATACCTATGGTCTACCCTAGTGCACTAACGGGCAGTGTACCCGGTCGCGTGTAGTGTAGTATTTGGTAAAGCCGAGGTCGTCCCAAGAGCTATGTGTGTTGGATTATTACTAAGTCTAGGTGTCACAGTGTTTAATAATGGTTTCGATAAGGAATTAATTAATTAACTACTAAAGCAGAAAATAGCAAACAAAGGCAAAGGATAAATCAATAGAGGATAGTGGTGCTAACCTAGTTATTCCTCCTAGCTAGTAATGTCTACGTCTACTTACTTCCAATTACTTCAGGTGGGGACAAAGTCGAGAGGACAGCATTTGGTCAATTCGCCCTAACCTATCAGCAAAGATGCCACCACAGGAGAAGTCAGGTGTCCCCTCATAAGTCCTGTTGTTCCTGGTCCCCTAAGCCAAGTCATTAAGTACCGCTACATGTTAGATTTATAATAGTGAGTGCCCGGGCGTTAACAACTTAAACACTCACCCCCTAATTCTTAAGTTCATCCAAACGGTAGGTGATCAGTTGGTCAAATCGCAAAAGTAGAAAGGGTCGTCAGTTGGTCATATCTTACCCTTCCCGTCTCAGTCCGCTCACTTAGGGTCAGTTGGTCATATCTCCTAGGCAATTGGCCTCTACCGCCATTCAAAACTACCGAAACAAGGGTAGCTACCAATAAACTATGCATGCATACACTTAGAAATAATTATGCGGAAGTAATATAAACGCAAACAAAACAATTAAGGAATCATAACTAGGCCAGCACCAAGAGGTGCTTAGCCGCTCATATTAACCATACAAATCAATTCAATATTCAAAGGTACGAAATACATGAATCGAAAGTTAAGAAAAGATAAAATTCTAATGCTTATCGTAGGGGAGTGATTTCTCCCTTGGAGATAGCTCTGTATGCTCCTCTAGACCTGCCTTTGGCTTTTTCCCACGTTTTCTGGTTGTTGTGTGTGGAATGGGATGATTAGAAATATTGGAATTCGTGGGGTATTTATAGGCGGATCCGGGTTATGGCAGTAACTATAACAAGAGTTACGCCGTAACCTTCAATTCCTTCGTATATTGCACTAGATCTGCTGGTTACGGCGTAACCTTATTAGTGGTTACGCCGTAGTCTGCAATATACTTGGTTACGCCGTAGTTGATGAAATAGTTACGGCGTAGTTATCAGCGGTGTGGAACCTCATTTGACCTAATATAGTTACGTCGTAGCCTTTGGGAAGAGTTACGCCGTAACCTTCTGATGAGTTGGTATTCTGAGTCACGCTTTAGTTACGCGTAATGTGAGAGATGAGTTACGCGTAACTTCTTCAAAGTCAGCATACTATGATAAATCTTTTGATATTTCTCCAGTTCCGCATCTCTTTAGCTCCAATGCTCGTAATTTACCTGAAAGTGGAAATCAACGGAAAACAAGCGTAAATCCATATAAATGATATAAATTACAAGCATTATCGGGGTAAATTGACACTTAATATTCAGGACTATTTGATGTTATCAAATATCCCCCCACTTGAACTCTACTTGCCCTCAAGTAGACCTTATTAGAAAGATTCATAAAAAGATATCTCCCAAAATCAGGGAAATATAAGTTTATAAATCCCTTATGCTAGAATAAAACAAAGCCGAACACCTCACGAAATGGGAATGAAACACTCAAATCTCTCAACTATTCTAAGTGTCAATTTCGGGGTGATCACTCAATCGCACAGTCATAACATGTATTCTATCATAAGCTTGGCGGTTACACAAATATCCACCACTAGAGTTAAGGGTTAAACAATTCTCGAAGGCAATATAGGTAGACACGACAAAGGTTAAGGGGTGACTCGTCATTACTAACATGTCACTGCGAAGTGGACAAAATCAATGATACATGACCAAATCCATGGCCAAGACACCAAAGATTGCTCGCTGCATCACCTAGACACGCTTCATGACTAAAGGGTAGGATAAGACATTGGATAAATAAATGGTGTAAAATAAAAAACAAGCAGGTAGTCTAAATCAATAACCAAGTCATCACCACTTACCGTCCGCCCAAAGTTCAAGCTTCGGAGTCAAGAAACCGGATCATGAAATACTAGGTAGATGTGTCATTAGAGGACGTCGGGATGGGCACACTACCTTTTCTCCAACTGTTGGCATAATTACCAACTCCAATCTTCAAATATGACCGATTTGGCCTCCTCGATACTAAATCTATAAAGCTTATAACATAGTGCTTATAACATCGCACTTTACAATAACATAACAACCTTTTCTTTTTCTTTTTTTTTCTTTTTTTTTCGAATCACTTTTTTTTTCAACATAACAATGATAACTAAACATAATATCCCCCACTTGAGATGAACAATGGGAATTCGGGGGGTATTCAATGATCTTCAGGAATATGTCGTCGACGAAAGTGTGATTTCCGAACCTTTCTACTTGAACCTTGAACTTAGGCAAATGACGACTTCCCAATCACAAATAAAAACTACAGGGTAGGCTAAGGTGTATAGGTGTATCGAAACAATATATTGGGTTAACAAAATGAAAGGAATGGCTCAGATGGGTGTATCTAGGGGTATCTTGCACTAAAGGTGAGTGCAACAAAAGGGTTTCACATGGGGGTCCAGAAGTCGAGGTGACTGATCGATAGACACACAATGGTAGGCTATTTGGGTGATAGTCCTATAATATTGCCTTCTAAAACTGAAAAGTCCAAATACATCGAGCTAACTCAACATACCTCGTCTATGGTCTCGAAATGATGCAAAGGCCAAGTTCTAAAGTTTACAAGCTACCGGCACACTCATAATTTGGTGGATTTGGGGTAAAATATTGGAAACGGATAAGGCTAATCTCACCATAATATATCAAGGGTTGTATGTGCTCGGCTACGGTCTAATCTAGTTAGGTTAAAAAAAACATGTCAAAATTTTAAAAATGGCATAATTTTTCAAAATAAACTAGAAAAAACGAGGGAAAAATAATGTTCAAGAGATAATTCTACTCCCGTTCCCCCACTTGAATTGTACAAAGTCCCTTTTGTACTCAGCATTAAATAAAGGTGACGAGAAAAGTAGAATTAGAGCGAGAACTTCCCTGAAATTTGCTCCAAAAAGAAAGAAGGCCCACGAAAAAGAGACATGCATTCGTGTAAGTATCATGAACAAACTTCAATCCCTGAAATCACACTACCGACAAGCATAATTCTAAAAAGAAAAAATGAAAAATGAAAAACAAACCTAACTCACTTTCGTAAGAATCACGGTTGCATTTAGCATATGCAACAAGCCTTTTAAACCACTTGGTGTCCCAAGTGGACGAGTGAAGTCTCGTGAGGGTTTACAGGGAACACACCGACAAAGTTCATTTAAAATACTAATACAAGGTTATTGTGTTTTAAAATGAAGTAATTAAAGTAGAGGAAGGTTACGTCGTAACTCTTTTGAGGGAGTTACGCCGTAACTGGCAAAACCTAACATAAGCTGCAAAGTGAGTGGTTATGGCGTAACCACAGAGATGGTATTACGCCGTAATTAGTAATGCGTCAAAATTCTGGCGCTAAAAAGTTGGTTACGGCGTAATCACATAGATGAGTTACGCCGTAACTCGGTCAGTCGACAAACTGTAGCAGCAATTACTTTCTCGTTTCCTGCAAAAATGGTTAGAAAACACAAAACCCTACAGTCATGGAAATAAAACAAAAGAAAGGGATAATTCGGGCTGTCTCCCGAAAGAGCACTTTTCTTTATTTACGAGTCTTTAAGTTAGACTCAGAGCCACGGGGCTTCTATGGGGGCCTTTGGGCTTGTCCAACCTCTTCAATGTCTTTAATCATGTTATGCCTCATCCAGGCAACATTCGTGGCAGTTCAGAGGTATTCATTAGTTTCGATTTTCCGGATTTTGCAAAAATTTTCCTCCGGTCCCAAGTGGTAGCGAGTGAACTCGTATTTTTCGACAATAATTAGTGGCGGTCTCTTGTAGGGAATCCCAAGGAGTTTGCACCTCCTTTGCTCATAAGGTTCGTCGTCGGGGTCAGTAAATTCCTCATTACCTTGCAACTCGAGGTAATATTAAATCCCCTCAATGTCATCGTCATCAGAGTTGGTACCTTTAAACCATTCTTCATCGAGCAGATCCTCCACAAGCACACGCTTGCATTCTTCCTATTCATTTCTTACCAACTCATCGCCATCTTCAACTGTTATTTCACTTGTGTTGTTAAGACTTTCGTTGTTTGAATTTTCTCTACCCATGTACTCCTTCCAAATCTTCTCTTTGGTTAACGTATCTACATGTCCATACTTAATCTTCATCCAACTATCGAATCCCAGGTTGTCCAACCAAGGTAAACTTGTTCTTTCCTCATCGTTGGTTGAGGAACAAAAGAATTCGTCTTTTCCCATTCTCTTTGAGCTGCTTCCCCCATTACACTTATCGTCATAAGGGTTGCATGACGCCCAGAAAATTTCCCCAGGAGATTTTATTCTTTCACACCAGTGACTGCGTATTTCTTTGTTGTCAGTTTCACTTAAATGCTTTTCCATGCAGTAGATGTCGTTATTAGCCACTTCCCTTTTCTGATTATGATCCTCGTAATCAATTTTTAGCTTCTTAAGAAGATTCGGGTTAATCATGGCATCCCTGAATTGTATTGCGTACCAATCATCAAATGTCAAGTCACCGAACTTTATACAATGTTGTTCACGCTCGTGAGGGCATGTCCACTCTTCCTCTTTTTCACTATCCCCGCCGTTGCAATACTCGCGGAAGGGATAGCATGTAGGACATGCTCGCGTGGATTCATTGTCAGTTATGATTATCGGAGTACACCAGTGAGTGATAAGCGGTTCCTCTTCATCTTTGAGGGAGAGTTTCTCCAGTCTTTCATCATCAGTATATGCAGGCCACATGAATTTGTTATTCTTGACCCTATCCTTATTGCTACCTCCATCGCAAACCTCATTTCTCGGGTCATACGAGGACCATAGATCATACCAATCTCCCTTAGCTACGGGTATCATTTTGCACCAGTGATATTTCCTCTTAGATCTGGGCAGAGGGCACAAGTTAATGTCATGGGACCATTCGTTAATCTCAGGTGTTCCTGATTCATCCACTTCGAGGAATTTATCTGCCCACGTATCTCCGTTATGCCGTAACTAAGATTCTTGGTTACGGCGTAACTCGTTTGAGTCGTTTTCATCAATATTATTCATACCCCCGTTATCGCTGTAAAAAACATAGTTACGCTGTAACTCATAAGGCAGGTTACGGCGTAACTCAGATATGTCGACGGGATCAACCCCTGAATCCGTATCATTGGCCTGAACCTTTGAGTTATTATCAGCAAAAATCACTTTACATTCCATAGCGGGTTTCGATCCTTCAGGTTTATTGTTATTCATCCTTACTTTTCACTGAGCTTTTCCACCATAGATTCTAGGTTTTTTAGGGTTGTGTCGTGCTTGGAAAGGTTTCTGTCAGTGTTTTCCTGGAATTCTTTTAACCACTCATCTTGCTCCTTTTGTCTTTGGGCTGAACTCTCCAGGAACTTGTTAATTGTTTATTCAAGACTGGGCTTTCTTTCTCCATAAGGACCACGGTTGAAATTCCCACGGTACCCATTATTATTTCGATTATATTCGTAAAACGTTCGATTTTCTCCATATTTTGCTTCCTCAATTATATTTTCTTCGTTGGCGTGAAGACAGTTTTTAGAGAGATGTCCCCCCCACAGCTTTCACAACCTACTTGGATGGCATGCACGGTTTCTCTGACCTTCAGCATATCACGACTTAGATTTTCAATTTTACTAGCGATTGCTGCAATTCCGTCAAAACTTCCGCCTTGGTTTCTTCTGCTTCCTCCGTCGTGCCATTTTTGAGAATGATCAGCCATTTTTTGAATGGCTTCAATTGCTAGGGTAGGATTCATGTTCGGGATAGGTCCTTGATAGTCCAACATTTGTCTTGTAGTTACGTTAATTCCTTTGTAGAAAATGTTGACCTTTTGCTGGTTGTTCAGATCGTAAGTAGGACATTTGTAAAGCAGATCGTTGTATCTATCCCAGGCTTGATACAATGTTTCGTCGTCTTCTTGCTTAAAATTATGGATTTCAAAGAGCTGGTTAGAAATCTTCGACGGCGGACAATACCTCTGAATGAAATGCTTCTTAAGTAGAGCCGAGGTATTAATTGCCCCGGTGGGAAATCTTTCGATCCATCTTCTGGCAGCTCCAATAAGAGTCATTGGGAATACCCTTAGCATAACAACATCATGAGACACGCCCGAAATGTTGAAAAGGCTAGCGATGTATAGGACATTTTCAACGTGCTCATATGCATCTTCGTCCCTGTTTCCTGAAAAAGGGTTAGCACGAAGCTCCCTCATAAATTGGTCTTTAATTTTGAAGCGGACATCCGCTCCAATCGCCGGTCTTACGAGACCCGGCCCTTGTTCAGCTCTTTTCAACACCAAATATTCCTCAAGAGTGAGGTCATCGATGTTAACAACTTCCATGGTACTTGAAAACTTGAATAATGATCGTGAGAATAATAGAAAAGTTTAAAACGAAATGAAATACTTAATATTAATCCTAATATAACTCCAATGGAAACTTGATGCAGGTTTTACTGACCAGGTTTTAACATTTATAAAGTCTCGTTATACCTATGGTCTACCCTAGTGCACTAACGGGCAATGTACCGGATCGCGTGTAGTGTAGTATTTGGTAAAGCCGAGGTCGTCCAAAGAGCTATATGTGTTGGATTATTACTAAGTCTAAGTGTCACAGTGTTTAATAATGGTTTCGGTAAGGAATTAATTAATTAACTACTAAAGCAGAAAATAGCAAATAAAGGCAAAGGATAAATCAATAGAGGATAGTGGTGCTAACCTAGTTATTCCTCCTAGCTAGTAATGTCTACGTCTACTTACTTCCAATTACTTCAGGTGGGGTCAAAGTCGAGAGGACAACATTTGGTCAATTCGCCCTAACCTATCAGCAAAGATGCCACCACATGAGAAGTCAGGTGTCCCCTCATAAGCCCTGTTGTTTCTCGTCCCCTAAGCCAAGTCATTAAGTACCGCTACATGCTAGATTTATAATAGTGAGTGCCCAGGCGTTAGCAACTTAAACACTCACCCCCTAATTATTAAGTTCATCCAAACGGTAGGTGATCAGTTGGTCAAATCGCACAAATAGAAAGGGTTGTCAGTTGGTCATATATTACCCTTCCCGTCTCAGTCCGCTCACCTAGGGTCAGTTGGTCATATCTCTTAGGCAATTGGCCTCTACCGCCATTCAAAACTACCGAAACAAGGGTAGCTACCAATAAACTATGCATGCATACACTTAGAAATAATTATGCGGAAGTAATATAAACGTAAACAAACCAATTAAGGAATCATAACTAGGCCAGCACCAAGAGGTGCTTAGCCGCTCATATTAAACATACAAATCAATTCAATATTCAAAGGTACGAAATACATGAATCGAAAGTAAAGAAAAGATAAAATGCTAATGCTTATCTGTTAGGATTTAGTAAATCCAGTCATTAAAGAGTCGGTCACCTCAAGTATAAGTAATCATTAGAAAGCTCGTAGTCGTAGATTATTCAATGTTCAGTAGTATTTAGTTTAGTAACACCGTGGAGGACGGACGGGTCTTTACCCACTGTATGCCTGATCCATAGCCCGTTGGTGGCGTTTTGTGTAAGACTATAAATACTCTCTACCTCCCAAGGTAGAGAGTTGGAGCTCATAATAATACTTTTACTTTCTCTCACTAAGTTCCCAAACCTGTAACTCTTTCTCTCTCTAAAACCTCATCTCATACGCCTCTTTTGATTATGGTTTGATGTGTTTGTGAAATCCAATATGTAACAATTGGTATCAAGAGCCATGGTTTGATCATCTCTCTTACATATCCTTGGATTTCTAGTGGTTTTAGATGGTTTTTGAGTTTGAAAAAGTTAGTGGTTTTTGCATCATTTGGATCATTTCTAGTGTTAAAGTTTGAATTTTGGGTGTACTTTTGTGTTTAGAACCATTGTAAGTGCTTGGGTTTTGATTTGGTAAGCTTGAATCACTGTGGTTGAGCTTGTTTTGGATTCAAAAGTGTGTTTTTGAAGTTTTTATTGCTAGCGACTTGGTTCTCATAGTATTTCTCATCGTAGTGACTTGCTTCAGTAAAAGGTAGCGAGTTGTAGTGTTAATTGTTAGCGATTTGGTCCTAGCGACTTGTCTATTGAGACAAGCCAACAAACAGTACAACTTAGTGGATTCTCCACTACGGCTAGCGACTTGGTGAAGTTAGCGACTTGATTTCATATTTGTTAGCGACTAGTACTTAGTATTCTTAGCGACTTAGTGTTAGCGACTTGGACCTTAGCGAGTTGCTCTTTAGCGACTTGACTGTGTAGCGACTTGGTGCTTTAGCGACTTGTGTCCAGCGACTTGGGTCTTAGCGACTTGGTTCACAGGAAATTGAGATCTTAGCGAGTTGCTACTTAGCGACTTGGTGCTTAGCAACTTGGTTCAAGAATTCTTAGCGACTTGGTTGATCTTTTGTTTGTAATACGGTTTTCTCTTGATTTAGTAAAATCCCGTGAAAGAATCTATTTCCCGGTTTAATCATTGAGTTATAAAATCCCGTGTAATCTGTAAACATGTCTACCAACGTACCTACAATCATCACCACTGTTGCTGAGGATGTTCAAGCGGTAGTTCAGATACTCGTCCCACCCATGCTTGACAGAACTCGACTACGACTCTTGGGGTCAACGAATCAGATTGTACTGTCTTGGAAAGGAAAATGGGGTCAACATTCTCAAATCAATTGATGAAGGACCTTATCAGATTGAGACTACAAGAGACATATCTGATATTGCTGCAGATGGAACCATGAGCTTTGGAATGGACAGACCAAAGATGTATGATGAGCTCAGTGATAAGGAGAAAAAGAGATTCGATGCTTGATATCGTGGCTTCAAACATCATACTTCAGGGCCTTCCAAAAGACATCTACAAGCTTATCAATCACAACACTGAAGCCAAGGCTGTTTGGGACAATGTCAAGATGCTTCTCTCAGGTTCTGAATTAACTAAGGAAGACAGAGAATCACAACTGTATGATGAGTTTGAGCACTTCAAGATGAAACCAGAAGAGAGTATCTATGAATATTACATGAGATTCCACAAGCTGGTGAATGATATGAGGAATATCAAAATGACTATGCCAAACATTTAGCTGAACTCAAAGTTTGTGAACAACATAAATCCCGAATGACACAAGTTTGTCACCTCTGTGAAGCTAACCAAAGGATTGAAGAACACCAACTATGAGCAACTGTATGCCTTCCTTCTCCAGAATGAGAGACATGCTATGTTTGAGAAAAGGATTCTAGAACAGTTCAAAACCAACCAAGGAGAAACAAGCTCTTCAAATGATTCAACAGCCTTTTACACAAATGTTGGAATTACCACCAAAGCTTCTCAAGTCATACCCATGGGTAATGGTAATTACAAACTCATCCCTGATCCAACATATAAGCCTCCCGACTCAAACACAC
Source organism: Chrysanthemum makinoi (assembly GCA_910596185.1). Lineage (NCBI taxonomy): Eukaryota > Viridiplantae > Streptophyta > Magnoliopsida > Asterales > Asteraceae > Chrysanthemum > Chrysanthemum makinoi. The sequence goes on from OU343220.1 coordinate 205,662,931, forward strand.
TCATGGAAAACTTCATCAATCAAATTTCTCTCATGGTTAGTCAAAACATGAACTCTCTCCCATACACCAACAATAACCTCAGAACATCATCCAATCCACACAATCAAGCTACGGTCAGAGATGGGAAGGTTATGGTGCAACCAGTTCAAGAAAGGCAGTATGAACAGGGAAGAGGTGGAGTTGGTAGAGGTTATGTTGCAAATCAGAATCGGGGAAGGATTGGAAATCAAGGTCAAGCAAAGCCAATTAAGTGTTACAACTGTGGTGGTGAGGGACATATTGCTAGGAACTGCACATCTCCAAAACGTCCACGAATGCGAATACTCAGAGACAAGATGTTTCTTGTGCAAGCTCAGGATAATGGAGCCGCTTTGGATGAAGAGGAGTTGTTGTTTCTTGCTGAAGGAAATGCCCGAACCTATGATGTTGATGTTGATGAACAGCCAATTCAGGAGATAGGTCATAATCATCAAAATGCCTTTCAAGTAGCTGACTGTGATGCATTTGACTCTGACGTCGATGATGAACCTACTGCCCGAACAATCTTCATGGTTAGCATCTCACCTATGGTCTCTCCAAAGGTCTCTCCACCACAACAAGCTGGTCCATCCAAAGACAAAATCATTTTAGAGGTATTAAAACTATATGATGATGTTGATGAGCAAAAGATGCATAATAAAGTACAATCTATTGAAACTTATGAATCAGATATTGATGATGAGGGTAATAGAAATATTGTCCCATATAATCAATATGTGAAGCAAAGTGAAAGTGAGGTTGTACCAAGTAATGCATCTTCCGCAGTCAATGATGAATATGTTTTTGATGAATACACTGCATGTGCCCCTGATGATTCTGTTATCTCTGAACTGAATGCCTATAAAGAACAAGTTGCTATTTATGAACAACGTGCTAAGTTTGAGTTAACCACCCATGAGCAGGAAATGGATGACCAAATGCATACAATTATTAGAAAAAGTAATTTTAGAGAAGAAGTATTAAAACAAGAGTTAAACTCCTTACAAGAAAAGCTTTCTAAAACTGCTAAGCAAAAACAAGAACTTCAAGAAAATGTTAAAATGCTTAAACAAGAATTCAATGCTAAGGAATCAAAATTTTTGAATGATTTTTCCAATCTAAAAACTTTGAAAAACAAGCTTGAAAATAAGTTGTACATACAAGGGAATACCATTCAGACTGCTCACTTGATCACTAAGTATAGAGTCTTAAGCGATAAACATAGCATTCCCCTTGTTGAGGAACCAAATCCAGAGGTCATTAATAAGGCTATAGCTGCTAATAAGGTACTGTAACATATTGGATTTCACAAACACACTAAACCATAAGATCAATTAGGCGTATAAGAGGTTTTAGAGAGAGAAAGTTAGAGGTTTGGGAACTTTAGTGAGAGAAAGAAAAATCTTATTATGAGCTCCAACTCTCTACCTTGGAAGGTAGAGAGTATTTATAGTCTTACAATAAAACGCCACACAACGGGCTGTGGATCAGGCATACAGTGGGTAAAGACCCGTCCGTCCTCCACGGTGTTACTTAACTAAATACTACTTAACATAAAATAACTACGACTACGAGCTTTCTAACGAATATATATACTTGAGGTGACCGACTCTTTAATACCTGGAATTTCTAATTCCTAACAATCTCCCCCTAAGGGAGGTCACCTCAAACACACATTAAACTTACATTGAATACAAACAGATATTACATTATAAATTGTTCTTGCACTCTTGATGTAGTACTTTGCTCTGTAGCTTGTAGTCATTGATTCTTCACATTGCATGTTTGGATAATCCAAGTGGAGGTCTTTTACTGATCCACGTGATAATGAGATTTGAGCCAGCTTTGAGATCATCAGCCATATTAAATCTCTGACTCTTCCTTTGTGGTGTTGATATTATGTGATGTTGTTACATTTGGACCGACATGCTCACATTCTGGATCATGATTTCTTCTTATCTGAGTAGCGAAAGCTTTAGTTGATTCATGATATTAGCAGCGTAGCGAAGCATGGAGTGATAATATCAGAGTCATTGATGCACTAATCATGATTTCTTTGGACATGAATGTGATGTGTGAGCATGCGGCAATGGATTGACCGCTCCATTCGATCAGTGCAAACGTCGGGGCGTACACTGCATACAAACAGTTAGCAATAAAGCGCACGAGAGTGTCTTTGACCACTTTCGTCGAATTGAGGTACACGGCTCACGGTTCCCCGTTGATCAGTACAAGTACTGCCTGTGATCAGGTATAATTCTGAAGAATTTCCTTGACAGGGTTTCGCAGCTGCTCTAGCTATTCTCAAACCGGAACGTCTCAAAGAAGACAACACGGAGTGAGTGAACCAGCGAATAGAGATTCACTGATTGATGAAAAGAGATTTGAAAAAACAATCGTGTATCGCTCAATAGAAATTGTTTTTGCAATACAACGAAGGTTTTAATGAAAATTATCAATCATAAACACCTTTTAATTTGAAATATTCGTACACGGTCGATGTGCTAGAGAAAAGAGTTTTTTGAGCATAACGACCGGTTTTTCAAAGGTATCCGTCAATCCATAACCTGAACCAGGATTGATTCAAACGATTGAATCGCCTCATTGTTTCTGTTCAGTTGTCACATGGTTGATCTATAGAATAGACCTCACATGCCACCCACCAGGAGCTTGTTTGATGTTGGCTCCAGAAGGCTTTCCATCTTCATTGTGAATATGTTTGCATATCACTCAGATGTTCTGGCAATACCACAAAGATAATGCGTAGGACTCAAGATATAATCTCTCTTTCCACATTGTGTGAAACAGAGAGTCTTCATTGTAAGTGTCCTAATGAGATTTTATTGATGATCTCGTGGCTTTAGACTCAATTTGTGCATATTTGGATCCTATAACGGAGACTAGGGAGAGGGTCTCCTTCTTCAATATCAACAATCTCTAAGAGAAAGTCGATAGATAATGTCGGTTCCCCGTGAGAATGAAACAAGTCCTTTTAAGAGGAACTTGAGTAGTTTAGGAAGTTAAGTGTAGTGCGTCACTGGGTCCATGACGTCTTGTCTTCAATACCGATGTTGCCATCAGTAGTATATGAATTGAACCCGGTTTATGCCCTAAGGTTGAATAAATGGAGGGCTATTTGTTTTCACCCTTTTCACATTCAATTCTTTTCATTCTTCAACCCCTTCAGTGCTTACCGAGACTTCATAACTAGAACCTTGTTGGGTTAATTCCAGTACTAGCTTAGTCTCAGTCCGCACTCTTCCCATATCTCATTTTTCTCCTTTTATCATTATACCTAAGAACTCTACACTAACTAGTGGATAGTCTCTGGGTAGATCCCTCCGGTTCTGGCGGATCATGGGAACAAATACCTAACCTTATCATCCTTATATCCCCATACATAAAGTAAAGTTGGTCGGTCTATTTGGTATTGTTCGTCTGCCATTGGAACCAATTGAAAACCATTTGAAAAATCAATCCAGATGCTTGTGATATTTTATCAAAGAATTTTGCACCTGAATTGTTTTGGATATTTTTAGAAAGAGAGCTCCCCCTCAACATGTGCATCATGTATTTGAAATCGTTTAGCACACAGAGGCAAGAGGAAGAATTAACTTCTGTGATTTCTATTTTCTAAAAGATATCAACATCACTTCCCTTATCAAATCAAGTAGATAAAGCATTTTGGAAGGATGAGGTTTTCACAAGTTTGCTCCCCCTCAATATGTACCTCGAGGTTTGAAAGAGTTATTGCACATAAAAGAGGGAACCTGCACATTGATCACCTTTCAAATCTTTTTGTTTTAAGATAGATGCTCCCCCTCAACATGTGCATGGAAAATTTGAAATCGTTTGTCACATGCGGGGAGGATAACTTGTACATCCTTATAAAACCATTTGCAAACCATTTGCCGAATCATCAGTTTATCAGTTTAAATCCAATTTAAATCACAAATTCTCCCCCGATCACAATTATCAAATCATTGAGATTTGTGATCTTTGTAGATTTAAATTGATTATGAAAGCTTTTAAGGAGAATTGTGACTAGATTATGAAAGCATTTTGAACTGATAAGGATCAAATTATGAGACTTTAAACTCCATTGATTAAACATGCATGATTATCTTTTGAAAACATAATAGTAACCAAGGTCTGGTACCATTGTTTGAAAAATACACTTTTTGATTTAATTGAAAAATCATTCTTCCCCTCAATCAATGACATAAGTTGTTGATCGAGAGATAGATATTTTTGACAACTGTTAAGTACAGATGATTTTCAAAAATTGAGTCCGAGTAATTTTTCAAAGCAATTAGTTTTCATTAGATAGTAGGTGATTGTTTTATAGAATCAGAGCATGAGATTTGAAAACCAATTTAAAGCATGGCTCTGTTCTTTCATTGAAAAGCGGGTTATTGCCTGAAATGACAATAAACCATTTTTTTACTTTCTCCCAACAATATTTTTTGATTTTTTTTTTAATATGAACATTCGAACAACATCTAAAGTCCCGTGTCATTCTTTGAATGACAGCACACAAACCATAGATATTTTTCGAATCGAGAAAAATATGATAGAAAGACTATTTTTTGGAATTTTCAAGTTTTTTTTTTTTTTTTAAAAGATTTTATAATTTTGTATTTAGTTTTTCGAATAAATATTTACAAGAGATAGATGAAGAAAGACCTTTACTCCTCGTCTTCCTCCTGAAGACGTTTGAGTGATTCTGGTTGAAGGCTTTTCAAGCCAAGTCGTGGAAGAATAAACTCAAAACGTTCTCTTGGAAGAGCTTTGGTGAAGATGTCTACTAACTGGTATTCAGTCCTCACAAAATAGAGTTCCACCACACCTTTTTCCACTTGTTCCCTGATGAAATGATGTCGAATGTCGATATGCTTTGCTCTTGAGTGTTGAACATTGTTGCATGAGAGAGCAATAGCACTTTTATTATCACAGTACAGAGGGATTTTGTTGAATACAAAGCCATAGTCAGTTAATTGAGATCTCATCCATAGGATTTGAGCACAACAAGATGACATGGCTATGTATTCAGCCTCTGTAGAGGAAATAGAAGTACTCATTTGCTTCTTTGACGACCAGCTCACAAGCTTATCACCCAAAAATTGAGCTCCTCCAGACGTACTTCGACGAGTATCTTGACACCCTGCATGATCTGCATCTGCATATGCTGTTAGTGACATACCGGTGTCCTTCGGGTACCAAAGTCCCATGTTGATGGTTCCTTGGAGGTACCGAAAGACCCGTTTAACCGCTTCAAGGTGCTTTTTGGTAGGCTTAGCCTGGTATCTAGCACACATGCATACAACGAACAGAATATCAGGTCTACTAGCTGTGAGGTACATCAGGGATCCGATCATGCTACGATATTTCGTTTGGTCTACCATGATCCCTGAGTGGTCCTCATCAAGCTTGGTTCGTTCAATCATGGGAGTGTCAACGAGGTCACTTGAATCAAATCCAAATTTCTTTAAAATCTCATTTGCATATTTAGATTGATTTATGAAAATGCCTCCGGGACTTTGTGAAATTTGTAATCCCAAGAAAAATGACATTTGTCCCATCATTGACATTTGAAATTTGAAACCCATTTCTTTTGAAAAATGATCACATTCATTGGGGTCAGTCGAGGCAAAGATGATATCATCAACATAAATTTGAACGTGAATTAAATGTTTGCCTGACTTCCTAGTGAACAGAGTAGGATCAACTGCTCCTTTCTTTGAATCCTGTAGATAGAATAAACTTTGATAGCGTATCATACCATGCCCTTGGAGCTTGCTTTAAACCGTAAAGAGCTTTCTTCAAACGATAAACGTGAGTAGGATGCTCTGGATTCACAAAGCCGTCAGGTTGGTGACGTGAGACGACTTCTTTAAGATCTCCGTTCAGAAATGCCGTCTTTACATCCATCTGATAGACTACCATGTTCTTACTTGCAGCATTAGCCAAGAAAATTCTGATTGCCTCGATTCGAGCCACCGGAGCAAATGATTCTTCAAAGTTTATGCCCTCCTCCTGACGGTATCCTTTTGCAACCAATCTAGCCTTATTCTTTAAAACATCTCCATGCTCATCAAGCTTTACTTTGAAGATCCACTTGAGAGCAATGATCATAGCACAATCTGGAGCAGGTACTAATTCCCATACATCGAGACGATCAAACTCATGAATTTCTTCTTGCATGGCATTGAACCAGCTGTCTTCATTCATGGCGGTTTTAACATCTTTAGGTTCGATCTTAGAGAGTACGGAGTTGAAGAAGCACCATAAGGCATCGGTTGCAAGTTGTTTCCATGTGGATACTGGACAAGAGGGATTTCCAATGATGTTGTCTAATGGATGATCGTGAGTCCATTTTCTGAGGTGTTCATGTGGCTGTTGTTGAGGGACTGAAGTAGCAGAGTCGATGTCTCCTGTAGAAAATGGTTCAAATGGAGCATCTTCGGGAGTAGCAAAGGGATTGACTTCATCCTGTGAATCAGAAGCATTTCCATGATGTACACTTGATGATTGAAGATTTGTTGATGAACCAGATTGGTCACAGAGGCGCTTCTTGGCTTAATGACATAGAAGTTGAAGGGTTAATTTCATTGACAGGGATAGAAGTAGCCTCTGTTGATTGGATTGACATATCATTGTTACTTGGCTCAAATTGTTCATCAAACATTGGATCAAACAGTTTCTTTAAATCATCTTCTGAGGGGGGTACATATGGAGTTGCTGATGAGGAGTTTGGTACAAGAGATGAACCAATGGGACTGTTTTGAAGTGCGGGTCCAGAACTGGAATGTCCAGGAGCCATTTGACCGGTCAGCTCATCAAACGTAACGTGAATTGTTTCCATGATATTTCGGGTTCTCTTGTTATAGATTCGGTAACCTTTTCTGTTTGGTGCATAGCCTACAAAAACTCCAATGTCCGCTTTAGCTCTCAGTTTTCCTAAATTTTGACCATCATTAGTTGGATAACATAAAACCCCAAACACACGAAGGTATGATAGATCTGGTTTTCTATTGTGGACAAGTTCATAAGGAGTCTTTTCATGAGAAGTGTGAATTAGAGATCGATTTTGAGTGTAACAAGCAGTGGCAATAGCTTCGGCCCATAGAAACATTGGAACCTTTGAGTAAATCAGCATTGTCCTTGCGGCTTCTACAAGAGTTCGATTTCGTCTTTCAACTACACCGTTCTGTTGAGGAGTTCGAGGGACACTTCTTTGGGGACTGATTCCAACATTTCCATAAAATTCATTAAGATCTTTATTAACAAACTCAGTTCCATTGTCAGTACGGACGATTCGAACTATTTTGTTGAGACGGATCTGAAGTTGTTTAATGAGTTTAATGATGACATCTGGAGTTTCATCCTTCGTCCTCAAAAACTTAACCCAAGTTAATCTGGAGTAGTCATCAACCACTACTAACACATATCTCTTCCCATTAATAGTTTGAACTCTCATTGGGCCGCACAGATCCATATGAAGAGTATGAAGGACTTCCATTACAGAGTTTGTGGGTTTTGGTTTGTGGGCATATTTCGTGCTTTTCCCAGTTGGCAGGCTGAACAAAGATGATCTTTTTCATATTTTAATCTGGGTAAGCCTCTGACAAGATCCTTTCTGGAAAGGTTGTTTATGGTGCCGAAGTTCAAGTGATTGAGACGACGATGCCATAACCATGACTTTGTTTTAGAAGCCTTTGACAGCAAGCAGATTGGAGAAGACTTCATCATGTCTTCGATAGAAATGGTGTATAGGTTAGAACCTCGAGTACCTCTTAATAATTCCACACCATCAAGTTTTCTAACGAAGCAAGTATGTTTTCTAAAGGCCACCTCTAGATCGGAATCGCAGAATTGACCAACAGAGAACAAATTATGACCAAGACCTTCCACATAATATACTCGGAGATTACACTTTTTCCAACTACATAGTCACCATAACCCATAATTGCACCGAAATGATCATTCCCGAATCTAACAGTCCCGATGAATTTGCTCACGAAGTTCATGAGCCGCGACCGGTCTCCAGTCATATGCTTGGAACAGCTGAGTCCAGGTACCACAGAACGATTTGAACGATATGCAGTTGAACACAGACAAGAATGGATAATTGGATAATTGGGATCCCCATGCAAGAATGGGTTCCACTTGGTTAGTAACAGTAATTGGAACACCCACATCGAAAATAGAAACATCCATATCAGAAGTAGAAGCAATGGAATCATTGGGAATAGATGCAATGCTCGGTGTGCGTATTTGACCTATTCAAAGTATGTTCACTTCTTAACGGAATAGTTCTACCAGAGGCATCCATTTTCTAATGGGCATAGTCTTAGCAGTTTGAGGGCAAAACTAATTATTCTTATGGCCAAAAGGTATCCAATAATAACCTATCTTTATAAATGTTCTTCCTGTGGGTTTCCACTATTTTCTAACAATCTTTCGTCTTTGCCTTTTAGCTTTTTTGCACGATTATTAGCCTTAACAGTTTTAAGGCATTTGACAATTAGACAAAGCATTTACACCACATTCATGATTAGCAACAGAATTCAAGCAGACATCATTACAAGGTTTGCAAATAGTATCAGAATTAAAATTAATTACAGTACGCCTAAGGCTAATACTAGAATCAACACGATTCGTTTTATTCAACTCAAGCTTAAAGTTCCTAGGTTGGTCTTCTACTCTCTTCCAATGCACATTTTTAGCTTGCGAGGTCCTATCATTCCTTGTATTGTCTTGAGACTTTGACTTGCTCGCTTTAATGTCACTGATTACTCCTGTAGAGGGAATTATGGGAGCATTAGTTGGTTGATCTACTTTTTGCATTCCTGAACTAGACGTGCAAGGATCTGTATTACTAGACGACACATTGATGTACACTTTCTTAAAACTGGGCCTAGAATGGTTTGAAGGCTCCGCACTAGGCATAGAACAAGGCATCACAGCTTTGCCTTTTGCACCTAAGGATAAGGATTTAGGACATGTTGCAATTACACATTCTAGCAGCTCTTGAGATCGTTTGGCCTGGAGGCAAGCAAACCTAATTTCTCTATCAAGAGGTTTGTTAATGAAATCCTCTTCGACAATCTCACGGAGACATTCTAGACTATCCTTAAGGTAAGCACAGTAGTCATGAAAAGCACGTTCATTATTCCTAAGATGAGGAGGAATATATTTAACTGTCACAGTGTATTTGCAGTCTAAAGGTGACTTTGAGACAACATTCTTATTGAAAACAAGTGGCAATTTCCCATTTCCCTGACTTCTCAGATTCTCATTTCCTTTTGTAAAGACGTTATTTTTTCGTTGTTTTGGTCACGGGTGACTTTCATTGAATCATATAACTCTTTAAAGTGTCGTTTAACTTTTTCATTTTCTTCTAGAAAACTCTCATTTTCCTTTTGTAAGGCATTAACTAAGTTTTGAAGATGAAAAGTTTGAGAGTACTGAGAATCAAAAGGAGGAGGCATTTGGGATCCAGTCACATTGTTCTTTTCACCCTTCAATTGAGAGATTTGGGCTTTCAACTTTTTGATCGTATTACAATGAGCTGGAATCTGTTCATCACGTTTGCTAATTTCAAAAACTGCATCAAATTCAGGAGCATCCAAGGAAGTCTTGATATTTGAGGTTTTAACATTTTCTTTTAGATGTTGATATTTTAGTTGTAAATCAAAATGTTCAACTTCTAGTTTAGAAAGATGCTTTACCAAATTATCGTGATCATCCTGATCAATTTTCTCATTAAGTTTCGAATTAATCTTTTCAAGCTCAATGACACGATCATGAGAGACTTTTAGAGCAACAGATAATTCATGAAATTGAGAAGCATTAATGGAGCAATTCGTAGCAGTGTAAAACACATCTTGAGCAATACATTCAGAAATAAGATTCTCATTCAAGGTATGCAAGTTCTTCCTCTCAATCTCATTATATTTTAATGCTCGCTCATAGTCACTAACCTCAACTATCATTGCATCAAATTCCTTTTCTATTCCTTTAATATATGGATTTATCCCCTTTTTAAGACTCTCAAAATGATCTTTTAGTAGTTTGAAGAAAGGCATGACCTCAGTTAGATAGCATTCTTTTGTTTGTTCAAAACCCCTTTCCCCTTCAGTTATCCCAGTGGGTGTGATCCTTTTCTTACAAGTTTTCTCAAAATCGACAAATAGTTGAAGAATAACATATTGACTGATTAAGGTCTTGCTTATAGTGGCAATAGTCCTAGGAACTAAATGCATTGGTGTATTGGGAGGATACACAGTCGCTGAAGGCATTTTCCTAAAGGGGGGTTTGTTACAACAAGATTCTCTGCTTTTTGCTTATCTAAATCCTTTTTCCGGAACACTTGTTCGGGTGTTAACAATGTCTGAGGCTTAAACTTGTTCAAGGAAATCCAATTCTCCTTCTTGTAATCATGGGGTGTGATATTTATTTTCTTCTCTTTACATTTAGGATCATCTAGTTTCTTGTTCAACTTTTCCCTAGTGACTTCATCTGATTTCTTTTCTTCCTCAGTGCACTCAGCGCAACTAGGTTTCTGTCTAGGCTTAAGAATTTCATTGCCATCATAAATAACCTTATGGGCAGCTCTAGCCTTTTTAACAACTTCTGGATTTGGTTCCTCAACAAGGGGAGTACTATGCTTATCTCTCAAAACTCTGTGCTTAGTGATTAAGTGAGCAGTCTGAATGGTATTTCCTTGTACGTACAACTTATTTTCAAGCTTGTTTTTCAAGGTTTTTAGATTAGAAAAATCATTCAAAAGTTTTGATTCCTTAACGCAAAATTCTTGCTTAAGCATTTTAACATTTTCTTGAAGTTCTTGTTTTTGCTTAGCAATTTTAGAAAGCTTTTCTTGTAAGGAGTTTAACTCTTGTTTTAATACTTCTTCTCTAAACCTACTTTTTCTAATAGTTGTACGCATTTGGTCATCCATTTCCTGCTCACGGGTGGTCAACTCAAATTTAGCACGTTGTTCATAAATAGCAACACGTTCTTTATAGGCATTCAGTTCAGAGATAACAGAATCATTAGGGGCACATGCGGTGTATTCATAAAAAACATAGTCATCGTTGACTGCAAAAGATGCATCACTTGGTACAACTTCACTTTCACTTTGTTTCACATATTGATCATATGGGACAACATTGATATTACCCATATCTTCAATATTTGACTCACTAGTTTCAGTTGATTGTACTTTGTCATGCATCTTTTGCATATCAGCATCATCGTATAGTTTTAGTACCTCAGAAATGAGTTTGTCTTTGGATGGACCAGCTTGTGGTGTAGATGAGACCTTAGGAGAGACCATTGGAGAAATGCTAGCCATGAAATTTTTTTGTGCATATGGGTCCATCATCAACATTAGAGTCGTATGCATCACAATCAGCTACTTGAAAGGCATTTTGATGATTGTGACCTATCTCCTGAATAGGCTGCTCATCCACATCTGCATCATACGTCTTGGCATTTCCCTCAGCAAGAAATAACAACTCTTCTTCATCCAAAGCTACACCATTATCCTGGGCTTGAACAAGCAACATCTTATCCCTGAAGTATTCAGCATTTTGAGGGCATTTTGGCGATGTGCAGTTCCTTGCAATGTGACCCTCACCTCCACATTTGTAACACTTGATCGTCTTAAATTGACCTTGATTTCCATTTCTTCCCCTATTCTGATTTGCCACATATCCTCTACCAACTCCACCTCTTCCTTGTTCATACTGCCTTTCTTGAACTGGTTGTAATATAACCTTCCCGTCTTTGACAGTGGCTTGATTGTGTGGATTAGATAATGTTCTGAGGTTATTGTTGGTGTGTGGGAGAGAGTTCATGTTTTGACTAATCAGGAGAGCCAGTTGATTAATGAAGTTACCCACGTGTGCATCAACATCAGCTTGTTTGAACATTGGATCGGGAATGAGTTTGTAAGTTCCATCACCCATGGGTATAACTTGTGAAGCTTTAGTGGTAATCCCAATGTTTGAGTAGAAGGCAGTTGAATCATTTGATGAGCTTGTCTCTCCTAGATTTGTTTTGAATTGTTCAAGAATCCTCTTTTCAAACATGGCATGTCTCTCATTCTGAAGAAGGAAGGCATAGAGTTGCTCATAGTTTGTATTCTTCAATCCTTTGGTTAGCTTCACGGAGGTGACAAACTTGTGCCATTCGGGATTCATGTTGTTCACAAACTTTGAGTTTAACTGAATGTTTGGCATAGTCATTCAGATGTTCCTCATGTCATTAACAAGCTTGTGGAATCTCACGTAATACTCATAGACACTCTCATCTGGTTTCATCTTGAAGTGCTCAAATTCATCATAGAGTTGAGATTCTCTGTCTTCCATAGTTAATTCAGAACCAGAGAGAAGCATCTTAACATTATCCCATACAGCCTTTGCTTCGGTGTTGTGGTTGATAAGCTTGTATATGTCTTTTGGAAGACCTTGCAATATGATGTTAGAAGCCCGGATATCTGCATCGAATCTCTTCTTCTCCTTATCATCGAGCTCATCATACATCTTTGGTCCGTCCATTCCGTAAATCAATGTACCATCTTCAGCTGTATCAATTATGTCTCTAGTAGTCTCAACCAGATATGGTCCTTCATCAATCAATTTGAGAATGTTGACCCCATTTTCCTTTCCAAGACAGTACAATCTGATTCTTTGAGCCCAAGAGTCGTAGTCAGTTCTGTCAAGCATGGGTGGACGAGTATCTGAACCAGCTGCTTGAACATCCTCGGCAACAGTGGAGATGATTGTAGGAACGTTGGTAGACATGATGACTGATTAAACGGGATTTTATAACTCTATGATTAAACCGGGAAATAGATTCTTTCACGGGATTTTACTAAATCAAGAGAAAACCGTATTCAAAGGATATAACCCAAGTCGCTAGGAAACTTTGAACCAAGTCGCTATAGTCCCAAGTCGCTATATAACAACTCGCTACAATCCAAGTCGCTAGCAAAATTTTGACAGCAAGTCGCTAATTTGTCAAGTCGCTAAATAGCAACTCGCTAGGTACCAACTCGCTAACACCAAATAACTAACAATATAAAGTACAAGTCGCTAACTTACACCAAGTCGCTACCCGTAGTGGAGAATCCACTAAGTGTACTTTTTGTCGGCTTGTCTCAATAGACAAGTCGCTAATCCAACTCGCTAAGACCTTCAATAACAAATCGCTACCAAATAACAAAGCAAGTCGCTAGCAAGAACACTTATCCGTGGCTCAAGTCGCTAGCATGAAAAACACATAAACACCACTTTTCAATCCAAAAACAATCCAACCACGATGATTCAAGCCTTCTAAATCAAAACCTAAACACTTGTGATGATTCTAAACACAAAAGTACAATCAAAATCCAAACTTTAACACTAGAAATCAACCAAATGATGCAAAAACCACTAAACTTATTCAAACTCAAAAACCACCTAAAAACCACTAGAAATCCAAAGATATGTAAGAGATGATCTAACCATGGCTCTTGATACAAATTGTAACATATTGGATTTCACAAACACACTAAACCATAAGATCAATTAGGCGTATAAGAGGTTTTAGAGAGAGAAAGTTAGAGGTTTGAGAACTTTAGTGAGAGAAAGAAAAATCTTATTATGAGCTCCAACTCTCTACCTTGGAAGGTAGAGAGTATTTATAATCTTACAATAAAACGCCACACAACGGGCTGTGGATCAGGCATACAGTGGGTAAAGACCTGTCCGTCCTCCACGGTGTTACTTAACTAAATACTACTTAACATAAAATAACTACGACTACGAGCTTTCTAACGAATATATATACTTGAGGTGACCGACTCTTTAATACCTGGAATTTCTAATTCCTAACAGGTACTTTCTGATGGTAATGAAATCCTTAAGCCTAGGCAGAAACCTAGTTGCGCTGAGTGCACTGAGGAAGATAAGAAATCAGATGAAGTCACTAGGGAGAAAATGAATAAGAAGCTTGAAGATCCTGAGTGTAAAATGAATAAGATTGTTAGGTCACTAAGTTTACAACACAAGCATCAATATAAGAGATAGAGAAGAGATCGGTTGAACAATAACAAACACACACACGATATACTATGTGAAAGGTTAGGCATAGAGTGAGAGAGAATGAAATTGAACAACCAACCCTCAAGTGAGGGTTATTACAAGGTATTTATAGGAAGGGGAGCTAGGGCAACACTCCTACTCCCTTCCTTTTCCTTATTGGGCTAGGTCTAGGCTTATGGGCCTTCTACATAAGCCTAAGACTAATTACTAACATAAAGGCCATAATAAGGTAACTATTACATATGAATCACTAACACTTGATTTAGGTTTAGGAGTGATTCCAACAATCTCCCCCTAAGTGTTGGTGATGAATGAATATGAATGGTTAAGGTACAGATGTAATAGTAGCTTTGACGTCTTCTGACATTCTTCTTTCTTGTGAGAAGAATTGCCTTGATTTGAACACTCTCCCCAGTGTAGAGAAATTGTTTTCTTTAAACAGTTCTGCTTTGACGTCATCTTTGTTCTTTGATCTTTGTTCTTTGTGATGGTAGTGATAGTATGTTGTTGTTGTCTGCATCAAGTTTGCCTCAGGTCTGCTTCGCTGCTCCAGTGTCTCCAAGTCATTCTTCAACATGCTCACACGCTATTTGACGTTGGATTTGATCGCGATGAAGTTCTTTAAGTCTTTAAACTTTGTAGATTCTTTGATTTGGACGTAGAATCATTGACTGATTTGTGTTGCTTTTGAGAGAACTTCCATTAGTGATGATGTTGGCATGAGCATGTGAAGAATCTACACGATCAATCCGCTCCATAGCTTCCATAAGAAGAAAACATAAGAAAGGTTAGTAATAAGCGGATTCTAGCACTTACAAGTTTGAACTTCGAGAGTGTTAACAACATAGTGTGAAAACACAACTCTAATTCTCACAAAGGCCGTTCCTGAAACGGAGTCCCACAAGTGAGATAACACGATGTACCGAAGTACATCTATGGTTCAGATGAGTCGCTGAGGTACGCCGAAGCATCACCTCATGACGTAGACGTTTGAGACACACTAAGCGTAATCCACGGGGAGTTCTTGAAGTGACTGCGATGTCGGGCTGTTTGATGTTGACCTGGCGAGAGTTTCCATTCAATTACTAAGGATCACAATTGTGAACCTCTCATAAATGTTCTCGACAGATTGCTAAGATCGTGAAGGACTTGATACATTCCACTGATGTTCTTATCGTTGAACAGCAAGTGATGAAATGTCAAGTGTACCTAAGAGATCTTTTGATGAATCTCGTGGCTCTAGACTTAATAGTGCGTTTTGGTTTTTCTGAGCGGAGACTAGGGAGAGGGTCTACTTCTTCAATACCAGCAATCTCTAAGAGAAAGCCGATAGTTTACGTAGGGTTCCCTGTGAGAATGAAACAAGCTTCTGTTGAGAGAAACTTGAGTGGCTAGAAGGTTTAGTGCATGCGTCCACCGGGTCCATGATGACTTTAATCTTCAATACAGGTGTCATCAAGTGACAACCAGTAGCATATGAATTGAACCCGGTGCCCTAAGTTGAATAATCTGGAGGGCTATTTCTTTTCACCCTTTTCTTTGCATTTCTTTTTAATTCTTTAACTCCTTCTTTCTCCGATTCTCATTTTCTTCTTTTTATGATCAAACCTAAGGACTTCTAATTCTAACTATTGGTAGTGTCCTTGGGTAGATCCCTCCGGCTCTGGCGGATCATAGGACGGTTATTCCTAACCTTAATCTCCTTATAAATCCATTGCCATAAAACCATTTTCATGAAAATCTCTCGAAGTGTTTGTGAATGAAAAACATTTTGTACCACTGTGAGAGTTTTATCTTTTAGCAGAAATACTCCCCCTCTACATGTGCTTTAAGAGTTTTGACAGAAATCTGCACAATGAGGAAAGAGAGGGCACTTTTGAATTGATCGACTCAAGATAGAAAATTCCTTGCGAGACACGATTATGTTGTATAGTTAAAGAGATACATTGTCAGCTTTTAGGTGACAACTAGTTCTAATAACTATCTTGAAGGTGTGGACAAACCTCGAAAGGTTGTCAAACCCGTCAAAGATCATGTCTACCAGGAGTTTCTCGAATGGTACATTCTACTCGGACAAGTCCTTTGCGAGACACGTTTACATCACTAGCGAACTAGCTTGAAACTATTACCCGTCCCGGACAAGTCATTTCGAGTTACTAACAGTTAAGATCTCGTCAATTCGTTGGTTAAGTCTATAGTACAAAGATTCATTTGCAGTTACACAACATATTTCTTATCACATAAATTTTCTCCCCCTCAAAAATGGCATATAAGTGTTATTTTTGAAGAAATGTTGAGAATAAATATGACCATTTTTAGTTTTGTGGGAAGATTACACAAAGAACATTTTGTGAACAACGTTTTTAAGTCAAATACTCCCCCTCAACTAGTGATATAAACGGTTGAGGTTTAGAAAATTATAAGGGGAAGTACTTGTTCTTTTGAGCAAAACCTTAAAAAGTGAAAGGTTTGATAGATTTTACTCAAAAGTAAGAAGCTTTCGCTCCTTTTATAAGGATTGTGGCACTGAGGCGTACCACAGGGTCCTTTATTTACAAGAGCGGGTTGTACACTGTAATGTGTGCACAAGCCATCATCATATATAATCACACATCCAAATTATATGAAATAGAGGTAGTTCAAGGGTTACCAGGAATTCCATCAATCTTGCCAGGGAATGCGAACAGGCGTTGATAGCCGTGAGAGAAATCACAGGGCGGCCTACAAAGCTCTCGGTGTTGCGGCTGGTCCCGTCGATACAACCTTTCATCAATCTTGGTAATGATCCTCTTCACATCCCGTCTGTCTTTATAATTCCATCGCTTTTGTGACCCAATTCCTTCATTTATGTCCTTCAACCTATAAGCCAATCCATCCCTAACCTTCTTCAGTGTGTGATCCCCAAACTTGTGAAGATCTCTACACGCCCTTCAGCATCCAGACGTGACTTGTTTTACGATGACATTCCCTTCAGCATCCAATTTGTTCTTCCAAATCCATTTTAGACCAATGGCGTAGACCCGATGGTCTTTCAACAGTTCCCATACTTCAAGATGTTTGAATTGGTTGAGTTCTTCTTGCATGGATTCAATCTAGTTGTCTTTTGTCATTGCGTCTTTAATGTTTTTAGGCTTAGATTGTCAGACAGTGAGTGCATAAATGCAATGTTCACCATCTGAGTGAAGACGTTGTCTCGTAACGGCCCGGTTGATTCGGGTTGCCAATAATATTTTCTAGAGGATGGTCTTTTGTCCATCGATGTGTAGAAGGTTGATGTTGGTATACATGAGTGCGATTTTGAGGATTCAAACGGCTTGTAGATGATTCCGCGACATCAGGTGCAGCAGTTTCATTGGCGAACGGGTTAAAGAACACATTTGGATCAAAATCTGCAGGTGGGGGTACTTCATTAAGAACATCATCACCGGTTCGCGTCGTTGGAAGCAATTTGTTCAACTGTTGTTGTAGAGTCAACTGGTGGTGCTTCTTCAACAGTGGTTGTTGTAGCCGGTGTATCAGGTATAAGAGTAATATCCCGGGTTGAGCAGCGAGGAAGCAGATACACGAGCACGTTCATCAATATCGTCACTGAACAGTGGAGCCTGAGTCTTTCCATTTGTTGACGAGTAAGCCGGGGGCTTTGTTCAGCTGATGATGGGGTTTGGGGAAGTTTAAGCGGTTGTGACCGGGTTCCAAGCTGTTATACTCAGAAGCCATTTCCGTAAGTTCATCAAAATGAGCATGAATCATTTCCATAACCTCCTTTGTTCGACGATTCTAGCTTCGGAAACCTTTAGAATTATCACAATATCCAATAAAGACTCCAATGTCAGCTTTGGCTTTGAGCTTTCCAAAGTCATCACGATCATTATTCGGATAGCAAAGAGATCCAAATACATGAAAGTGTTTGAGATTCGGTTTTCTGTTGTGGACAAGCTCGGAAGGCATTTTGTTGTTATATTTTGTAATCATAGAATGGTTTTGAGTATAGCATGCAGTAGATACAGCTTCTGCCCACAAGTAATCTGGGAGTTTAGCATTGATTAACATTGTTCTTGCAGCTTCCACTAACGTTAGGTTTCGTCTTTCAACAACTCCGTTTTGTTCGGTGTATGCGTGCAATAGATGTCGATCTTTGAATTCCCACTTTCTCATAAAATTCACGAAGAGTTTTGTTAACAAATTCAGTTCCTTTATGCATTTCGAATTTGTCGGCGTTGTTTGGCTGAACTTGTATTTTCGCGAGAAAGGTGATGATCATCTGTGGAGCTTGGTCTTTGCTTCGAAGAAAATAGACTCAAGTCCAGCGTGAATAGTCATCAACAATTACTAAGATGTAGCGTTTTCCATTGATCGTTTGCACGCGTATCGGGCCACACAAATCCATATGAAGAAGATGAAGCACATACTGAGAGCTGTGTTCCACCTTTGAAGGAAAATGAGCACGAGTGCTTTTCCCTTGTTCACAAGCTGAGCAAAGGTGATCCTTAGAATACCGGAATCGTGGGAGACCTTCAACTAGTTTGTGTTGAGCAAGATTGGTTATAGTTTGAAAGTTTAAATGTGATAGACGACGGTGTCATAGCCAGGATTTTGTTGATGTTGCCTTTGAAAGTAAGCAGATGGGAGATGAAGCAACCATGTCTTGCATAGAGATAGTGTACAGACTTGAATTACGTGAGCCAGACATAAGGTCGTTTCCTTGTAGATCACGAATGAAACAAGATTTCTCCCTGAAAGCAACCTCCAAATCTCCAACACAGAACTGACCTACTGAAAACAGATTGTGACCGAGGCCTTCCACATAATAAATCCTGCTAATTTCGATGTTCCCATTTATATAGTCTCCGTAGCCCATGATAGCTGCGAAGTGATCATTCCTGAATCGGCGACAGTGCCAATGAACTTTGCAATAAAGTTTGATAACAGTTTAAGATTGCTGTCATGTGTCGGGAACATCCGCTATCAACAATCCAGAGAATGATCTGTATCACCTGCATTACACCAGGCGACATAGATGGAATAGAATTAGATGTGGAACCCGAAATGTTAGAGGGTTCTAGAGCAGTTATAGTAGACATACACACATCAATAACTTTAGGCATCCATTTAAATCCTAGTGTGTTATATATCCATTTCTGCCATCTCCAACTAGTATTTGCTTTAGTCTTAGTGAATGCACTAGGTGGTACTACATTCCTAGGAGGTGAAACTGGAGCTACAGGGACAGCAATGCGTTTCCTAGAATCTAAAGAGGGCGGTTTACCAAGCACAGACTTAGAAAGATTAGTGGGCCTAAAGGTATTCCGATTCTGAGGATTCCGTAAACGAGAGATGATAGCTTTAGCAATACATTTGTCATGACAATCAGAATTCATACTTTTAGGACAAATAACACAAGGTGCATCAGACTGAATATCAAAAGTACTTAAAGGTTTAGCATTCGTTACATCACTATTTCTATTACATTTGCCAGCATAATATTTATAGTGGAAACAACGTGAGTCTTATTCATAGTCCTAGGGTGTTCTTCTACTTCAGCATTCTTTATTGTTCTTTTCTTAGGTCGCAACTTCCTATTCTTCCTTGTATTGCTCCTAGGTATGAAGTGCGGACGTTTGGAAAATAGGCAACTATTCTGTTTCATAGAAGGAAGACGTTAGCAACTTGTGATTTGGCAGTAGGGATCTAGGTTCACAATTACTAAGTGTTCTTGGTGCTATTCTCTTAATAACGGTAGGCGAAAGTTGTTCATACTTTCCTAACATTTCTCTTAACTTAAAGATAGTGTGAATCAGGATCTTGATTTTCGAGGCCGAAGATGTCCAGCAAATGCATAACTTCTTTAGTGTGTGCAAGATAATGATCAAGTTCAGTTAGATTCTTCTTCACGAGTCTGTTTGAGTAAATCAAATATGACACCATATTCCTGTTTAACTTTTGCAAGTTCTTGTTCATATTTTGAGATTTGACATTTAAAAGACACGTTTTGATCATCCAGTTGCTCAATTTTTGGATCAGAAGATTTTTCACGCAACTGGGCGATTTTGTTTTGATAAGCAAGTTGTTGATCGTGAATATCTTTTTGACACCAATTAAGATGACGTTTTGCATTAGAAAGCTCGTTTGAAAATCGTTCATTATCAACTTTTAAAGACTCGATCTGAAGCACATTATCTGTGTTGTCAACAGTTACCACAGAATCAACAGTATCAGCAGAGATATAATCAGATGCATATGACAAAGAATTCAATAACACAGCATTATGGACATCAGCACAGATAACATCTTCCAAGAGTCGATCAACATCTTTTCTCAACATTTTCTTTTTACGTTTAGTATTAGAAATAGATGTTTATGTTTTATCGAAAACGACCTTCATCAATCCAAGTTCCTTATGAAAGTCCCGTTCCCAAGACAATGCACAATTTTTCAAATTTTTAACATTGGGTAAAAGATTTTTCTGAAAAATGTCTCTTTGTTCTCGCGCCAGAGGCAATTGAAAATTTTGAACTTTGATTTCAGAATGATATTCTATCTCATGTTGTAAAGTTTTGAGGTTAGCCATGAAAAGGTCAAATATCTAAGATTTTGCGATTTTCAGGTTTTGAGTTTACTTCACTGATGGAAGGTAAAGACCATAAGTTTGTGCATAATCTGGTTTGGGATTAACATTAGAAGACTCAGACGTTTTAATGATAATCCTTGGTGTGTTAGAATAATCCGTTGGTGTGACGAAAGTGACCGCTTTTGAATAGTTAAAAGGTTTGTTGTAAACAACAGTGTCTAATTTTGATCGACTCTCGTCTTCTGCATCTAATTCCTCTTGACGATGATATTCAACAACACTCATAACAGAATTATCAATTTTATATTCTGCACAGGAAACTTCAGGATTAGGTTTGAATGCTTTGGTTGAAAGCTTAGGTTTGTAATCAGCAAGATTTGGTCCATATCCATTTGGATTGGGTTTTAAAGTAAAATTTTCTATAGCTGTGACCGACTCACAATGTTTGTAAACAACAGTTTTAAACTCTTTAAGTTTGTTTTGCAAGCCGGTAATTTCTTAAAGATGATCATCTATTCATTTCGTTGAATGCTTTTTGTATGCAGAGAACTGTTTTTGACAAGTTAATAACTCAGCCTTAGCTTTTTGATTTTCCAAGGTGAGAGCGGTAATTTGCTTTTTATGTTCATGTTTCAGTTGTTCTATTTTAGACAACAAAGCATTCTTCGAAGTGGCTAGATCACACATCTGTCTCTCTAAATATTTTTCGTTTTGATGAGATTTAGCAAAGGCGGATTCAAAACCTTTTTCACGGTTTTCTTGAGTTTTGAAAAAGTTGAGTTGCTTTTGTAAACATTCAAAATCCTTGGTTAACAGTGCATTTTTACTTTTCAAGTCCTGATTTACTGCACGACATTCTTCCACTATGGATTGTTGGTTTTTAAGCAACAGATCAACATCTGGACGAGGCAAAAGTTCGGTGTGTTCAACGTGAGTCACAACATGATCATTATTTAGATCCTCAAATATAACCACGGAGTCAATTTGATTAT
This sequence comes from Chrysanthemum makinoi, assembly GCA_910596185.1. Taxonomy (NCBI): domain Eukaryota; kingdom Viridiplantae; phylum Streptophyta; class Magnoliopsida; order Asterales; family Asteraceae; genus Chrysanthemum; species Chrysanthemum makinoi. The sequence continues at coordinate 205,684,605 of OU343220.1, forward strand.
CAAGGGAAACCATAAGGTCATCTTGATCGTCAAATATAACTACGGGGTCTAGTTGAAAATCATCGGAATGAGATGTGGACGATTCATTTTGAACATTCTGAGCCTTGCCGGATTCAGATGTTGGCGAAGATATTAGATCAAAGATAAATATGGTTTGTTCGGGTACCTGAGACAAGCCATCAGTGTCATACACTGGGCCTGTGTCACTCATGTGTAACTCATGCATATTGGCCATCAACATAACAGCTGCATTAGCCTGCAATTCCTCCATATCATCATCTGAGTCTGCATCTGCCATAAAACTCTGTTCTTTGTCTGTGAGAGTTCCACCAGGTTCATCCTTAAGAGCCAAAAGTAGAGCCTCCTTGTGATAAGCACTGCCCCTAGTCCTCGGCTTTGGGCATGCATTAGCCAGGTTTCCCTTCTCATTGCAGTTGTAGCATCGAAGACCATTCAACCCATTCTGAGCATTTCCCTGTTCCACCACTTGAGCTCTATTGTTATTCCTACCCATAGCATTAAACCCTTGACCACCGCCCATCTGACGACCATAACCATGATTTGAACTTCAAGTCCATTGTTCACAAAAGCTTGATTCCTTGTGTTAGATGAGGAACGAATACGATTGTTGGATTTGTTGGTATAACGGCCAAAAGCATTAGCAATCATAACAAATCCTTGTTGCAATGCTTCGAACGGATCAGATTCCTCATTAGCTTGACTATAAAGTGCCTGATCAGTGTTGTTGTTGTCAGGAACCAATTGAGTTTTTTTAGTTTGCTGTGATTGATCATGTGGTGTGATTGTGGCAGTTGGTTGAGTTGCTGGTTGAGGAGGATAATGTTTGAGCATACAAGGCAAGTTGTTGATTTTCGGAGTGAAGGTTGAAGCAATTTGAGCACGGAGAATCCTTTCCCTATCAACTTCTTTTCATGAGGCTTCAAGTAATCGTACAACAATCCGTATGTAGAATGATGCATGTTCTTCGCTTGACGGAGAAAAATGACATACTTCTCCCATTCAGGACCAAGACTACTCAGGAACTTAGTATTAACTGCAATTTTTGGCATGATGATGTTGTGTTTATCCAAATCATTTATGATTTCTGAGAATCGATGATGATAAGACTCTAGTGTCTCTCCAGGTTCAATCATGAAGTGTTCATAAGCCAAGTAAATTTTGGATTCCATATCCTCCTGATTAAGTGCAGATCCTTCCATAAGAAGATGAATATGTTCCCACGTCGCCTTTGCATTCTTTTGAGCATCAACACTTCGAAGAATTGGGTTTGGTAATCATAAAAGGATATATTGCATTGCAAGCTCATCAGCTTCATAGTGTAGAAGTTCTTATGCATTCATGTCTGCAACAGTAGCAATGTTTGATTGTTCATCTCTTGGTGGATTAGCATTTGGATCTCCGGGTACAATGACAGTAGGCATCTGAAATGGACCTTCCAAGATAACCTTCTTTAAGAACTTTGCATGTGGCTTCTTCAGATCACAAAACCTAAAGAACCTAATCACCCATTGATCGTAGTTTCCTGGAGTGAGCATTGGAGGTCTATCAAGTGATCCAGCCTCATGAATTGATTGTTGGCTGCTTAAAGCTTCACACATCTTTGCAAACCAAGTGGGTTCCTTCATAGTGTTCCTTGATGGATGTTGATTGAAATCGTTTGTGTAGGGTTGAACTTGAAGACTTGGTGGTGGTTGAACCATTTGAGGTTGTGGAATTGCTGCAAGTTGTGGAGTAAGTTGTTGATTAAATTGTTGTTGATAAATTTCTTGTTGTTGATTCCATTGTTGATGTTGTGGACTTAATTGTTGTTGACGTTGAGTATAAGTGTAAGGGAAATAGGTAGAGTAAGGTGGTTGTGACATGTTGAAAAACTTGTTTTATAAAATGGATCTTTGTAGTCGAATGAACCTTTGTTGATGAAGTATCCTTAGGCGTAGAAATCACAATAAACCAAGTAGCACTTATGCGTAAAAACACTAAAGTTACGCGTAACAGCAATAGTTACGCGTAGGTTTAGCTTACGCGTAAGTAAGGTGAAAACACTAAAGTTATGCGTAAAACAAGAAGTTAGGCGTAGGATGACCTTATGCGTAAGACAAAGCTTATGCGTAAGATAAATCTTATGCGTAGAAGTTTCTACGCGTAAGCTTATGCTTATGCGTAATTTTAGGGTTTTTGCCCAAGTGATCTTTTACACTATCGCAGTGCAAAAGATATCCCAAGTCGACGTATTTTCAGGCTTATCCAAGCAAGAAAACACGGAGTAAACCACGAAACTGAAGATCAAACCAATAAGCAAGTTACGCGTAGTTTTAGGGTTTTTAGCGTTTTGCTATAGACTTACTCGTAACAATGATTGTTGCCCAAAGATGTTTCTAAACCAGATTTTTGTGATGAAATAGCTTCAATATCACCAAGATAACACAAAAGTGTGAAACTTGATGAGCCAAAGTGTCTAAAACAGTTACGCGTAGGAAAGCTGTCACGTAAAAAACCAGGTTCAAAAACGATGATCCACACGTAAAGGTTGAAAAGTTTTGCCAAAAACAGTTATTTTAACACCTTAAAACGTTGAAAGTACAAGAATCTTAGATTAAAAAGTGTAAAAAATGTGTTTTTAAGCGAACCAAAGTATCACCCGTATGCTTTACGCGTAGGACCAAAACCCACTTCAAAAGCAAAAGTGTTCACCCAACTATTTGGCGATTGATACCACTGTTAGGTCACTAAGTTTACAACACAAGCATCAATATAAGAGATAGAGAAGAGATCGGTTGAACAATAACAAACACACACACGATATACTATGTGAAAGGTTAGGCGTAGAGTGAGAGAGAATGAAATTGAACAACCAACCCTCAAGTGAGGGTTATTACAAGGTATTTATAGGAAGGGGAGCTAGGGCAACACTCCTACTCCTTCCTTTCCTTATTGGGCTAGGCCTAGGCTTATGGGCCTTCTACATAAGCCTAAGACTAATTACTAACATAAAGGCCATAATAAGCTAACTATTACATAGGAATCACTAACACTTGATTTTAGGTTTAGGAGTGATTCCAACAAAGATAACGATAAAACCCCATGATTACACTAAGGAAAATTGGATATCCTTAAACAAGTTTAAGCCTCAGACTCTATTAACCCCTGAACAAGTGTTTTGGAAAAAGGATATGGATATGCAAAAAGCTGAAAACCTTGTTGAAAAGAATCCCCCTTGTTAAACGATCTCAGGAGCTGCTAGAATGTTTAATTGCAACATGTCCTAAATCCTTAGGTGCGAAAGGTAAAGATGTGATGCCTTGTTCTATGCCTATTGCCAAGCATACAAACCATTCTATGCCCAGTTTTAAGAAAGTGAACACTAATATGCCTTCAAGTAGTTCAGATCCCTGCACGTCTAGTTCAGGAATGCAAAAAGTAGATCAACAACCTAATGTTCCCATAATTCCCTCTACACGAGTAATCAGTGACATTAAAGCAAGCGGGTCCAAAGCCTCCAGCAATACCAAGCCGATAGGACCTCGCAAGCTAAGAATGTGCATTGGAAGAGAGTAGAAGATCACCCTAGGGATATTAAGTTTGAGTTGAATAAAGCGAATCGTGTTGATTCTAGTATTAGCTATAAGCATACTGTAATTAATTCGAATTCTGCTACTATTCGCAAACCATGTAATGATGACTGCTTGATTTTTGTTACTAATCATGAATGTGGTGTGAATGTTTTGTCTAATGCTGTCAAATGCCTTGTTAAAACTGTTAATGCTAAAAATCAAGCTAAGAAGGCTAAAAGGCAAAGGCGAAAGAAAGTTAGAAAACAATGGAAACCCACATGAAGGAAATTTAGTAATATAGGTTATCAATGGATACCTACTGGGCGTAAGGTTAATGAGTTTTGCTCTAAATTTGTTAAGTCAATTCCCACTAGAAAATGGATGCCTACTGGTAGAACTATTCCCTTAAGAAGTGAACATACTTTGAATAGGACAAATATGGACACTAGCACTGCATCTATTTCTAATGATTCCATTGTTTCTACTTCTGATGTGGGTGTTCCAATCACTGTTACCAACCAAGTGGAACCCATTCTTGCATGGGGATCCCAATTATCCAGTTATCCATTCTTGTCTGTGTTCAACTGCAGATCGTTCAAATTGTTCTGTGGTACCTGGACTCAGGCTGTTCCAAGCATATGACTGGTGATCGCTCGCGGCTCATGAACTTCGTGAGTAAATTCATCGGGACTTAGATTCGGGAAACGACCATTTGGAGCAATTATGGGTTATGGTGACTATGTAGTTGGTAAAAGTGTAATCTCCAGGGTATATTATGTTGAAGGTCTTGGTCATAACTTGTTTTCTGTTGGTCAATTGTTGATTCTGATCTAGAAGTGGCATTTAGAAAAAATACTTGTTTCGTTAGAGAACTCGTTGTGTGGAAGACTATTAAGAGGACCCGTGGTTCAAATATATACACCATCTCTATCGAAGACATGATGAAGTCCTCTCCAATCTGCTTGTTGTCAAAGGCTTCGAAACCAAAGTCATGGTTATGGCATCGTCGTCTCAATCACTTGAACTTCGGCACCATTAATAACCTTTCCAGAAAGGACCTTTTCAGAGGCTTACCCAAATTAAAATATGAAAAAGATCATCTTTGCTCAGCTTGCCAATTGGGAAAAAGCACGAAATATGCCCACAATCCAAAACCCACAAACTCAGTAATGGAAGTTCTTCATACCCTTCATATGGATCTGAGCGGACCAATGAGAGTGCAAACGATAAATGGGAAGAAATACATTCTAGTCATTTTTGATGACTACTCTCGATTTACTTGGGTAAAGTTTTTGAGGACAAAGGATGAAACTCCAGATTTCATCATCAAACTCAGCAAACAGCTTCAGGTTCGACTCAACAATACTGTTAGAATTGTTCGAACAGACAATGGCACAGAGTTTGTTAACAAAGACTTAATTCAGTTTTATGAAAGTGTTGGGATCAGTCATCAAAGAAGTGTTCCACGAACTCCTCAACAGAACGGTGTAGATGAAAGAGGAAATCGAAATCTTGTGGAAGCCGCAAGAACAATGCAAATTTATTCAAAGGTTGGTTCAATATTCTGGGCTGAAGCCATTACCATTGCTTGCTACACCCAAAATCGTTCCCTTATACATTCCTATCATGAAAAAACTCCATATGAACTTGTCCATAAACGAAAACCTGATCTCTCCTACCTTCGTGTGTTTGGTGCTTTGTGCTACCCAACGAATGATGGTCAAGATTTAGGTAAATTAAGAGCTAAGGCGGACATTGGAGCTTTTATAGGTTATGAATCTAACAAGAAGGGTTACCGAATCTACAACAAAAGAACTCGAGATATCATGGGAACTACTCACTTCACGTTCGATGAGCTGTCTGGGCAAATGGCTCCAGGACAATCCAGTTCTGGACCCGCATCTCAACTTTCATCAAGTAGTCCTATAAGTTCTACTCTTGTTTAAAATCCCTCACCAGCAACTCCTTATGTACCTCCTTCAGAAGATGATTTGAATAAATTATTTGATCCTATATTTGATGAACACTATGAGCCAAGGGCTAATGATCTGTCAATTCCATCAACAGAGGCTGCTCCTATCTCTGTCAATGAAGTTAACCCTTCAGTTTCCATGTCACTAAGTCAAGAAGCGCTTTCTGCTGATCACTCGGTCTCATCATCAATACCTCAATCATCAAGTGTACACAATGGAAAGTTTGCTGCACTTACTGATGATGAAAATCCTTTTGCTCCTCCAGAAGATGAACCCTTTGAAAATATATTTGCTCCTGAATCATCGTCAGAACCATCTTCATTAGGAGAAATCGACTCTGCTACTTCTGTTCCTCAACAATCACCACATGAACACCTTAGAAAATGAACACATGATCATCCATTGGACAACATCATTGGAAACCCTTCTCGTCCAGTATCCACACGAAAACAGCTTGCAACCGATGTTTTATGGTGCTTTTTCAACTCTGTACTCTCTAAGATCGAACCAAAAGATGTTAAAACTGCTATGAATGAAGACAGCTGGTTCAGTGCCATGCAAGAAGAAATTCATGAGTTTGATCGACTAGATGTATGGGAATTAGTACCTGCTCTTGATTGTGCTATGATCATTGCCCTAAAGTGGATCTTCAAAGTAAAACTTGATGAACATGGGGATGTTTTAAAGAACAAGACTCGATTGGTTGCAAAAAGATACCGTCAAGAGGAGGGTATTGACTTTGAATAATCATTTGCTCTAGTTGCTCGTACCGAGGCAATCGGAATCTTTTTGGCTTATGCTGCAAGTAAGAACATGATAGTCTATCAGATGGATATAAAGACGACTTTTCTTAACAGAGATCTGAAAGAAGTCGTATACGTCAGCCAACCTGAAGGCTTTGTGAATCCAGAGCATCCTACTCACGTCTATCATTTGAAGAAAGCTCTTTACAGTTTGAAGCAAGCTCCAAGGGCATGGTATGATACGCTATCAAAGTTTTATATATATCTGGATTCAGCAAATGAGCAGTTGATCCCACATTGTTCACCAGAAAGTCAAGCAAACATTTAATTCACATTAAAATATGTTTGATGATATTATTTTTGCCTCGACTGACACCAATGAATGTGACCGTTTTACAAAGGAAATGGGTTCCAAATTTCAAATGTCAATGATGGGACAAATGTCATTTTTCTTGGGATTACAAATTTCACAAAGTCCCGGAGGCATTTTTATAAATCAATCTAAATATGCAAATGAGATTTTAAGAAATTTGGATTTGATTCTTGTGACCCTGTTGACACTCCCATGATTGAGCGTACTAAACTGGATGAGGACCACTCAGGGATCATGGTAGACCAAACGAAATATCGTAGTATGATCGGATCCTGATGTATTCACAGCAGTAGACCCAGATATTTTATTCGCTGTATGCATGTGTGCTAGATATCAGGCTAAGCCTACTAAAAAGCACCTTGAAGCAGTTAAAAGGGTCTTTCGGTATCTCCAAGGAACCATTAACATGGGTCTTTGGTATCCGAAGGACACTGGTATGTCACTAACAGCCTATGCAGATGCTGATCATGCAGGGTGTCAAGATACACGTCCAAGTACGTTTGGAGATGCTCAGTTTTTGGGTGATAAGCTTGTGAGCTGGTCTTCAAAGAAACAAATGAGTAATTCTATTTCCTCTACAGAGGCTGAATACATAGCCATGTCATCCTGTTGTGCTCAAATCCTATGGATGAGATCCCAATTATCTGATTATGGCTTTGTATTCAACAAAATCCCTCTGTACTGTGATAATAAAAGTGTTATTGCTCTCTCATGCAACAACGTTCAACACTCAAAAGCGAATCACATCGACATTCGACATCATTTCGTCAGGGAGCAAGTAGAAAACGATGTGGTGGAACTCTATTTTGTGGGGACAGAATATCAATTAGCAGACATCTTCACTAAAGCTCTTCCTAGAGAATGTTTTGAGTTTATCCTTCCACGACTTGGTCTAAAGAGTCTACAACCGGAAACACTCAAACGTCTTCAAGAGGAAGACGAGGAGTAAATGTCTTTCTTCATCTATCTCTTGTAAATATTTATTCGAAAAGCAAAATACAAAATTACAAAACCTTCAAAAAGCAAATAGAAAATTATAAAACTTTCAAAAAAAAAAAAAAAAAAACTATTAAAAAAGTTGAAAAATCTTGAAAAATATCAAAAAATATTGTCATTTTGTCATGTTTTTCTCGATTCGAAAATATCTACGGTCTTAGTGATGTCATTCAAAGAATGACACGGGTCTTTAGATATTGTTCGAATGTTCTTAAAAAAAATAAAAATAAAAATAAAATTTGGGAGAAAGTGAAACAATGGTTTATTGTCATTTCAGGCAGTAACACGCTTTTTAAAGAAAGAACAAAGTCATGCTTTAACGTATGTTTCAAATCTCATGCTCTGATTCTAAAAATTATTTCACAAATATTTTTCCTTCTATAAATTCTTCTGAAAAATATTTGCTATCTAATGAAAACAATGTTAAACATAATAACTCGGACTAAATTTTTGAAATTCACTTGGACTTGACAACGGTCAAAATCTCGATCTCTCAAATCAACAACTTGTGTCATTGATTGAGGGGGAGAATGATTTCAATTAAAAGGTTATTTGTCATATTTTCAAAAGATATTCATGCATGTTATTGGAGTTTAAAGTCTCATAAGTGATCCTTATCGGTTAAATATTTTCATAAGCAAGTCATAATTCTCATTAAAAGCTCTCAAAAACAATTTAAATCTACAGAGATCATAAATCTCAAATGATTTGAAAATTGTGATCGGGGGAGAATTTGTGATTTAAATTGGATTTAAACTGATAATTTGATAAATGGTTTCATAAGTGTTTAGCAAGCTTTCCTCCCCACATGTGCCAAACAATTTCAAATTTTCCATGTACATGTTGAGGGGGAGCATCTATTTTAAACCACAAAGAATTGAAACGTGATTGATTTGTATTTAAGTATAGATTCCCTCTAGTATGTGCAAAACTCGTTCAAACCTCGAGGCACATATTGAGGGGGAGAAAACTTTTGAAAACCTCATCCTTCCCCAATATGCTTTATCTACTTGATTTAATCAGGGAAGTGATGATTGATATCTTTTAGAAAATGGTAATCAAAGAAGTTAATCCTTCCTCTTGCCTCCATGTGCTAAAACAATTTCAAATACATGATGCACATGTTTAGGGGGAGCTCTGTTTCTAAAAATATCAAAAACAATTCAGGTACAAAATGCTTTGATAATACATCACAAGTATCTGAATTGATTTTCAAATGGTTTTCGATTGGTTCCAATGGCAGATAAACAATACCAAATAGACCGAACAAATTTATTTTATGTATGGTGATATAAGGATGATAAGGTTAGGTATTTGTTCCCATGATTCGCCAGAACCGGAGGGATCTACCCAGGGACAATCCACTAGATAATGTAGAGTTCTTAGGTATGATGATAAAAGGAGAAAAATGAGATATGGGAAGAGTGCGGACTCAGACTGAGCTAGTACTGGAATAAACCCAACAAGGTTCTAGTTATGAAGTCTCGGTAAGCACTGAAGGGGTTGAAGAATGAAAAAGAATTGAATGTGAAAAAGGGTGAAAAGAAATAGCCCTCCATTTATTCAACCTTAGGACAGACAAAACCGAGTTCATTCAATGGCACTGGTGGTTACCAAGGTAAATCGGTATTGAAGACAAGACGTCATGGACCAGGGACGGACTGCACTAAACTTTCCAAGCTACTCAAGTTCCTCTTAAAAGGGCTTGTTTCATTCTCACGGGGAACCGACATTATCTATCGACTTTCTCCTAGAGATTATTGATATTGAAGAAGGAGACCCTCTTCCTAGTCTCCGGCATAGGAACCAAATATGCACAATAGAGTCTAGAGCCATGAGATCATCAAATAAATCTCCTTAGGACACTGTCAATGAAGACTCTCTGTTTCACACAATGTGGAAAGAGAGATAATATTTTAAGAGTCCTACGCATTATCCTTGTGGTATTGCCAGAACATCTTAGTGGTATGTAAAAATATTCACAATGAAGATGGAAAGCCTTCTGGAGCCAACATCAAACAAGCTCCTGGTGGGTGGCATGTGAGATCTCTCAAATAGATCAACCAATGGGACAATGAATAGAAAACAATGGGGCGCTTCATAATTATTGAATCAATCCTGGTCAAGGTTATGGATGGACGGATGCCTTTGAAAAAAACAGTCGGGTGCTTAAACTTTTTCTTTTAACACCTCGATGGTACTCATATTCAAAATAAAAGGTGTGGTATGATTGATAATTGTTTTCATAAACCTTCTGGGGTATTGCAAAACAATTTCTATTGAGCGATTACACGATTGTTTTTCAAATCTCTTTTCAACA
>OU343220.1:206314845-206537593 GCA_910596185.1 Chrysanthemum makinoi
ATTAGTTTCTTTCATTTTTCATTACCTTCCATTATCATAACTTTGATACTTTAGGGGGAACATTGGGGACAATGTTGAGTTTAAAATGTAGGGAGGAAAATAAAAGCGAGAACTTTGAAACTATGCTTCTTGCTTGAATTATTTGCTTTGTCCAGAAATGTAAATTGTGTAATAAACCATGAAGAAATGTCGGTTAGGGTAATTTTGGCACCAAATTTTTAATTTTTCATGACATATAGGGGTGGGCCATTAGTCTTAACAAAAGCGTCTCACGGATAGGAAGTTGCATGACTAGCACAAAACCCTTTACCACCTAAATTCCACCCAAAATGTGAGGATAAGCCCTTGGATTAGTAGGAATTAAAGCATTCATCTTTAATGCTTAGAGTGTGAACGGTAGTATATTAGATTCTAGAACTTGTTTTGTGATGCATTCCGAGATCGCTAGTAAGACTACACTTGTGTAGTAGGGAATAACTAAATGATAAGAGCATTATGATAACTTCGCTTGTTTTGATGCAGTAATATAATTACTTCTTCCACATCGGTTGAGTAATTCCCCACACCCCTTTCTAAGTTGTACTCATCTTTAGTACGATACCCTAGTTAACCCCTGAGCCTATCCTTTGGCGGTTCTCGTGATGTTTTGGTTTTTCGGAATATCAATAAGAGAGCATTGTTTACACCCACTTTGAATATACAACCAAATAAGCCTTGGCCTACCTTGTATGCACTCACTTTTAGTGCATTATTGTTATCACCCTAAACCCTTAGTTCAATTATCAGGTTGCTTGCATGAGTTGCTAAGTGAGTTATATATCCTTTGTAACCGCAGTTTTGGGGCGATTGGGACTCATGGGAAAAAGTTAAAGTTTATAAAATGATTGAAAGGGAATGTTAAATTCCTTATTTAGCGTAATAACATACCCCAAGTGTTTTTATCCTTTCAATTCGGGTCAAATTAGTGTTAGAGTAATAAAACTCAAGTGTAGGGATGTGCCTATAAATCCCTATCATTTTGATATTACAGTAGAGGATGGTAGAGTAAAAGTGTATGAAAAAAAGCGAAAAAATAGAAAAAGAGAATAGAAAAATAGAATGTTCAAAAACATCACATACTACCATCCCACCATCTATCCTTTAAATTTATGTTTGTTTGTTTGAATTAAAACAAGTCTAGGTATTAAGTGCGGCTTACCAGCGTCATTCTTAATATGCATTTAACATAGAGAGTTTGACTTGCCACCACTAAAAAGCCTATCCCACAAACCCTTTGTTTCCACCATAAGCCTAGCGTTACAACCCTTTAAAGACCTCTTTGATAGTCTTTCCTAGGTTATTTCATGGCGATGGAGGTTTGATCTATTCTAAACCTATAGTAATCTATATACTAGGACCGGTTAATGAGTGTTTATCTTCCATTTCCAACTTGTTATATTTCATATACACGCGAGAGATGTGAGTATCCAAACACCCCATGTGAGGTGCTAGTATGTAATTCCGTGCTTGTTACTGACTTTCTTGGGGGCTTATATGTGTGTGGACTGTTTTAAACGTACTTCATGAGCCTAACTTATAAATTAATTGGATAAAAGCACATTTGCTTGAGGACAAGCAAATACCTAGTGTAGGGATATTTGATAAGGTTATAAATGTACCTTTTTTGAGGGTCATTTAAGCCCTTATTTGATCACTTTTGTATCCGTTATTACTTAATATCGTTCCTTTTTCACTTTTTTGGTCTCTTGAAGGCAAATTGTAGCACTTATTTGGTGAAAGGCGGATATCTGAAGAAAGCTGGACCAAGTCAAGGTCGAGACACTTTAAGAACTGCACAAAACATAAGGTGGCGAGCGTCCGCTGCTTATCTAGCGGCGCCCGTCGAGGAGGATTTTGTGGCCAGGGCCGAAGCCAAACTCTTATTTTCAAGTGGCGGCGTCAAGTTATAAATAGTGGGGCGTGCAGCTTCGGGCGGCCTAGATTCAATCAGGGCGGCGTCGAGGGAATTTGAAGAGGGGCGGCGTCCCGCAAGCATAATTGTGGCGATGCATTAAGCAAGTCTAGCGTGGCCAAGGCGAAACCCTATTGGCAGCGATCCGGCCGATTATGCACTAAAACATAAGGTGGCGATCGTTAAGCAATGTGCAATCTTATATATAGAATCCGATTTTTTCAGTATTTGTGTGTAGTCTTTTGGAGTAAAAACCTAAAACCGAACCAAAGGGTACATGTATGCAGTATTTTAGGGTTCCAAACCCTATCTTACATCAGAATAATGCTTTACTTCATTAATACAATTATGTCTTTTGATTATTTGTGTATGCTTGCATGTTCTCCATGCCGGCTAATTTACTTTTGTGTTTGCTTTAGGAATATGAAACTTAATTATGAATATGATTGGTTGTCTCTTATCTTAGATTTCTTAATGATCTAGTAATGCGATGGTCATTAGATTGTGTACTTAATGCTTGATTAAATTTTGTGAACCTTAGAATATAACTCCTTGAGTAGTTGTAAGCTAAACCATCAAAAGAGTGCCTTAGAGTAAGAGTTTATTATCCCTAGTGGGTTTTGTAGATGAGACCCTTTGGTATTGAAGTTCAAAGAGTTAGGAGAAAGCATACCCTACAACTTTAGACACACAAGCGCCAACTAAGAATAAGGACGTGACAATTCAACCACCAATAGGAGATAATTAAGAGTAATAAAACCTAAGTAAACACATCTTCTAAACTTTATCATCTGAGCACAAAATAATTGGACATATACTACATACACCTTAGATTAGATAATTAGATAAGTAGAATGTCCCGGTAGAAATACCAACCCCCAAATCAAACCTGAGATTTGTACCTTTCAATTTCCTAAAAAAACATAAAAAGATAAAATAATTTTCCTCCTTCAACCTTAGGCTAGTAACTTCTCACTAGCATTCCTATTCCCTAGAAGCGATATCAATACCCGTGGCTTACCTATTACCACACTGCTTGATTGGGTTCACTTCCTAGGGTGTTATAAAACTTTCTCGAAGAAAGGAAGTTCCTTTGACTCAGAGCGATCGTGTAGCGTTATCAAAGATCACCTTAGGAAGAATGAAACTATGTTGGATAAGCGAATCGTGTTGATTCAAGTGTTAGCTCTATAGCATCTTTGTAATTAATCAATTACGCTACTTTGGCAAACATGTAATGATGATTGCTTGGTTTACATTACTAATCATGCATGTGGTATGAATGATTTGATTAATCTTTATTAAATATCCTAGTTAAAATTGTTAATGCCAACAATCATGTTAAGGGCTAGAAAGCAATGAGAAAGAAGGTTAGAAAACATTGGAAACTAGCGGGAAGAATTTAGTAATGTAGGCTATCGTTGAATACCCTCAGCATGAAATTTAATCTAATGAGTTGTGCCCTAAATTATCTAAGTCAATGCACATTAGGAAATGGATGCTTACTTGGGTAGAACTATACCTTTAAGAAGACATACTTTGAATAGATCCTCTTTTGTTTCACACTAGCCAACATCTACCAATAATGATTTTATTACTTCACATACGATTGGATGTTTCGATTTCTTTCTGTCTAACGAGTGGAACCCATTGTGCATAGGGATCCCAATTATCGATTATCCATTCTTGTGCGTGTTCAATTGCGAGATCGTTCACGTCGTTATTAATTTACGGACAATTTGTTTCAAGCATATGAGGATGCATTTCGTGGCTCATGAACCGTGGAAATAAATTCATGGAATTTTTAGATTAAAGAATGACCATTTTGGTGCTGTATGGGCTATGGGATCATGTTTATTTGGTAGCGATTAACAATCTCGAGGTATATTATGTTGAAGGTCTTGGTCATAACACATTCTCTTTTGTACTGGTCAGTGCATTGATTCGATCTAGAAGTGGCTTTTAGAAAACATACTTTTTAAGTTAGAGAACTTGATGGTGTGGAGCTGTTAAGAGGAACGTGGTTCAAACCTATACACCATCTCATCCGAGACATGTAAGAAGTCTTCTCCAATTTGCTTGTTGTCAAAGGCTTGAAAACAAAGTCATGGTTATGGCATAAATCGTCTCAATCACTTGAACTTGACACCATTAATGATCTTTCGAAGAAAGGACCTTGTAAAGGCTTGCAGTTAAAGTATGAAAAGATCATCTTTGTTAGAAGCATGCCAATTGGAAGCGAGGAAATATATGCCCATAAACCCAAACACGCTAACTTCGATTATGAAGTTCTTCATACTCTTTATATGGATTTGTCTTGGACCTATGAGGTGCAAGCTTGATAAATGGGAAGAAATATGTTTTTAGTAGTTGTTGATGACTACTCTCTATTCCTTAGGTCAAGTTTTTGAGGACAAGGATGAAACTCCGGATGCCATCATCAAACTTATCAAAAGCGACTTCCGAGGGTTAGGCTTAATAAGGTACATTTAGAATCATTCAAGCAGAATGATAGGCCGAGTTGTTAACAAAGAACTAAAAATCCAGTTCTATGAAAGCATTGGAATTAGTCATCAAAGAGTGTTCCATGTACTCCTCAACGAGCGGTGTAGTTGAAAAGCGGATGGACTCTGGTGAAACCATTACCCAGCGCTTGCTACACCCCAAAATCGATCCTTATCCAAACAACTCATGGAAAAACTCCACATCACAGACTTGTCATGATCGAAAGCGATCTTTTCTTCCTTCGTGTGTTTGGTGCCTTGTGCTACCCAACAAATGATGGTCAAGATTTAGGAAAATTAAGAGCTAAAGCAGGACATAGGAGTTTTGTAGTTTTACAGCACAAGCGGAAGGAGTTGCGAGATCTACAACAAAAGAACGGGATATCGCCGAGAAACTATTCAAATCCGCGTTCGATGACTATGCGGGCAAATGGCTCGGACAATCAAGTTTTGGACCCGCACATCTCAACCTTCACTAAGTAGTCTATTAGTTCCTCCTTACAAAACCCTCACGGCCCGAGTTCCATATGTACCTCCTTCGAAGAGATTTTAAAGAAATTGTTTGATCAATGTTTGAGCGAATATGATGAACCTATTGCTAATGATCGAGTCTAGTCCTTCGATAGAGAGTGCTTCTAACAAGTCAACGTGGACAACTCTTGGTATCTATGTCATTGAGTCAAGAAGCTCCTACTACGGATCACTCATTCTCATCATCGATCCTCAATCATCAAGTGTACATCATGGAATTGTTTCCGGCACCTATGATGGAGATAACCCCTTTTCTACTCGAAGGTGCTCCATTTGAGAACATATTTTGCTCACGAACCTTCTGAGAACCATCTTCATCGAGGAGATCCAGGCTACTGCTTCCGGTTCCTCAACAACTACCACCACGAACACCTTAGAAAATAGACACATGATCCATCCATTGGACAACATCATTGGAAACCCTTCTCCGTCCGATATCCACCGTAAAAACTTGCAATTTGATGCCTTATGGTTTGCTTCTTCAACCACGTACTATCTAAAATCCCCAACCAAAAGATGCTTAAAACGCCATGAATGAAAGACAAATTAGTTCAATGCCATGCAAGAAGAAATTCATGAGTACGATCGACTAGATGTATGGGAATTAGTACACCTTTTTAGGTACTATGATCATTGTTCTAAAGTGGATCTTCAAAGTAAAACTTGATGAGCATGGTGATGTGTTAAAGAACAAGGCTTGATTAGTTGCAAAAGGATACCGTCAAGAGGAGGGTATTGACTTTGAAGAATCATTTGCTCGGTTACCGCGATATGAAATCGTGGAATCTTCTGGCTAACAACGCAAGTAAGAATATGGTAGTCTATCAAATGGATGTAAAGCGTGCTTTCTTAGCGGATATCTTAAAGGAAGTTGTATCGTCGGCCAACTTTGAAGGTTTGTGAATCGAGCATCCTACTCATGTCTATAAACGAAGAAGGCCCTTTACGGTTTAAAGCAAGCTCCAGGGGCATCTAATGACGTCACGCTATCGAAGTTTTTCTATCTAATGGATTAAACCAAAGGAAGCTAGTTGATCGACATTGTTCACGAGAAAGTTAGGCAAACACTTAATTCACGTTCAAATCTATGTTGTGATATTATTTTTGCCTCGGCCACTGATGAATGTGACCATTTTTCAGAGGATGGGCTCCAAATTTCAAATGTCAATGATGGGACAAATGACATTTTTCTTGGGATTAAAAAATTTACTTAAGATCAGGAGGCATTTTTATACATCAATCTAAATATGCAAATGAGATTTTAAAGAAATTTGGATTTAATTCTTGTGACCTGTTGACCTCCCATGGTGGAATGAACTAAATTTGGATGAGGACCTCGGGGATCATGGTAGACCAAACTAAATATCGTAGTATGATTGGGTCCACTGATGTACCTTCTTGCCCGATGGACCGATATTCTATTACATTTGTATGCATGTATTGCTGAATGCAGGCTAAGCCTGCAAAAGCACCTTGAATGGGGTTAAGCGGGTATTTTAAATATCTCCAAAGAACCATCAATATGGGACTTTGGTACCCGAGAGACACGGTATGTCACTAACTGACCTATGCGGAATCTCGACCATGCGAGGATGTCAAGATACGTCCGAGAAGCACGTCGGGAGGTGCTCAGTTTTTAGGTGATAAGCTTGTGGCTGGTCTTCAAGAAACAAATGAGTATACGTATCCTCTACGGAGAATTTGAATACATAGCCATGTCATCTTGTTGTGCTCAAATCCTATGGATGAGATCCCAATTATCGAACTATGGCTTTGAATTCAACAAAATCCCTCTGTATTATGATAACAAAAGTGCCATTTGCTCTCTCATCAACAGCGTTCAACATTCAAGAGCAAAGCATATCGACATTAGACATCATTTCATCGGGGAAGCTGGAGAGCGATGTGGTGGAACTTTATTTTGTGAATTTGAATACCAATTAGCAGACATCTTCACCTAAACTCTTCCTAAAGAACGTTTTGAGTTTATCCTCCCACGACTTGGTCTAAAGAGTCTACAACCGGAAAAACTCAAAAGTCTTCAAGAGGAAGACGAGGAGTAAAAGTTTTTCTTCATCCATCTCTTGTAAATATTTATTCAAAAAGCAAAATACAAATTTATAAAACCCACAAAAGAAAATAGAAAAATTTAAAATTTCAAAAAATCCATAAAAAATTTAGAAAATCTTTGAAAAAGCTAAAAATATATTTCCCTTCTTTTCTTTTATTTGATTTCATCTACGGTCTTTGTGTTGTCATTCAAAGAGTGACACGGGTCTTTAGATGAAGTTCGAATGTAAATAATTAAAAAAAAATCTACATTGAACCTTAGTGTGAAAAGAGTCCTTAAAATTTTGCTTTCGATCAAGGCTGCGTATTCTAAATGTGATCAGTGTGGAGATCTTCTCAATCTACGGATATGACTATCTGAAGAAAATTGTTCTTAGAGTGACTTGAAGATTATGTTATAGAAACTTGACTTCAAACATTTCTTTGTAAGTGACTTTGAAGATCTCTATCTCTACGAACCTCAAGGGCATATGACCATCTACGGTCATGAGAGAAAAAAGCTCTCTCTTTGCTCAAATCTTTTGGATCGGGGGCTTAGTCATTTGACAAGGTTGGGATTTTCAACTAGAGCGGAAAGCTACGGACTCAAGTCAATCTATTGAGACCCGCAATGGGAAGCCACTAGACATGAATTCGGCATGACTATATAGTGATTGACACCCCTAGAGCTGATCCTCTTTGCAGGCGGATATGGATCCTGAATGCTAATGAGGTACATGCGAGCTATAAAAGTTCATGATGGTACACTCAAGATGGTTGAAGAAGAATTGAACTCGAATTGAAGGAAATCAAACTTGATCTAAAGTTGGAACAAAACAAAGTTCGGTTCGAACAAGATTTGAAGAGGTGTGAAAGAGTTCATCGGCACTTGTCGGAGAAGACTTAAGATAGAAAGATCTTTCGCTGACCTTGAAAGTTTTGTGGGTGAAATTGTAGACTATGCGAAGGTCATTACAAAGCTACTTCAAAATTTGAATGAAGACATCTTCGGAGTAGTTCATTATATCATGATTTATGTAATGTAATTTCGTACTATGAACAACTATAACTATAATGTAATGTACTATATTCGAGTTTTGTATTATTGTTTCCCTTTTTGTCAAAAAGGGAACTTAAAGATGTCCGCCGGATCATATAAAGCCAGGACACATTTTTCTCCAACAAGTTTTGTTTCTTACATATTTAAATCACTTGGGATCCAAAATCTCAAAGGATTTGAAATTTTTGATCGGGGGTGAAAATGTGATATAAATATGCAATCGATAAAAAGGTGACCAATTTGTCTCAAAGTGCATCTTGCTCTAATATGTGCCAAACTCTTTTGAATCTCGAAGCACATCTTGAGGAGCATTCTAAAAGGAAAATAAACCTTCAAAGGTACAAATACTCATACGTTCAACATAAAGTATCTTGATTGATTTTTAATGGTTTTCGTATGTCTATTTGATGCGTGAATGTGCTTAAGAACTATTTTCTCTTTATCTGAAACAATTTCAAAATTACATACTGAGTTGAGGGAGCAATTTTTGAAACCACATCCGTTCCCATAAATATCTTCAACAAAGTATGAAAAATACTAATTTTGATCGGAAAGTGATGTGATAACTTTTGAAATTGTTGATCAAAGAATCAAATCTTTCATTCTTAAATCTGAGATTTACAAGCCCTCTTGCCTCCATGTGCTAAAACCATTTCAAATATATATGATGCATATGTTGAGGGAGTTTCTAAAATTATCAAAACAAATTCAGGTACAAAATGTTTTGATCATGTATCACAAGTACTTGGATTGATTTTCAAATGGTTTTCAATTGGTTCCAATGGTAGAAGAACAATACCAAAAGACTGACCAATTTTACTTTATGAATGGAGTTATAAGGATGGTTAGGTTAGGTATTCGTTCCTTGATCCCGTGAGCGGAGGATCTACCGAGGACTATCCACCCGGATAGTGTAGAAGTCCTTAGGCATGATGATGAAAAAGAAAAATGAGAAATGGGAAGAGTGCGGGGTAGAGGCGAGCTAGTCTTGGAATAAACCTAACAAGGTTCTAGTTATGAAGTCTCATTAAGCAAGGAGTTGAAGAATGAAAAAGAAATGAAATGTGAAAAGGGTGAAAAGAAATAGCCCTCCATTAATTCAACTTAGAGTAACGGGTTCAATACATATGCTCTTGGTGTTACTAAGGTAACACTGGTATTGAAGACAAGGCGTCATGGACCCAGGTGGCCTTGCGCACCTAACTTCCCAAGCTACTCAAGTTCCTCTTTAAAGGACTTGTTTCATTCTCACAGGGAACCTACATTATCTCTGACTTTCTCTTAGAGATGGTTGATATTGAAGAAGGAGGCCCTCTCCTAGTCTCAGTTATAGGAACCAAATGTGCACAATTGAGTCTAGAGCCACGGATCATCAATAAAATCTCATAGGACATTATCAATGAAGACTCTCTGTTTTACACAATGTGGAAAGAGATATATTTTAAGAGTCCTCGCATTATCCTTGTGGTATTGCGGGAACATGAGTGATATGATAACATATACGGTAAGAGATGGAAAGCCTTCTAGAGCCAACATCAAACAAGCTCTTGGTAGGTGGCATGTGACATCTATCTAATAGATCAACCATGTGACAAAAATTTGAGAAACAATGGGGCGATACAAAATTATGAATCAATCTGGATTTAGGGTAATGGATTGTGGATACCTTTGAAAAGCTGTCGTTGTGCTTAAAATTCTTTTCTCTAGCACAGACTATGTATAATAATTCAAAAATAAAAGGTGTTTATGATTGATAATTGATTTTCCTTAAAAACCTTCGTTGTATTGCAAAAACACTTTATATTGAGCAGTACACGATTGTTTTTTTAAATTTGTTTTCATCAATCAATGAAACTCAAATTCGCTGGTTCACTCACTCCGTGTTGTCTTCTTTGAGACATTCCGGTTTGAGAACGGCTAGAATAGGCTGAAACCACATCAAGGAGATTCTTCGGAATTAAACCTAATCACAGGCAGTACTTGTACCACTAGAACAAAAAGTGGATTTGGCTACACCAAATATGTGTGACGATATACATATAGTCACACATGATTTTTCGAGCGTGTGTGACTAAACGTCGTGCGACCATAGGTACCCTACGGTCACATGTTTGACTTTTTTTAGTCTCTATTACAAAGCAGTAACCAAAACCTTAACATGTGTGACTAATTAGGTTCAAATTTTGTTGGATTAATCCGTATTAATGACCATAAACCTTTGTATAGTCACCAAAGCATTTTTGTTTTTTGCATATTTAGTCACACACAATTAAGCATAAAGTGGCCAAAAGTGTTAATAAGTGTGACCATATGGTGTTTAAAGTGAAGAAATATGTATTTTGTGTGACTATTGTTCATCCAATGGCCACTTGAATTTTATGTTTGTGTGGCCTTTTCTAACGTTTAGTCACACAAAGCATGTTTGGTTTGGGTATTTAGTCACATACAATTAATCATAAAGTGGCTAAAAGTGTTAATAAGTGTGACCATATGTTGTTAAAGTGAAGAAATGTGTATTTTGTGTGACTATTGATCATCCAATGGCCACATGAATTTTATGTTTGTGTGGCCTTTTGTAAGATTTAGTTCGGCATATTTCTTTGGTATTTAGTCACATCCAATTAATCATAAAGTGGCTAAAAATGTTAATAAGTGTGACCATATGGTGTTTAAAGTGAAGAAATGTGTATTTTGTGTGACTATTGATCATCAATGGCCACATAGATTTTATGTTTGTGGCCTTTTCTAACATTTTAGTCACAAAAATATATTTCTTTTGGATATTTAGTCACATACAATTAATCATAAAGTGGCCAAAAATGTTAATAAGTGTGACCATATGCCGTTTAAAGAGAAGAAATGTGTATTTTGTGTGACTATTGATCATCAAATGGCAACATGAATTTTGTTTTTGTGTGGCGTTTTGTAATATTTAGTCACACAAGGCATGTTTGTTTTGGATATTTGATGCATACAAAGGAATTAAGCATATAGTGGCCTTTGAAAGTGTTAATAAGTGTGACCATATGAATGTTTAAAAGTGAAGGAAATGTGTGTTTTTGTGTGACTATTATTCATTCAATGGCCACTTGAAATTTATGTTTATGTGGCAGCACATAATATTTAGTCACACAAATCATGTTTGTTTTGAGTATTTAGTCACATACAATTAAGCATAAAGTGGCCAAAAGTGTTAATAAGTGTGACCATATATATTTGCTTAAAGTGAAGAAATGTGTATTTTGTGTGACTATTGCTCATCCAATGGTCACATGAATTTTTAGTTTGTGTGGCATTTTGTAATATTTATCCATCGAATTAAACAAAAGTGATGGATAATGTTAATAAGCGTGACTTAGTTGAGTCTTGCGGTGGGCGAGTTACTAAGGTGAAATCTTGTAAGTTAATCTTCTTTGGAGCAAGTTATTCTTGGTAGTGCTATGATAGTGTTGTGAATGAATTTATATATATATATATACATATATATATATACATATATACATATACATATATATATATATATATATATGTATGTATGTATGTATGTATGTATGTATGTATATATATATAAAACGAGAATTAAATACAAAAGAAATTTCAAAATTGAATAAAGAAGACTTCGAATGTATATAAGCGGGCGAATATAGAATTGAATATGCGTACATAATCCAATTCTCAACTACCATAATTTAAATACTTTTGACTCTTAAGCGTCCTAGCATTGCTTTGCATGATTTCCAAATTCAGAGTCGACTTTTGATCCATGCGGTCCGCGAGCCCACCCTTAGATAAACGCATTCAGTATGAGGATAATAACATTGTATCACATTAGACAAGCGATCAAGCTGCAGATATATATCTAGCTACAAGCCATGAATCATTATCCTTACTTGTTAGAGTACCTTTAGATTTCTATAAACATGCTTTAGGTAGAATAGTAGTTCATTATAAAGATTAGAATATAATGAATATGAGTCAGCAGAAATGCCAATCACATAGCGTATAAGCCATATGTCAACCCGATGTAGATGGCACAAGAAAATAACGACAAACCTACACACCAAATACAACATGGATCGAAGAAGCTACCAAATTGTTTACGTATTGAAAGACTTTGATTAAGCTTTTGAGAGCATCTATATTCACATTTTTATCTCTCTTTAACAGCAGGTTATATATCTTGAACACGAGGTTAGCCTTAGTTTAGTATTATATACATGTTCTCACTTAAAATATTTTTTCCGGGCTTGGCGGAAGCCATATTTACACCGCTGCTTTGACAATGTATTCATTGATACTCAAAGGCTTTATAAATCAGGTGTTTGAACTAACTAACAGAGGCATTAGGAAATCTAATCATGTGATCTTAAGTATCACGGACAAGGAATCATGCATGATGGGAACCTTATAATCACGATTGTCCAAGGCACCTATCGTCTCGATTAAGCCATCAAGCTGATTTTTTCAAATTGGGCGTGTCTCTCACACCCCATGACTAGAGTTGGCGTTTAAAATTAATTTATCTTAGCCAAAAGATTGAGACTTGTACTCTCATCCCATCTGACTACTTGGGTGTTGTATATGCATATTTGTAGAAATGAAAGTGACCCTAGTGCATTACATGTGAGGATTCTGAGGGCGGCAAACTAACCTTGATACTTTTGCAAATAAAGTCAGTTTTGCTTGGTCCACCCCAAGCTGCCAAAGAAATATAAAAAAAGTATGTATAGAAATAAGCATTAGTTGAAAATAATGCAAAACTATCTTTTGACCAATAAGATTTTGGTACACCAACTAATGTTGACATATAACAATTATTACTCACTTTGTGAACATTTAATTTAATGTCATATAGTGCGTGAGGCGGCTCATGAACATCAATACGTCACATTTGCACCATTTGCTCGACAAATTCCGAATTTCTTACCAATTTTCTTCACAATTTGATTATTAAACTTCACGGTACCAAAATTAAAGCGAGAATAAGATAAAGGTGAAGAAGAAAGACCACAAATTGATGGAACCATAGATTAGAATTAAGACAAACCATTGAAGGAAATTACAAATAGTGTGAGATGTATTTGAAAATGGATGAGCGGTAGAAGATTGAAGGTTAGGTGGGAATGGACAAGCAAGCATATATGGTTGGAGAAGATTTCAATGAAAGATATACAAATTTGGAAAAATGTAAGTACCAACTAATGTCTAACATGATTTGATGAAGATATACAAAATGATACATTGCAATGTAAGTAGACAAACAACACTAACATGGATGAATGAGACTTTATATGCAATTATGGTGCAAAGTCTTGATTAAAAGCCTTGACTAAGCATATTTGTTTTAGTTACCCACATATAGACAATAAAGCAATTTGAGCATTTACATAGGCTATAGCTATGTTAAAATTAACATACATAAAGAAGTTATTTTTTCTTTGGCGTCAATACAAACAGTACATTGTAGTATATGATAAACATGTTTTTGCTTTTATATGACATTATTCTGATATTTGATACATAACTAGCAATTCTTAGTTATCACAAACAATATATACTTAGCTGGTTTCGTCATATAAAAATGATGAATTGTCTGGGAAGAGCTCATGTATACACTGGGACCAAATCATGACACAGCCTAGAGAAATGCAAATGTATGATATAATATTTCATTCTAGGCATCTAAACCATTGGATTCCAAAATATCACTGATTTAAGGACCATTTTAGAAGAATATGATAAGAAATCCTTCAAGTATAACTACAAGTGGAGTTAAAGCAAATATTGTATTTTTATAGAAAAGCATAGAATCCAGAGCATTCCAAAACCAGCAATACACCAAAGAGAAAAATATAAGTCCATCACTATGCGTTCACGAACTCATATGAATGAAATGGGGAGATTCTTTGAAAAACAAGGCAAAAGAACACATAATAAGAAGATAACTTAATCAAATGATTTAAGTTATTATATTCAACAAATCCAATAGCATGATCTTTGAAAAAACCACGAAACATGTGAAAATAAAATACCTTTTATGCGATACTATAAGCTCTAGATTTTTTCAAACTTCTCACGACTATGCCCTTCCAAGCGTTTTAGGAAGGTTTGGCATTATAAGCAGCATGTTATGCATAAATCGGATATGTCTGAAACATACATCAATAATATGTAATTAGGTAACTTCTTATGATGGTGAATAATATTAGGAAGCAAGCTACATGATGTTTGAGCTTATGCCTAACATTTTCACTAGCCTTCATGACCTCACGACCCCAACAAGATTGAATATTCAACTTTTTTCCTACAATTCAAACATGTTATCCATAAGCCATTAACATGTGTATACATATATATGAGAACCTTGAGATCAAGTTGAAAGGTAAGCCTTGGATACCAAGCGGGGCATAACATATAAAAATATATGGATCTAGTTATTACTTGATGTCTAGTTCACGTTTTCAATAGATGATATTTTACTTCTTAAAATTAAAGACAAGTTCAAGATACAAATCTAAAACCATTACCAGATAGATCTTGGCATTGTTACTTGGGTGAAAAATTGTTCTCACATTATATATATATATATCTCAAGGCAGTAGAATAAAAATAAAAAATAAATAACCTCGTCATTTTTTCTTTACTTGATACTTTAATCAGAAATTATTCATATAAGCTATTTACTTTGTGAAATCCTATATTACAGCAAGAAACACCTCTTAAAAGGCAAACCGTATCACAGTAAACTATTTACACCTTCTTTCCGGCTTACTTGAGTCTTAAGGCAGCCTCAACAGTATTGGCATTTTGTAATAGCATCAGTTTATACAAAGAAATCGCGTCCTCCTTGAGCATGGATCAGGCATCACGATTAGGTAAAGACCCGTCCGTCCTCCACGGTGGTTACACTAAGACTAAACTCGCTAACAACTAACTAACAAACAAAAGCGTAATACAAATGATATGTCTATGAGCTAACTTAAGCTAGATAATATTTGGAATTTGACCCGATTAACTTTACAATAGAATTTCCAATTCTAACAATCTCCCCTAAGGGAAGTCACCCCATGATTTACAATTTAGCATCCTAGCATTCCAATTAATCTTTAGTCTTGAGATGTAGACTTCCTTCATCAAAATAAACAATCTTTGTGTGCTTTATGTTGATATTATTAAATAATCCTTTCTCAATGTATATTAAGTGGAGGTTATAAAGGTGATCTACATTATATGATGACCTTTGAGTTTTATAGCAGGATCATCGACCATAGTTGATCTCGGCATCACACATTGTTGTGTTGCGCATATGGATCATGATATCTTTTTTAGCGAATTAGCGGAAGCTTTAGTTGATTCATGATATTTGTAAGCGAAGCATGGGTAAAGTCTCGAGGAGACATTGATGCACTAATCATGATTTCTTTTGCAATGAATGTATTTGTGTGAGCATGCGGCTATAGATTGACCTCTCGTGCGATAGAACATAGCGTCGGGTGTACACGCATACAGCGGTTAGGAAATAAAGCGCGCGAAAGTGTCTTTGATCACTTTTCGTTGAATTGAGTACATGGCAGCGGTTCCTGTTGATCCCGATTACAAATCTTACTGTTAGGTTCCCAAATATGCAACACAAGTAACAATAGAAGAAATAAGATGAAGATGAAGACGGATGAACAATATCCAAACACACACATACAAGTATAAAGGGTTATGCGTAGAGTGAGTGAAAGAAAATAAATTGAACAACCAACCCTCAAGTGAGGGTTTACAAGAGTATTTATAGGAGAGAAGCTAGGGCAACACTCCTAGTTCCCATCCTTTTCCTTATTGGACTAGGCCTAGGCTTATGGGCCTTCTACATAAGCCTAAGGCTAATTACTAACATAAAGGCCATATTAAGCTAACTATTACATATAATTTACTAACACTTGAATTAAGGTTTAGGAGTGATTCCAACAATCTCCCCATCAAGTGTTGGTGATGAATGAAAGCGGTGAAAGTGCTTGATGTAATAGTAGCTTTAACGTCTTCTGACATTCTTCTTTCTTGTGAGAAGAATTGCCTTGATTTGAACAATCTCCCGGTGTAGAGAATTGTTTTCTTTAAGCAGTTACGCTTTGGCGTCATCTTAATCTTTGTTCTTTGATCATTGTTCTTTGTGATGGTAGTGATAGTATGTTGTTGTTATGCGCATCAAGTGCGCCTCAGTGCCTTCATTTGCTCCGGTGTCTCCACGTCATTCTTCAACATGCTCACGCTCTTTGGCGTTGGAATTCGATCTTGATGAAGTTCTTTAAGTCTTTAACTTTGTAGATTCTTTGATTGGCGAAGAATCATTCTGACTTTTGTGTTGCTTTTAGAGAGAACTTCCATTAGTGATGATGTTGGCATGAGCATGTGAAGAATCTGCACGATCATTCCGCTCCAGAGCTTCCATAAGAAGAAAACATAAGAAAGGTTAGTAATAAGCGGATTAGGCACTTACAAGTTTGAACTTCGAGAGTGTTAACAACATAGTGTGAAAACACAACTCTAATTCTCACAAAGGCGTTCTGAACGGAGTCCCACAAGTGAGATAACGATGTACGAAGTACATCTACGGTTGAATGAGTCGTTGAGGTACCCCGAAGCATCACCTCACGACTGTAGACCGTTTGAGACACACTAAGCGTAATCCACGGGGAGTTACGAAGTGACCTGCTGTCGGTGTTTGATGTTGACCCTGGCAGGAGTTTCCATTCAATCACTGAGGATCACAATTGTGAACCTCTCATAAATGTTCTCGACAGATTGCTAAGATCTGTGAAGGACTCGATAGCATTACCTTGATGTTCTTATTGTTAAACACCAAGTGATGAAATGTCAAGTGTACCTAAGAGATCTTTTGATGAATCTCGTGGCTCTAGACTCAATAGTGCGTTTTGGTTTTCTGGAGCGGAGACTAGGGAGAGGGTCTCCTTCTTCAATACCAGCAATCTCTAAGAGAAGCCGATAGTTCGTAGGGTTCCTGTGAGAATGAAACAAGCCTCTTTTGAGAGAAACTTGAGTGGCTAAGAAGGTTTAGTGCATGCGTCACTTGGTCCATGACGACTTTTAATCTTCAATACCGGCGTCATCAAGTGACAACCGGTAGCATATGAATTGAACCGATTATGCGCCTAAGTTGAATAATCGGGAGGCCTATTTCTTTTCACCCTTTTCTTTGCATTTCTTTTTAATTCTTCAACTCCTTCTTTCTCCGATTCTCATTTTCTCCTTTTTACAATCATACCTAAGGACTTCTAATTCTAACTATTGGTAGTGTCCTTGGGTAGATCCCTCCGACTATGGCGGATCATAGGACGGTTATTCCTAACCTTAATCTCCTTATAACTCCATTGCCATAAAACCATTTTCAAGAAAATCTCTCGTAGTGTTTGTGAATGAAAAACATTTTGAACCACTTCAGAGTTTTATCTTTTAGCATAAATACTCCCCTCCACATGTGCTTAAGAGTTTTGAGAAATCGCACATTGAGAGAAAAGCGCACTTTTGAATTGATCGACTCAAGATAGACAATTCCCAGAGACGGTTACGTTGAATAGTTAAAGAGTTACATTGTCGGCTTTTAGGTGACAACTAGCTCTAATAACTATCTTGAAGGTGTGGACAAACCTCGAAGGTTGTCAAACCCGTCAAAGATCATGTCTACCAAGAGTTTCTCGAATGGTACATTCTACTCGGACAAGTCCTTTGCGAGACACGTTTACATCACTAGCGAACTAGCTTGAAATTATTACCCGTCGGGACAAGTCTTTTGAGTTACTAACATTTCAGATCTCGTCAATTCGTTGGTTAAGTCTATAGCACAAAGATTCATTTGCGGTTACACAACATATTTCTTATCACATAAATTTTCTCCCCCTCAAAAATGGCATATAAATGTTATTTTTGAAGAAATGTTGAGAATAAATATGACCATTTTGAGTTTTGTGGGAAGATGACCACTGTGAACAATTTGTGAACAAAGTTTTAAGTCAAATACTCCCCCTCAACAAGTGATATAAGCGGTTGAGGTTTTGAAAATCATAAGGGAAGTACTTGTTCTTTTGAGCAAAACCTTGAAAAGTGAAAGGTTTGATAGGTTTTACTCAAAAGTAAGAAGCTTTAGCTCCTTTTATAAGGATTGTGGCAGGGCGTACCACGGGGTCCTTTATTTACAAGAGCGGGTTGTACATTGTTATGTGTGCACAAGCCATTGACATAATAAATCATACATCCAAAGTTATAATGAAAGAAGCGGTTCAAGGGGTACGGGTAGTCCATGATGTTTGCGGGGTGTGAACGGGCGTTGAAAGCGGTGATGTTAATCTGGGTGACCACCAACAAAGCTTTCCAATCTTACGGCGATCCCCGATACAACCGTTCATCAATCATGTGATGATCCTCTTCACATCCCCGATCACGAGAATTCCATCGCTTAAGAGACCCAATCTTTTGATGTATATCCTTCAACCGATAAGCCAATCCGTCCCTAACCATCTTCAAAGTGTGATCCCCAAACTTGTGAAGATCTCTACACGCCATTAAGCAATTTCTTTGAAGTTCACTTTGCGGTAAACGACTCGAATGGTTTCTTGATGAGTGTATATTGTGAGAATGGTTGATGTCGGGAAGATCAAGGCTGCGGTGGAGTGAAGTTGACAGGGTGCGATAAGATTCAAGCGCAATGGAGATCTTCTACAAGTTCTTTGATGACTATGCGTCTGATGAAGATGAGCAATGACTTGATGAATTCACGTTGTACTTGATTGAAAATTGTCTCATGCGACCCCGTACTTTGGCAAGGTACATGTCTTCAATGTCGTTGATAGACAAATTCTCAAAGTCAACCGAGAGAATGCATAATCTCTTTCGTCTTGCCTTTTGACCACAATATTCTTGAGAAAAGTGTAGTCCCATTTGGACGAAAGATCAAGCGTGTTTGATAGCAGCGATACTCTTAGTCTTGAACACTTCATGTTGAGATTTACGAACTGGCGACTTACGTAGTAGATTCTTGGCGTTCGGCCAATGGTGAATCACATACATTGCATCACGGTCATACTCTTCCACTTTGTTGGAGAACAAGTGGTTAGATCTTTCCTCGATGGCTATGCGGTTAGAGTATATTCTTTGCGGGAATGGAAGTGTTAACGATGTAGCGTATTTCCTTGAACCATCGCCACCGTGTAGAAGAAAATCCAAGTCTTTGTTGTAGAAATATCGGAATGGAATTCTAGGCTCATCTGGTTGGCCAATTGTTGGTAGAGGTTTAGACGAGTCGGTGTAATATGGAGGGTTGTCCGTTTTGTGAAGTCGATGTTTGCTACAGGTTGAGCCAATCCATTTTGTTAGACATAGCTCGAGCAATGTTTTCAAGGTGATATTCGACCTCAATGGCACTTTCGAGCTATCTTTTAGCAGGTTGAAAAGCTTCATTCTTGATTAGCGCTTCAGGTTTCGTCATCTTCTTTACCGAATTTTTCTTGCGATAACTTAGCATGCTCCAATGTATTACCGTCTACGGATCTTGACCTTGGAGGGTAGGGAGTGGATTTAACAAGTGTAGAAAACCATTCAAATTCCTCTGTGTTATCTTCATCTAGCCATGATAGGGCGTCGGCCTTGAGCCTTCTTCTTCTTTTTCTTAGGCCTAGATGAGGGTTACGGTTTCGTACTTTGTGGGAGAGGGGGTTGTTGTTGGGGCACATGGTATTCCTCATCGTCACCACCCGTATACTCAAAGTGATCACCGGTTTTGAGTGCAGGGTGGTGTCTCGAGAATCTGAGGTTTATCTGCGAGAAGAGCGAGGAGGGATCTTTGTTGGTTGGAGTCCTTTGGGGTGGAGGTTGCATTGAGTCTTGAATGGAGGATGATTCACGGACTTCTTTGTGCGTTTTGGCTCATTATCCTTATCCTGATCTTTGTCTTCGTCGTCTCTTGAGCGTTTGGGCCTTACGGCTTCTTCTCACGTATCTTGACACGAGTTGGTATTCGGCAATGCTTCAAACAATTTAGCCGTGTGAGGCAAAGCGTTGCGAGCGTTTGACATTTGAGCTACTAGCGGTTCACCAATTCATCATCTGAGAAGATTGTGGATTCAATTGGATTGATGCTCAAATTCATTGGAGTTGATTTCATGGCTTGCTTGGCTAGATGTAAGAGATTGGATAAAGTTATGCGGTATACATCTCCTTTGTCGGTTTAGGAGCGACCTCCATAAGGAAATTATGAGAGTATCCTTTGATCATCTCGTCCATGCTCCCTTGAAGATCATCTTTCATGAGCTTATGGACATACTCCCTTTCAACTTGCATCTTGTCTTGCTCATCATGAAGATCTTGTATCATTGGTCGACAAGAAAATCTAACTTCTTCTTTGTAATATTTTTCTCTCGACTGTTTGGCGGCTTTAACGATTCGATTGACTTTGCATGAGACATCCAAGATGCAGTTGGCTTCTTCACTAATTTGGATGATGATTTGGTTGGTCTTTTTGATGGTGGTGGTGAAGAGTGAGAAGAAGAATCGATGATGAAGAGATGAGGAGACTCGGGGTCCTTTGGAGGTTCGAGGTTTCTTCCTTTGGGGCGTGTTGGACTATCTAGAAGAAGCTTATCATAATCAACATCATCATCTTTTCAGGACTTAGCTCGTTCATCGATCTTTGTTTCATCACGGAAGTCTTTTCGGTCTTTTCCTTTTACGGTTCTTCAAAGTCATACTCAAGAGTGTCCTCCATGCGTGTTTGTTGTTGTACCAAAGTGGTGGCACGGATCCTTATCGGGTTGATTAACGCATCGGGATTTGGTGTAAGGTTGAACTCCACCACTTGACCCTCGGGGCCACCCATTTGATCTTTAGCAAATTCTTGTTGCAGGCGTGTTGGAGTCTAAGGAATTTGAACTTTTTCATGTCGGTTTCCGGTGGCTCTTCATCGAGCTTTCTTCATAAGGCACAAATCTTGGAGTCTTCCCTTTTCCTTGGTCAATTTGGAGGACTAGGAGGTTTAGATACTTGTTGTAGTGTCATCTTTAGCGATTTGAGTAGAAAGTCTCTTCATCGATCAATACCCTCAGAGTCCTCGTCCATTAGCTTTCTTTGCGGTTCGGGCTTAGATGCGGGAATAGGAACAGCTTCCTTGGCGGGAGCTGTCCTCTTTCTTGGAGGATTCCTCACGGGAACTTCCTCGACTCTCGGTGCTTGCGGCACTTCCTCCACTTCCTCTTACGGTTTTCCTTGCGGGTGTACGGAAGATTTTTCATCAAGAAATCAACTTTGTTCTCTTCTCACATGACCAAATATCTTTTATAAGAGTAGAGCTTTTGAGTTCATCGAGAGAAGGTGATCGGCAACACAACACCTTGTTTCTTAGTCGTTGACTCCTTAAATCATTTGTTAGAGTGGGTTCGATCAACATGTCATGATTATCGGGGTCATTGATTCTTTTGGGGATGTCGGGGTTGTACCCAAGTGCTCTCTGGATCAACAGTTTAGTATATCTGATGTAGGGAATCTTTGAGCCAAGCTTTTTGAGGAATGTCATCATGTCATCCCAAATCGAGCTTCAACCGATGTGCTTCATGTAAATTAGAGCCCAAAAGATTTGCAGTTCTATGAGCTTGGGATGCTCATAGCATTTATCCGCGACCGAAATGGATTTTGTGATGATGATATAAAGGGTTCTCCAAGGTGAGGGATGTTCTTGAGATCCGTGAGAATGCTTAATGATAACCCTGAAGCTTCGTCATACCCAATATTGATCAAGAATTGCGAGCAGTCTCTTGGTAGGTGCGTGAGAGAATTGATTGGTATGATGTCGGGAATGAGGAGAACGACCCTTAAGTCTGCGGGAGTGATGGTGAGTTGCTTGTGATTGGCGTCACCGTCGACATTTTGACCTTTGACCATCGCATTGTATTCGAATTGCTTGTATGTAGATCTCGGAGCGATGGCGAGTGTGAGAGCATGTTACGGTAGGGATGATTCTTTAGAACATCCACGGCAATGAGACATGAAGATTCGAGCGGTGAGAGTTTCAAATTCAACTCTGAGATTGTTCTTTCCAATCTTCCTCGGATAGCCATTAGGGAAGATATCGGCAATGGTGAGAACATTTGGTGCATCCACATTCATTTGAGCGACCATGTCGTGATGCGAAATAACATTAGCCATAAGAACCAACATATCGAAAGACATAATGTTAGTCAACAGAAGGTTTTATTGTCTAATTATTGAATGTGCAATGTCAATGATATTCTGAGTCCAAAGTCACTTGTATGTTCAATAGTCCAATGACGTCGTGATAAGTTTAGTGAGTTAGTTAACTTTAAGTTTTAAAGTTTATGTTATCACTTATTTAACACAACATATTGAACGTTTAAGCTTATTAGTGACATTATTGGTTTCGTGGCGTTATGATTTATTTATTTACAAGTTTGCAGGCGTAACAATTCATAATGAAGGTATATGATCAAGGCTTATGCGTAGAAATGGTAGCTTATCGTAAGCGGGAGAAGTATATGCGTGAGCGCAAGCTTATCGTGGGATCCTTACTACGGCGTAAGAAATATTACGAGTAGGAAAAGGGGACCTTATGCGTAAAGCTTACGCGTAGGCGTATATAAAACCTTACGCGTAAGGCTTACTCGTAAGAGTAGACCTTATGCGTAGAGGTCCCTGTTTACGCATATCCTTCACGGGATCTGCGTAGTCCCTTTGTAGAACCTTACGGCGTAATGCTACGTAAGATTTCTCTTACGCATAACATTTACTGGCGTAAGGTGATCCTTATGCGTAGAGTTTCAATAACCTTGATTACGAGTTTTACGGTAGCAAGCACGAAATAAAATCATCATAACATCAATATTAACATAACATTCATTCTAAAGCAGATCATGGCATGAAACTCATTTAAGCGGTTAAGCGTAAGAATCTTACGCGTAAGACTAAACCTAATAGTTCAAGAATTGCATATGATTTCTAGCCATAGGAATTGCACCAAAGTTTTTACGGTAAGTCTAAGAAGCATATAGAGTTGTTTATCAAGTTTTAACATCAAAAGTGTCAAGAATCAAAAATACCCAAACCGTATGAACATAAACCCTAAATTCAATTTATGATTCATTTGAGTGTTTTGGGTAAGGGCTTAGATATGATTAATTCAACTTGAAAACAACCTTATACAACTATCTTTTTCACCAAAAACCTTCACATTTGAAAACACCCAAATCAGCATAAACCCTAATTTTCAAAATCAATCAATTAGTGTTTCGGGTGTATTTTGAGGATAAAAAAGATATCATTGATGTTATTAAAGCGTTTTGACACTATCTTTTTAACCACAAACACACAACACATGATCATGTGTTCATAACCCTTATGCGTAGAACACAAAATCAACATATCTTAAGTTTTAACTGTTGGATTTGCATGAAATTCAAAACCATTGTTTAAAAACATGTTAAGAACACAAAACCACTTACAAATTGATGATCAAAACAGGATTTGTTAAGCGATTTTGGATCGTAGGATGATATTAGGTGAAATAATAGATGTGATGAAATAAATGAGGTAGGAGGGATGTTTTATTAAAAATGACTTTAAGCTTTTGACAGTTTTAGTCCCTCCACCTTTTCCATTTTCATCCAAAGCCTTTTAACTTCCATTTTGGTTACCAAGCGAAGATTTTAAGAAAGAAACTTGGCGACACTCCCCTCGACTTAGAAATAATGAAAGGTTATAAATTTTAGTCAGGAGTGTCGATGAACGAAAATGTGACCACCATTATAAAGAAACAACAGGGATAGGATAACATGCAAGTACAGTTATTTTGAAGCAGTTAAGTATTTATTTTCTCCCCTCAACACTTGATCGGAAAAATCTTGAATTTTGAAAGATTTGAGTGTTGATGGAAGAAATGTACTTGCCATGTTAAAAGAAATATAGATAGAAGAATATTTTTGTTGTTTTATCGGATTTTATATTTTTGTATTTTGTTTTTGAAAAATATTTACAAAAGAGGTTTTGGTGTTTGGCTGGTTTTAAGAATGTTTTAAGAGTTCATCTAGTTCCTCTTGAGTCAAACACCTCATACCAATCCGGTGGACCAACTCATTAAACCTAGCGGAGCTAAGGCTTTGGTGAGAAGATCGCCAATTGGTATTACGTACCCAAAGTATAATTCAACGATACCACTGTTCCACGTGGTCCTTGATGAAGTGATATCGAAGATCGATGTGCTTTGATTTGAGTGTTGGCGAGTTGCATGAGATCGCAATAGCACTCCGATTGTCGCGATACATCGGGATTACATCAAATCGTAACCATAGTCTTTGAGTTGTGTTCTCATCCAAATGACTTGAGCACAACATGCCGACATGGCTACATATTACGCCGGTTGAGGACAGCGATGTCCAATCCTGCTTCTTCGATTGCCAAGATACCAATTTGTCACCAAGAAATTGTAGTGCTCACGAAGTACTTTTCGAGTCTAAGCATCTGCGTGGTCGGCGTCAAAAAGCGATTAGTTCAAAACCGGAATCCTTCGGATACGGATCCCCAAATTAATGGTTCCCTTTATGTATCGGAGGATTCTTTTAGCCTCGAGAGGTGGGTTTGAGTTGGTCGCGGCCGATAGCGGGAGCAAAGATAAGCGGCAAAGACAATATCAGTCTGGTACATTAGATACATGAGAGATTCAATAATACTACGGTATTTGGTAGGGTCAACCAATTTCCCATGCAAATCGGCGTCCGGCTTCTTGGTATGTGCCATTGGTGTGGCATAAGTATCACAATTATTCATTCCAAATTTGTTCAAAATTTCAAGGGCATATTTGGAGTGACTCAAGAAAATACCACGGGGTGATTGATGAACTTGTAGTCCTAGAAAGAGCGTAAGTTCACCCATCATGGACATTTCAAAATGTTTCTTCATTAGTTTTGCAAAAGCGATTGAGTACTTTTTATGAGTTGACCCAAAAATGATGTCATCCACATAAATTTGAACAATTAAAATATGTTCCCGTGATATTGTATGAAAAGAGTTGGGTCGACCGAACCTTTGGTAAAATTATTGGCAATGAGGAAAGATGATAGCTTATCATACCATGCACGAGGAGCTTGTTTGAGACCATCTGAGCTTTGTTAGGTTTGTAGACATGGTTGAGCGGGATCAGCGAATCCTTGGTTGGTGACATAAACTGTTTCTTTCGGTTGACCATTGAAAAGCGGTTTTGACATCCATCGAAAGACCGTTATGTTCATATGAGCTGCGAATGCGCCGAAATATCGAGCGACCTCAAGGCGAGCAGCGGAGCAAATGATTCTTCAAAGTCAATACCCTCTTCACGTCTATAACCCTTAGCCACGGGCGTGACTTGTTTACGATAGCGTTCCCTTGACATCAATTTGTTTTCCAAATCCATTTTAGACCAATGACATAGACTCCTGTTGGTCTTTCAACCAGTTCCCATACTTCAAGGCGTTTGAATTGGTTGAGTTCTTCTTGCATGGATTCAATCCGGTTATCTTTTGTCATTGCATCCTTAATGTTTTTGGCTCAGTTGGCGACGGTGAGTGCATAAATGCAATGTTCACCATCGTGTGAAGGCGTTGTCTCGTAACGGCCCGGTTGATTCGGGTTGCCAATAATATTTTCTAGAGGATGGTCTTTTGTCCATCTATGTGTAGAGGGTTGATGTTGGTATACATTGTGCGGATTTTGAGGATTCAAATGGCTTGTTGATGATTCAGCGACATCGGTGCAGCGATTTCATTAGCAAGGGTTAAAGAAGCGCATTTGGATCAAAATCTGCGGTGGGGGTACTTCATTGAGAACATCATCGGCGGTTCATCATTGTTGGAAGCGGTTTGTTCAAGCTGTTGTAGTGGAGTCAGCGGTGGTGCATCTTCAACGATAGTTGTTGTAGCGGTGTATCGGGTATTAGAGTATTATCGGGTTGGCGGAAGCGGCGGATACACACGGAGCACGTTCATCAATATCGTCAGCTGAGCGAGGAGCAAATAGTCTTTCCATTTGTTGGCGAGTAAGGCGAGGGCTTGTATCGGTGATGATGGGGTTTGGGGAAGTTTAAGCGGTTGTGACGGGTTCCAAGCTGTTATACTCGAAGCCATTTGATAAGTTCATCAAAATTAGCATGAATCGTTTCCATAACTTGCTTTGTCGGCGATTCCATATCCGGTAACCTTTAGAATTCTCACAATATCCAATAAAGACTCCAATGTCGGCTTTGGCTTTGAGCTTTCCAAAGTCATCACGATCATTATTTGGATAGCAAAGAGATCCAAAGACATGAAAGTGTTTGAGATTCGGTTTTACGGTTGTGGAGAAGCTCAAATGGTGTTTTGTTGTGGCGTTTTGTAATCATTGAGCGGTTTTGAGTGTAGCATGCGGTTGAGGCGACTTGACCCATAAGTAATCTGGAAGTTTAGCATTGATTAACATCGTTCGGCGGCTTCCACTAGCGTCACGGTTTAGATCTTTCAACAACTCCGTTTTGTTATGGTGTGCGGGCAATAGATGTTTGATGCTCAATTCCCACTTTCTCATAATATTCACGAAGAGTTTGATTCACAAATTCAGTTCCTTTATGCGTTGAATTTGTCTAGCGGTGTTCGGTGAATTTGAATTTTTAGTGAGAAAGGTGATGATCATCTGTGGAGCTTGATCTTTACTATGAAGAAAATAAACCCAAGTCCATCTTGAGTAGTCATCAACAATTACCAAGATGTAGCGTTTGCCATTTATCGATGCACTTGCGCGCATCGGGCCACACAAATCCATGTGAAGAAGATGAAGCACATCTTTGAGAGCGTGTTCCACCTTTGAAGAAAAATGAGCACGAGTGCTTTTCCCTTGTTCACAAGTTGAGCATAGGTGATCTTTAGAATACCTGAATCGTGGGAGACCTTCAACAAGTTTGTGTCGAGCAAGGTTGGTGATGGTTTGAAAGTTTAGATGTGAGAGGCGACGGTGCCATAGCCAAGATTTTGTAGATGTAGCCTTTGAGAGTAAACAAATGGGAGATGAAGCGATCATGTCTTGCATGGAGATAGTGTAAAACTGGATGGCGTTGGCGGACATAAGATCATTTCCTTGAAGATCACGAATGAAACAAGTTTTCTCCCCGAAAGCTACTTCCAAGTCTCCATCACAAAATTGACCAACG
Organism: Chrysanthemum makinoi; assembly: GCA_910596185.1. Classification (NCBI taxonomy): domain Eukaryota; kingdom Viridiplantae; phylum Streptophyta; class Magnoliopsida; order Asterales; family Asteraceae; genus Chrysanthemum; species Chrysanthemum makinoi. The sequence goes on from OU343220.1 coordinate 206,342,154, forward strand.
AGAATAGATTGTGACCGAGGCCTTCCACATAATAAACCTTACTAATTTCGATGTTGCCATTAATGTAATCTCCGTAGCCCATGATAGCTGCGAAGTGATCATTCGAATCGGCGGTGCCAATGAACTTTGAAACAAAGTTTGATAACAGTTTAAGGTTGCTGTCATGTGTGGGAACATCCGCTATCAACAATCGAGAGGATGATCGTATCACACGCATTAGACACGCAGGCGACACGGATGGAATAGAAGTAGATGTGGAACCCGAAGTGTTAGAGGGTTCCGAAGCGATTATAGTAGAAATACACACATCAATGATTTTTGGTATCCATTTAAATCCTAGTGTATTATGTATCCATTTCCGCCATCTCCAACTAGTCTTAGCTTTAGTCTTAGTGAATGCACTAGGTGGTACAACAATCCTTGGAGGTGATCTGGAGCTACGAGGGACATCAATGCGTTTCTTAGAATCTAAAGAGGCGGTTTACCAAGCGCAGATTTAGAAAGATTAGTGGGCCTAGAGGTATTCCGATTCTTAGGATTCCGTAAGCGAGAGATGATAGCTTTAGCAACACATTTGTCATGACAATCAGAATTCATACTTTTACGACAAATAACACAAGGTGCATCGGACTGAATATCAAAAGTACTTAAAGGTTTAGCATTTGTTACATCACTATTCCTATTACATTTGCGGGCCTTAATATTTATAGTGGAAGCAACATGAGTCTTATTCATAGTCCTAGGGTGTTCTTCTACTTGATCATTCTTTATTGTTCTTTTCTTAGGTCGCAACTTCCTATTCTTCCTTGTATTGCTCTTAGGCTGTGAAGTGCGGACGTTTGGAAAAGAGGCAACTATTCTGTTTGATAGAAGGAAGCACGTTAGCAAGTTGTGATTTGGCAGTAGGGATTCTAGGTTCACGATTACTAAGTGTTACTGGTGCTATTCTCTTAATCACGATAGGCGGAAGTTGTTCATACTTTCCTAACATTTCCCTTAACTTAGTGATAGTGTGCACCAAATCTTGATTTTGAGCGAAGATTTCGGCAAAATTCATGACTTCTTTAGTGTGTGCAAGATAATGATCAAGTTAGTTTGATGCTTCATCACGAGTCTGTTTGAGTAAATCAAATATGACACCATATTCCTTTTAACTTTTGCAAGTTCTTGTTCATATTTTGAGATTTGACATTTAAAAGACACGTTTTGATCATCGGTTGCTCAATTTTAGGATCGAGAAGATTTTGCATAGCTGGGCGATTTTGTTTTGAAAAACAAGTTGTTGATCATGAATATCTTTTTGACACCAATTAAGGCGGCGTATTGCATTTGAAAGCTCATTTGACAATCGTTTATTTTCAACTTTAAAGACTTCGATCGATGCATCATATCGATATTCACAACATTATCAACGAATCATAATCGGCGAGAGATATCATCGGATGCATATGGCAAAGAATGTAATAACACAGCATTATGGATATCGGCACAGATAACATCTTCCAAGAGTCGATCAACATCTTTTCTCAACAATTTCTTTTTACGTTTAGTATTTGAAATCGATGTTTTTGTTTTCTCGAAAACTATTTTCATGAGACCAAGTTCCTTGTGAAAATCCTTTTCCCAATATAGTGCACAATTTTTCAAATTTTTGACATGGGGTAAAATTCTTTTATGAAGAATATCTCTATGTTCTCGCGCCATGGGCGAGGTAAAATGTTGAACTTTTATTTCAGAATGAAATTCAATCTCACGTTCAAAAATTTTGAGGTCAGATAAGAAAGTGTCAAAGTATTTGATAACGCGACAACTTTCGGCATTAGTTTTTACTTCACTAAGTGAAGGTAAAGGACCATTAATTTGTGCACCTTTTGGTTGAGGACTGACTTGGCGGTGTGATAACCAAACGTGTGTTTGAAGTATCTTGTTGTGTGACAAAAGTTACGGCTTTTGAATAGTTAAATGGTTTGTTGTAAACGACATTTTCCATTTTGGACCGACTCTCGTCATCAGCATCTAATTCCTCCATCCGATTATATTCAACAACAGTCATAATTGAATCATCAATTCTATGTTACGCCTTTGTAAACTTGAGGATTTGGTTTGAATGCTCTGTGTGAAAACTTAGGTTTATAATCAGCAAGATTAGGTCCATATCCATTTGGATTAGGTTTGAAAGAAAACTTTTGAATCGTTGTGATTGATTCACCATGTTTATAAACAACATTTTAAAACTCTTTGATTTTGTTTTGTAAGTCGACAATTTCCTCAAGATAGTCATCTATTAGTTTCGTTGAATGCTTTTTGTACTCGAGAAGCTGTTTTTGACAAGTTAACAACTCAGCCTTGGCTTTTGAGTTTCCAAAGTAAGAGCGTTAAGTTGTTGTTTATGTTCATGTTTCATTTGTTCTATTTGAGACAACAAAGCATTCTTGAAGCGGCTAGATCACAAATCTGTAATCGTTCCAAATATTTTTCATTTTGGTGTGATTTGGCAAAAGCGGCTTCAAAACCATTTTCACGGTTTTCTTGAGTTTTGAAAAAGTTGAGTTGTCGAATTAAGCATTCATTATCCACAGTTAACTTGCATTTTTCTCTTTTAATTTCGTGCAAATTTCCAAGCGAGAATGTTGGTCTTTAATTAAGGTCAAGAGCTCGGTTTCTCTGTCAGACAAAAGCTCATCTTGTTCAACGAGATTCTCAACATGATCATTCTTTAGATCCTCAAATATAATGGCGGAGTCAACTTGATTATCAATATTAACCATACGGTCATCTTGATCATCAAATATAACTCCGGGATCTATTTGATAATCATCGGAATGAGATGTGGAAGACTCATGTTGAACACTCGATCCTTGTCGGATAGAAAGTGGCGGAGATATCGACTCATTGATGATAATTGTTTGTTCGGTGCACGAGACAAGCCATCGATGTCATACAGCGGGCTGTGTCACTCATGTGTAGAGCTTGCATTTGTGCCATCAACATCAACTGCGCATTAGCTTGCAAGTCCTCCATATCATCATCGAGAATGCATCGCCATAAAGCTCTGTTCCTTTTTGGTAAGAGTTCCACCAACTTCATCCTTAAGAGCCAAGAGCAAAGCCTCTTTGAAATAAGCACTGCCTCTTGTTCTCGGTTTAGGACATGCATTAGCGAGATGACCCTTCTCATTACAGTTATAGCATCGAAGACCATTAACCCCATTATGAGCATTTCCTTGTTCAACCACTTGAGCCCTTTGCTGCGGAGCACCAATGTTATTCCTTCCCATAGTATTGAACCCTTGACCACCTCCCATCTGACGACCATAACCACGATTTTAAACTTCAACTCGTCCATTGTTCTACAGCTGATTTCTTGTATTAGATGAGGAGCGAATGCGATTGTTGGATTTGTTTGTATAACGGCCAAATGCTTTAGCAATCATAACAAATCCTTGTTGCAATTCATCGAAGGCATTGGAGTCCTCATCGGCTTCCTTGTAAAGAGCTTGAGTAGTATTGTTGTTGTATGGAACCAATTGATTTTGTTGAGTTTGTAGCTGTGACGGATCAGAAGGTTTGATGGTTGCAATTGTTTGAGGAGCGGGTTGAGGAGCTTGTTGAGGAGGAATATTTGTTTGAGCCCACAAAGCAAGTTGTTGATTGTCCGGAAGTGATGGTGAAGCAGTTTGACCACGGAGAATCCTTTCCTTATCAACTTCTTTTTGGTGAGGTTTTAGATAGTCGTACAACAATCCGTAGGTAGCATGATGCATATCTTTAGCTTGGCGGAGAAAAATGACATACTTCTCCCATTCCGGACCAAGACTACTTAGGAACTTTGTGTTGTGACAAATTCGTGGCATGATGATATTGTGTTTGTCCAAATCATTAATGATGTCTGATGATAAGATTCTAATGACTCTCCTGGTTCAATCATGAAGTGTTCATAAGCCAAGTAGATTTTGGATTCCATGTCTTCTGATTGAGTGTTGTGCCTTGTATAAGAAGATGAATCTGTTCCCACATTGCTTTGGCGGTCTTTTGAGCATCAACACTTCGAAGGATTGGATTGGGTAATCCTAAAAGGATATATTGCATTGCAAGTTCATCGGCTTCAAAGTGTAGAAGTTGATCACCCGTGAGTTACACTTGATTGCAATGTTGGTGACATCATCTCTTGGTGGAGCGACATTAGGATCTCGGGTGTAGCGATAGTAGGCATCTGAAATGGACCTTCCATAATGACCTTCTTTAAAACTTTCCATGTGGCTTCTTTAGATCACAAAACCTAAAGAACCGAATTACCCATTGATCATAATTACTGGGAGTGAGCATTGGAGGTCTATCAAGTGAGCCGGCTTCATGAATTGATTGTTGGCTACTCAAGGCTTCACACATCTTGCCAAACCATTTTGGTTCCTTCATAGTACTCCTGGATGGATGTTGATTGTAGAAGTTTGTGTAAGGTTGTACTTGAAGACTAGGTGGTGGTTGAATCATTTGAGGTTGTGGAATTCCTGCAAGTAGTGGAGTATGTTGTTGATTAAATTGTTGTTGATAAATTGCTTGTTGTTGATTCCATTGTTGATGTTGTGGACTTAGTTGTTGTTGTTGTTGTTGATTATAAGTGTAAGGAAAATAGTTAGAGTATGGTGGTTGTGACATGTTGAAAACTTGTGTTGGTAAAATGGATCTTTGTAGTCGAATGAACCTTTGTTGATGAAGTATCCTTAGGCGTAGAAATCACAATAAACCAAGTAGGACTTATGCGTAAAAACACCAAAGTTACAGCGTAACAGATAGAGTTACTGCGTAGGTTTAGCTTACAGTAAGTAGGAAAAAAGCACTAAAGTTATGCGTAAAACAAGAAGTTAGGCGTAGAAAACTTAGGCGTAGGATTACCTTATGCGTAAGACTAAGCTTAGGCGTAAGATAAATCTTATGCGTAGGATTTTCTACTCGTAAGCTTTATGCTTATGCGTAATTTTAGGGTTTTGCCCAAATGATCTTTTACACTATCACGGTGCAAAAGATATCCAAAGTCGGCGTGTTTTCAGGGCTTATCCAAGCAAGAAACCACGGAGTAAACCCGGCGAAGATCAAACCAAGGATAAAGTTACGCGTAAAGCTTAGGGTTTTGTTGCGTAGCTTTACTCGTAAAAATGATTTTGCCCAAAGATGTTTCTAAACCGGATTTTTGTGATGAGATAGCTTCAATATCACCAAAATAACACAAAAGTGTGAAACTTGATGAGCCAAAACTCCTAAAAGCGATTCTGGCGTAGGATGAAACCCTCATTACAAAAACAAGCTTAAAAGCTATGATCCAGCATAAAGTTTGAAACTTTTTGCCAAAAGCAGTTATTTTAACACCTTAAAACATTGAAAGTACAAGAATCTTGGATTAAAAGTGTAAAAACGTGTTTTTAAGCGAACCAAAGTATCTCGTTAGCTTTACGCGTAGGACCAAAACCCACTTCAAAAGCAATAACGATTCACCCAACTAGTAGGCGATTGATACCACTTTTAGGTTCCCAAATATGCAACACAAGTAACAATAGAAGAAATAAGATGAAGATGAAGGCGGATGAACAATATCAAACACACACCGATATGCTTATGCGGTTATGCGTAGAGAGTGAGTGAAAGGAATAAATTGAACAACCAACCCTCAAGTGAGGGTTTACATGAGGTATTTATAGGAGGGAAGCTAGGGCAACACTCCTAGTTCCCATCCTTTTCCTTATTGGGCTAGGCCTAGGCTTATGGGCCTTCTACATAAGCCTAAGGCTAATTACTAACATAAAGGCCATATTAAGCTAACTATTACATATAAATTACTAACACTTGTATTAAGGTTTAGGAGTGATTCCAACAACCTCATATGTTATTGGTTTGATGTGTTTGTGAAATCCTAAAATTTACAAATAAGGAAGAGATCCCACCTTCTGTGCCTAGTTACGTTGTTACGGGAAAACTTCACTGTTGTGCTCCTGATATTTGTTTGATTGATGGGGCCAAAGTAACATTGCCTACGTGTTCTCCTTTTCAAAAACGATGCAATGGAGGAGGGCAGCATCTCATTCAAATAATAAAAGAGGTCTTGAAGTTGGGTGGTCTTTGGGAAGACGAAAAACTTATTAGGAAAAAGTGGTTGCAAGGGCATAATATTCTTAACGAATGGTTCACCGATATTGATTGGACCATTCATTTTTGTGAACCAGCTATGATGTCTGATGAATTCACTATGGCATGGCCTACATGCGACCCCAACCGCAAGATCTGCGATGGAGGAGAATTCCCTAATCCTAACTAGCTCAAACGAAAGGAATGGACATGTTTTGACGAAGAAAAAAGAAGTGAAGTAGGATACAAAGGAATCTCATTTGAGAATTGGTTATGAGTAAAGTTTGGAGCTGTTAAAATAAAATGGGAATAAGAGGCTAAATTTTGTTACGAGTGGGCACAGGCTAATTTTCTATAGAAAAGATACACCATGACTCGGTTTGTTTCTCCACGTGTTTGGGACCAGCCTTCTTCAAATAAAAAAGCAATGGAGGAAGTTGGCCAAGTCCAAAGGCCACCATAAAGCCCCGAGGCTCTGAGTCTAACTTAAAGACTCGTAAATAAAGAAAAGTGCTCTTTCGGGAGACAACCCGAATTATCCCTTTCTTTTGTTTTATTTCCATTTCTGTTGGGTTTTGTGTTTTTTAACCATTTTTGCAAGAAACGAAGAGAAATTGCTGTTGCAGCATGCTGGTCTGACTATAGTTATGGCGTAACTCATCTCAGTGGTTACGCCGTAACAAACCCCTTGCAGCAGAATTTCAGATGCATTACCAATTATGGCATAATTCCATCTCAATGGTTACGCCGTAGCTACACTCTTGCATCGTATGCCAGGTTTTGCCTAGTTACGGCGTAACTCCATCCAGAGTTACGACGTATCTATCCTCTGCATTACTTCTTTCATTTTAAACACAATAACCTTGTATTAGTATTTTAAACGAACTTTGTGGGTGTGTTCCCTGTAAACCCTCATGAGACTTTACTCGTCCACTTGGGACACCAAGTGGTTTAAAAGGCTTGTTGCATATGCTAAATGCAACCGTGATTCCTACGAAAGTGAGTTAGGTTTGTTTTTCATTTTTTATTTTTTCTTTTAGAATTATGGTTGTCAGTAGTGTGATTTCATGGATTGAAGTTTGCTCATGGATGCTTATACGAAGACACGACTCTTTTTCGTGGGCCTTCTTTCTTTTCGGAGCAAATTTCAGGGAAGTTCTCGCTCTAATTCTACTTTTCTCTTCACCTTTATTTAATGCTTAGTACAAAAGGGACTTTGTACAATTCAAGTGGGGGGACGGGAGTAAAATTTTCTCTTGAACTTTATTTTGCCCTCGATTTTCTAGTTTATTTTGAAAAATTATGCCATTTTTAAAATTATGCCATTTTTAAAATTTTGCCATATTTTTCTTAACCTAACTAGATTAGACCTTAGCCGAGCACATACAACCCTTGATATTATATGGTGAGATTAGCCTTATCCGTTTCCAATATTTTACCCCAAATTCACCAAATTATGAGTGTGCCGGTAGCTTGTAAACTTTAGAACTTGGTCTTTGCATCATTTCGAGACCATAGACGAGGTATGTTGAGTTAGCTCGATGTATTTGGACTTTTCAGTTTAAGAAGGCAGTATTATAGGATTACCACCCAAATAGCCTACCATTGTGTGTCTATCGATTAGTCACCTCGACTTCTCGACCCCCATGTGAAACCCTTTTGTTGCACTCACCTTTAGTGCAAGATACCCCTAGATACACCCATCTGAGCCATTCCTTTCATTTTTTTAACCCAATATATTATTTCGTTACACCTATAAGCCTTAGCATACCCTGTAGTCTTTATTTGTGATTGGGAAGTCATCATTTGCCTAAGTTCAAGGTTCAAGTGGAAAGGTTCGGGAATCACGCTTCGTTGACAACATATTCTTAAAGATCATTGAAGACCCCCCGAATTCCCATTGTTCATCTCAAGTGGGGGGATGTTATGTTTAGTTGTGTTATTTAGTTTATTGTAAAGTGCGATGTTATAAGCACTATGTTATGAGCTTTATATAGATTTAGTATTGAGGAGGCCACCTCAGTCACATGAGAAGATTAGAGTTGGTAATTGTGCCAACAGTTGAAGAAAAGGTAGTGTGCCCATCACGACGTTCTCTAATGACACATCTACCTAGTATTTCATGATCCGGTTTCTTAACTTCAAAGCTTGAACTTTGGGCGGACGGTAAGTGGTGATGACTTGGTTATAGATTTAGACTATCTGCTTGATTTTTATTTTACACCATTTATGTATCCCATGTCTTATCCTACCCTTTAGTCATGAAGCATGTCTAGATGATGCAGCGAGCAATCTTTGGTGTCTTGGCCATGGATTTGGTCATGTATCATTGATTTTGTCCACTTCATGTTAGTAATGACAACTCGCCCTTAACCTTTGTCGTGTCTACCCATATTGCCTTCAAAAATTGTTTAGCCCTTAACTCTAGTGGTGGAGATTTGTGTAACCGCCAAGCTTATGATAGAATACATGCTATGATTGTGCGATTGAGTGATCACCCTGAAATTGACACTTAGAATAGTTGAGAGATTTGAGTGTTTCGTTCCCATTTGGTAAGGTGTTCAGATTTGTTTTATTCTAGCATAAGGGATTTGTAAACTTATATTTTCCAGGTTATGGGAGATATCTTTTTAGGAATCTATCTAATAAGGTCTACTTGAGGGCAAGTACAGTTCAAGTGGGGGATATTTGATAACATCAAATTATCCTGAATATTAAGTGTCAATTTCCCCCGATAATGCTTGTAATTTATATCATTTATATGGATTTATGCTTGTTTTACATTATATTCCACTTTCAGGTAAATTACGAGCATTGGAGTTAAAGAGACGTGGAATTGGAGAATTATTAAAGATTTATCATAGTATGCTCACTTTGAAGACGTTACGGCGTAACTCATCTCTCACATTACGCCGTAACTAAAACGTGACTCAGAAAGCCAACTTATCAGAAGATTACAGCGTAACTCTCTCAAAAGATTACGACGTAACTATATTAGGTCAAATGAGGTTCCGCGTCGATAATTCTTGCCCGTAACTCGTGCATAAACTACGGTGTAACCAAGAATTATTGAAGATCTGGCGTAACTACTTATAAGGTTACGCCAGTAACCAGAATCTAGTGCAATTTACGAAGAATTAGATGATGCGGTAACTATTTTTTAGTTGCCGTAACCAAGATCTGGCCTATAAATACCCCACGATTTCCAGCATTTCAAAGGATCCCATTTCACACACCACAACCAAAGAACGTGGGAAGAAGCCAAAGGCAGGTCTAGAGGAGCATACGGAGGTATCTCCAAGGGAGAAATCACTCCCCTACGATAAGCATTAGCATTTTATCTTTTCTTTACTTTTGATCCATGTATTTCGTAACATTAAATATGAATTGATTTGTATGGTTAATATTAGTGGCTAAGCACCTCTTGGTACAGGCCTAGTTATGATTCCTTAATTGTTTTGTTTGCGTTTACATTACTTCCGTATAATTATTTCTAAGTGTATGCATGCATAGTTTATTGGTAGCTACCCTTGTTTCGGTAGTTTTGAATAGCGGTAGAGGCTAGTTGCTTAGGAGATATGACCAACTGACCCTAAGTGAGTAGAATGAGACGGGAAGGGTAAGATATGACCAACTGACGACCCTTTCTACTTGTGCGATTTGACCAACTGATCACCTACCGTTAGGATGAACTTAAGAATTAAGGGGTGAGTGTCTAAGATGCTAGCGCCCGGGCACTCACTATTATAAGTCTAGCATGTAGCGGAACTTAATGACTCGGCTTAGGGGACCAGGAACAACTGGACTTATGAGAGGACACCTGACTTCTCCAGTGGTGACATCTTTGCTGATAGGTTAGGGCGGACTGACCAAATGTTGTCCTCTCCACTTTAACCCCACCTGAAGTAATTGGAAGTAATTAGACGTAGGCATTACTAGCTAGGATGAATGACTAGGTTAGCACCACTCTCCTCTATTTGATCACACCTTTGCTTTTATTTGCTTTAGTAGTTTATTAGTTAAATCGATATCAAAACCATCTTAAAATCTGTGACACATAGACTTAGTATTAATCCAACACACATAGCTCTTGGGACGACCTCGGTTTTACCGAATACTATACTACACATGACCGGGTACACTGCCTGTTAGTGCATTAGGGTAGACCATAGGTATAACGAGACATTATAAATATTAAAAATTGGTCAGTAAAACCTGCATCAACGAGTCTCATCTTTTTGTTTTGGTAGGGATTTTGTGAGCGACAATTACAAAAGAGTTGTAGAAGCCTTATTGTACACGATCCAAGATGTTATACAATATCATAATGTACAAGTATTATTACAAATTAAATTAGATAGAATGAGATATATTATATTGAAACAACGATAATAAATGAAGTATAAAAATACATTAAACAAATTAATTATTTGATTCATATTCATTTAAAATTGATTTTTTTGTTTGTAACACTTGATCTATGCTTTGTTGGCCTCAATTTGGATACAAATTTTATCCAACTCATCCAATGTATGCATTCATTTGTTTACAAGGTTTATGCCTATTGATGTTAAATGAGCGATGTACTCTTCATCTGGATTTGGTCTCTTCAAACGTTCAACTAGACCGTTTCATAACATAGCAAGTAGTTTAGTCGATGAAATTGTATGGGATTTTGTCTGGGGTGATCGGGATCCCCTGGACTTCTTGTTTGATTCCATTTATTATTAATTATTAATTATTTATTTTTGTTTTATTACACTCAACTTTTATCGCAACTACAATTATAGTGGGTTGAGAGGAGAAATTTGAGTGCCTTGGATGTGACTAGACGACAACTGTAAGAACGTATCTTACCGTGGTAAATGTAACTACTTAAAGTATCGCAGCCCATCGTCTCCTAGTGCCTTTTAATGGGAATAGAAGCGACTGTTCCCATTCAAATTTCAATGTGTGAAATAATTACTTTGCCGCCAACCACAATTATCGAGAAAAATCAATCGCAACTTTCAATAATTAATGTCATGATGGTATCATGTCTATAAAAAAAATAATAATACACAATTCTAATCTTTACCTTCCTATTGTTTGGGTTCTACAAAAAATATGTTCAAAACTTTTTCTCGTTATGGAATCACTAGAACCTACCCTTCAATCCACCATCCTTGATGAAATACGGACTTCGTCACGGACATTTTGAAAAAAGATACTCGTTTCCAAGTCCATCTCCTTAAGAATGTATTGATTTTGGAGGAGTCGATCAAAAGGAAAACTGAGAAGATCAAAGAGATTAAAAAACTTTCTTACAATAAGTCTAACTATTGCATGGATGTTATTGATTTTTTGTACAAGGTCTAACTATCTTAGATGCATGTATTCAATTGTTAAAGAAGCTAGATGAATCCATTCATGTGAAACATAGATTTCATGAAGATGTGTTCATAAATTAAAGTAGATCTTTAGCTTTTTATATGTGTTATGTACTTTCTTTTTCTAAGGTGGGTATGTACTACGACTTTTGTTCGAAATTTAAATAATTACGTATTTATTTTTGCTTTTAGAGATTATGCCAACAACAATTGAATAATAACTAAGATGAATAATAGTAATGAAAATACGAACAAGAATAATATCAATAGAACTAAAAATAGTATAATATATATTAAAAATATAAAGATACATTTGGAATATACATAAAAGATACATTCTGTAAATCTATATAAAGACACATCAGTTTAGGTTGTTGATAAAATGTATATATTGGCTAGACCATGTAGATTTGGATGGATATCTCACTTTTGATCTACCTTAAAACAGTTTTATATCTTCTCTTTGACTAAGATGTTACAAAGTAGATGCAAAGCCTTTACTTTTAGAGCATATCAAACCCCCCCCCCCCCCCTCCGAGCCAGCCAAAATTTGATTATGGGAAGTGAATTATCGATGGGTTGAAGAAACATTCCAACCAATGAGTAATGACCCACGCCGTGAGGTGATTAAGTCTTAAGAAAAAATACGCAAAAAAGATTTTTTTGGTGCGTAAGGAGTGCGTACCAAAAAAAAAGAAACATTTTATGGAAAACTAGAAGGGGTTTGAATAGTTTTACCTATTAAAACTTTGTTTTAACTATTTAGAACGACTTATGTCAATCTATTTAATGTGTAGGTTGGATAATGATAGATAAACATATAAGTAAGTAATGCAAAGATAAAGAGTAAAGAACCACAAAACTACGACACGAGTATTTATAGTGGTTCGGCTACAAGGACACCTTCCTTGACCTACTACACTCCCCAAGTACCCCACTCTAGAGTTCGTAAGCACTACACAACACAGGCTCCTTAATGTGGCGGAAAAGCCTTTACAACGTCGCCTACTCTTTATCCGGTACAAGGCTAGACACCAAGTTCTTCCACGAGGTAGAACCAAACCTATCACAACGTCGCCTACACTTTATTAGGTACAAGGATAGATACCGAGTTCCATTACAAAGGAGGAACTACTACCCAACACTACACCACAACACAACTACCCCAAAGGAGACACACTCCTTGTTACAACACTAGAAAGATATCAATATCCTTTAACCTAAAATAAATATCTTGTACATCGATGCACCATATCGAATGTACACCCTTGGCACCTTTCACTAATGCCTTCAACACGACCCTTCGCCATCTTTCACCAATGCCTTCAGCACAACACTTCTATGGAGGGAGGAAAGAACTATCAACAAGATACACTTCAGTGGTCTCGATGATGACGAAGCTTAGCTGTTGGGATATGAAAGTGCTGAAGATTGACAAAGTACTGAAGATTGATAAAGTACTGAAAACTACAAAGTACTGGAAAAAGTCAAAGAGTCAAAGTACTGCTAAAGATAAAGTCAAAGTCTGCACATGAAGTCAAAATCCTGCAAGAACAAAGAACTGTTATATTCGTTTATAGAAAGTCATGTAATTCTAGAACATTCAGTATTAGATTACTTGTCGTACAAGGATACAAATTGTAAACCGACTAGGGATATCCTTGAGCCTATAAAAGGACCCCTAGATTGGCATTAGACGTATGAGTTCATAAGTCTTAGAGTTTACGATTGATTACAAGTTATTATTTAGAGTTTTAGAGAAGTTCGATATTCTTAGAGTTGTTGAAGTATCTGCATAATAAGCAGATTTAGAGTTAATAATAAAAGTTATTCTTCTTAGCTTTGTTAAGTAAATTCCGCATACTTAATAGAGTTTGCTCAGTGTTTCTTTGTTAATAACTTAGGATTTATCCGAGGTTCTTAAACCTTAAACAAGCTATTTAAGTTAGTTTGGTTAGAGTACATCGATCCAACAAGTGGTATCAAAGTTTGTGTGGAAACTCTGACTAGGAAGAAACCCTACTACAACAAAACCCTGAAGATGTCGACTGAAGCTGCATCAACTCCTATCACAGAGGTATGTTCTAAGTGTCATGATTTTTATCAAAAAGTACTTAATGCTTATGTTTATGAAAGAGATAACTGTATAAAGGATAGGTCTGAAGTAGCTGGTTATCAAATAACCTTAGAATCTATGGAAGCTAAAATCTTAACACATGAAAATAATGAAGTAGCTTGGGCTGAAAAATATGCACAACAGGATTATCAGTTAAAACTAAGTGAATGGAAATTAAACTGTAAAATTTCTGAAATAGAAGCTGACTAAGGAAAGAGATGATTTGTTAGCTAAGTTTCTTTGGGGTGAGTCTGGTATGTCACATGTTACTTATGTTCAAAAACAGAGAAGAGCTTACATTAAAACTGGCTTAGGTTTTGGAATGGACTTTGATAACATAGAAGAGAATCAAGCTAATGATGACCTAGAGGATATAACCACTAGTGATGATGAACTCATTAATTATGTAGACACATCTAGTAATGAGGATTCAATTAGTGAACCACCTCATGAGTATAAGAAAGATAATGGTTATCATGCAGTTCCCCATCCCACTGGAAGTCATCAACCCCCTAGGCCTGATGTTTCTCGTTTTGGAGTAGACAGTCTAGAGTTTAGGAAAAAGCTAGTTGCTCAATCTAGGTCTGAAACCCCAAAGGAATCTGTTGAAAATAATGTTCAAAGTCAAGCAGTACCTTTAAATCAAAGTACTGCTTCACAAGCAGTACCTTTAGCAAAACCTTTTCAAAACAGTATTGCTAAACCTTTTTGTTAAGAATCGTTGCTCTAGGTTTATTAGACCTTATCTTGGATAATCAATGAAGTACAAATAACAATGAACAACAATATGTATGCACAGCGGAATAATCAAACTATCATTGTTATTATTAAGGTTTCTTCGTCATCATCATGTGTTCTACAAAACACATCTACAGCCCCAATCCTAGACGTTCAACTCTAAGACGGTTACAATCTAACAGGGATCCATGATCCTTGAGGCTGACCAACTAGTCGACTAACACAATAGTCTAGGCGTTTATAAACTCACGCCCTAGACACACACACACACCTGCTGCGATGTTTACATTGTTTGACACCCCTAAACCTAATTCCCTGTATCTCTTTATATAATAAAGATACTAGGGTTACAAATGACTACAAGGGACTAGATAATAAATACTTCTTTGACAAGTAGGTCCCTTGTCTTTCTTTGTCTTCAACAGTCCTTCATCTTTCATGTATTTTGTCTTATCAACTTTAAATATAGTTCCCAACAATCTTCCCCTATTTGATAATGACAAAACCAAATAAGCACGAACAAGTATGTCATGAAAGATAAACAAACTTCCCCTTAAACATGCAATCACCAAGAATCTTCAAGTTGCAATCTTCTATGTAAATATTCTTCTCCTTTTTGTCATCTTCAATTAGGGGTCATAAGTGAGCAACCTTGATCTTCACAACTACGAATCAATATCATACGTCCAATCCATCCTTCCAATGTTTCAAATTACCCATCATTAAGTTTTTCGCATCTAAAAATGAACTTGAAACAGTAGAAATCAAAATCAGCAGTAGTAATAACAACTAGCAGTTGTAAAAACCTTCACCTCAAATAATGCATGCAAATGGTTAAACATTTTAACATTAAGCTTCCCCTGAAACCCATATGTTAACCATTTAAAGAATGTAGGCTTTATGTAATGATTATTGATGAAGAAAACCAAGTATAACCAACTTGATCTTTGAAGTAGAACAACCCAAACCTGTGTCTTATATCTTGCACTAAAGATGACATCGAACATATACCCAATCATGGTGTATAGGGAGACCGCAATCCCTTGACAATAATCACTGAGAACAATAACGTAACTCCTTCAAGTGTTTTGTCAATTCTTTGTCACATGAACGCACAAACAAGTTATCTTAAAAGTGTAAACAGCCACTTTAAGATATAATAAAACACAAACCCAAATAATTCCACTTCATCTTCAAATAGGTGATAAACGCCTTTCTTCGTAATCAACTATGACAATAAGAATGAGCCATGAACCTGTTAAGAACAAAAACCAAAATCCAAACAGTGTGTGTTGTTAACCAATCAAGCCGAAAACAAAATCGACTTCTCCTCAAATCATTCCGGTGTGTGTAATCCAATAACCAAAGCACTCATCATGTCAAGCCACCGTCCATTATAACAATAATTAGGGCCCTCTTTACAGTAGATAGAAAACAAAATCAGTACTAATTGGCCATGTGAGATCAGCCAATTTGCCCCACCACGAATGCGTGAGCCACTAATATAGCATGTGAAACACATATAAGCGTGAGACTGATATAAAACAAACATCACATAAAATACCAGAATGTTGACCCCACTTGTACACATGAGTACCATCGAATTGAGAATACTCGTACAACTTGTGTGTCCCAACTTCAAATCTCACGTGAATACTAACTCACCATTTTAAAATATGCATGCACCATCTCATATATTTTATATATCATGTGCACGTATCACAAATTATCTTTGACCCACCTAAAATACCAAACATATTGGAACCCACGTATCTGATCATGCAGCCAATAAGTACCTTGAAGCTACTTCACATACTTTTAAGATATACACTTTTTAAGATAGCAGTAGTTTACTAACCATATAGCATCAGTTATTATCAAGGAAGTAGCGGCAGATTCCTTTAAGAGTAGCAGCAGATTCAAAATGAACCAGCAGCAAGTATCATGTACGAGCAGCAGACTCTTGTAAAGGTTCACTACTAGCATCAGATCGTACAAACCCTAGCAGCAGCTGTGGAAACAATCGTTCAAGCAGTGGAAACGAATTAACTAGCAGTGGTTACCAATGTGCAGCAGTGGAAACGTTTAGCAAGCAGTGGTAACAAACATGAAGCAGTGGAAACGAGTTACCTTAGCAGTGGTAATCACACTAAACTAGCAGTTGTTACGAGTATGTAACAGTGGTAACGAAGAAGCTAAGCAGTGGTAACCCTTCGCTCTTGTATACATTCGTAATTCATCACAGCTTCTTGGTCACATCAGGTTCTTCACATCCCTATCCATGAATAAACTTCAAGAAATAACTACACATCAGCAGCAAAGCAGTACTTAGAATTGAATACCATCGCTAGGGTTGAACCATAATGGTACCAGAATTACCAAGTCCAGCAGAGTTCGAAACTAGCAGGTGTAGTGAATTAGGGTTTCTTCAAAAAAAAAACGCCAATCCTAGAGAGAGAAACTTAGGGTTTCGTTTCTTGATCATTAATACTATAAATATTAACAAAAACCCAGCAACTTCAGTACCAAAGAAACCCTAAACATGTATGAAAAACCCAAAAATTTGAACGTATACCTTGTTTCTGCAGCAGTTTTCAACACCCAATAACTTTTGACTCAGACATCAGATGGAAGATCCCTCCAGTGAAAAGTTAGATGAGTATATAGGGAAGCTCCAGCCAAAATTTCAGCCCGATCCAACGGTTAACGAAAAAGTTATACCTGTTTGAAAACTGAGCTACAGAAGCATTACGAAAATTTAACCAGTTGCGAATTTTTCTTCTTTACGCCATTCTCTTCGAGAAACCTTGTAGATCCTAGATATCGAGAGCCACCCGCTCTGATACCACATGTTAAGAATCGTTGCTCTAGGTTTATTAGACCTTATCTAGGATAATCAATGAAGTACAAATAACAATGAACAACAATATGTATGCACAGCGGAATAATCAAACTATCATTGTTATTATTAAGGTTTTTTCGTCATCATCATGTGTTCTACAAAACACATCTACAGCCCCAATCCTAGACGATCAACTCTAAGATGGTTACAATCTAACAGGGATCCATGATCCTTGAGGCTGACCAACTAGTCGACTAACACAATAGTCTAGGCGTTTATAAACTCACGCCCTAGACACACACACACACCTTTTTCTGATGTTTACATTGTTTGACACCCCTAAACCTAATTCCCTGTATCTCTTTATATAATAAAGATACTAGGGTTACAAATGACTACAAAGGACTAGATAATAAATACTTCTCTGACAAGTAGGTCCCTTGTCTTTCTTTGTCTTCAACAGTCCTTCATATTTCATGTATTTTGTCTTATCAACTTTAAATATAGTTCCCAACACTTTTTGGGATAACTTTGGTCAAAACAGGTTTAATCATTCACCAAGAAGGTAAAATAGTTTTGTTTATAGACATAGAAGAAGTCACTTTGGAAGTATAGGTCAAAAACTGTTTTTTGTGTGTTTTAGTCCTACTCATTTAATCAAAGATTGTGAACATCACTCAGAATATCTTAGAAAATTTCCAAAGAACAGGACTGCCAACCAGAAACCTAGAGAGCACAAACCAGTCTGGAATAATTCAAATAGGGTCAATCATAGAAATTTATCACCAGATCATAGATACCCACACCAGAGAAGACCTTTTTCAAAACCTTCAGTATCTCACAGTACTTTCCAAAGTACTGTTAATTCTGAACCAGTACTTTCTCAAAGTACTGCTCAGCCAAAACAAGGTACGATCACACTTTTGGAATAGGAACCTTAGGAGATCTCATTACTATCAACCTAGAAGGTATTACAATTCACATAGGGGATCTAGATCACAAGAACCAAGTGTTAAAACAGAATGGGTTAAGAGAGAAAGCTTGCGAGGGACAAACAGTACTTTCAACAAAAATTGAATCAGATGTTTTTGTAATACAAGAAAAAGAAAATGAACTTGTAAAAGAGAATTGTGTTGAACATCCAGAAAGTTTTGAAAATCCACATGCTAAAAATCAAAAGATAATTCTGGATCATGTTTTGAAAAACAGTGGAAATTACATACTCAAAGAATTTGAGTTTGTAACTCCACAAGGGGAACACAAGTCAGTAATGGCTTGGGTTCCTAAAGATCACTAACTCTTTTATTTTTGTGCAGGGAAACCCAAAAGAGGAGCTTAAAGATCATCTGATTGTGGATAGTGGTTGCTCTGGAAGTATGACAGGAGACAAAGAGATTGTGTCTGATTTTAGATCTATTAGTAGAGGAAGAGTTGCATTTGGGAATGATCCTAATGGAGGAAGGATTACTGGCAAAGGAACTATCAAAGCAGGGAGTATAGATTTTGAGAATGTTAGATATGTGAAGGAGCTTAAGTTCAACTTATTATCAGTCTCTCAAATCTGTGATAAAAAGCATCTTGTGTTATTCACTGACACAGAATGTCTCATCCTTTCCCCTGAATTCAAGCCTGTTGATGATAACTTGGTAGTTCTTAGAGTACCAAGAACAAATGATGTGTATAGTTTAGACATGAAGAGTCTACATTCTTATGGGAGAGCCACATGTTTAGTGGCTAAAGCAACATCTGAAGAGGCACATCAATGGCATAGAAGATTGGACTATGGGTTCAATTTCAAGAATACTCCTATCAATATTGATAATGAGAGTACCATTTGTATTGTGAAGAATCTAATTTATCATTCCAAGATCAAGCACATACAGATTAGGCATCACTTTATCACAGATTGCTATGAGCACAGGCTCATTAATGTGGTTAAGGTTCACACAGATAATAATGTAGCTGACTTACTCACCAAAGGCTTTGATGTTTCAAGATTTAATCACTTGGTGGTGAGCATTGGCATGATTAACTACTGATCTACATTTAAGGGGAGGACTATTTAGTATTTGTATAGTCCTGTGCATTGCTTGAGGGGAGGATATTTATGTATATTTAGCTTATACAGAGGAATTTGGAAATTACTGTTTTTTATGAAAGTCTTGCCGGAAATGCTTGGAAATGCTTGCTTGGGAAAGTACTGCATAAGTGGAAAGTACTGTTTGTCTTATTAAAGTAACTTTGTTATTATGGGCTGTGATTTTTTTTAAATCTCCCCTATAAATAACTACTCTCCGATTTTCCCTCTCATATTGATACTTTAGAATCTTTTCCATATTTCTCTCATCACCTCTATATTATTCGCTTATATCTCTTATTGTGCTCACATACTCAACAATGGCGAATCGTCCTACAGTTTCAAAGCACAATATGGTGGCTAATTTAGATAAGACTGAAGCGAATGCACTTTTTCATGATATCATTGATTATCTTACTGGATCGCCAATCAGTTATGCTCTTTTGGTGGAGCCGGATATAATTGAGCCCTGGATTCAAGAATTTTGGGCTACTGCTATGGAAAATATGGAGAATGATGAATTTTATATTAGAGCTACAGTTGCTGGAAGAATTGTGAAGACTACTGAAGCCTCCATTAGAGAAGACTTATTGTTTAATGATGAAGATGGGGCTATTCGGTTTGATAAGTAGTTGATTTGGGATACTTTTGGACATATTGGTTATGAAGGGTCTTTGAATGAACAAACATTTAGGAAACAACTCTTTTGCCCTCAATGGAAATTATTTAGTGCATGTGTTGCTTCACTGTATTAGTGCAAAAAGTACTTCATGGGAGCAATTTGGATCAAACATAGCATCTGCTATTGTGGGCTTAGCTACAGATCGTGTTTTTAATTTTTCAAGGCTCATTCTTGATGGAATGCTTTCTCACATCACTCATGGTTCAAAATGGCTAATGTATCCAAGGTTTGTTCAAGTATTCCTCAATAAACAACTTTCTGATGTTCCTAAGCCAACAGATCTTTTACCTGTTGTGGTTCAACAAGCCAAAATTTTCACCTTTATGGCTAGGAAGAGTGATCTTTTCACTGGAAGGGACACTCCCTTAACTATTTCTATGATGGAAGTTGTTCAAGCTGTTGAGATGATCTTTGAAGATGATGAAGATAGTGAAGGTACTGCACCTGCAAGTCTTTGCATCTGCAAGTCTTGCTTCTCAAAGTCTTTGCATCTCAAGAAGGTCCTGCATCTCCACAAGGTACTGCTTCCCCAAGTACTGAAGTTCAAGAAGATGTTGCAGTCTCACCTTCTCCATCTCCACAAAGATCTGTTCCTGATTCTCAACCAGAGGAACATTCACCAATTCAAGGAGATGATTCACATACTATACCCCCTGAAGAAATGACATTGGATAATTATGTTTTGACAAGGGAGTTAGTTAAGTTGAAAAAGACTACTGAGGTTCAAGCTAAACAGATTAAGAAATTAAAGCACAAGTTTAGAAGGCTCAAGAATTTTGTGTGGCCATTGGTTCAAGAATTTCGTCTATGGGTAAAATCTAAAAAGAAGGAACAAAGGCAGTTTAGGAAAACCAAACACAAAAAGGTTCACAAACAATCTTCTGTCCAATTGGGGAGGAATTTAGAAGAAAGGAATTTGAAAGAAGATATTGTTAAGGAGGATGAACCTCAAGGTACTGAAGAACATGAAAAGACTGAAGAACAGATCATTCAAGATACTGAGGAGCAAGTTCAAGTTCAAGTTCAAAGTACAGGATGATCAAGGTCTGAAGATCAAAGTCTTGCTTTTCAACAAGGATCCTACAGGCAAGAATTGTTAACTCCAAGGTTGTTGGACTTTGAAGAGGAAGCTGGTCCTTCAACAACTGTACATGAAGAAGTTGTTGGTCCTTCAACTGTTATACAAGAAGAGGAAGCTACACCCAAACCTATTCATACTGCTAGTGATGATGAAACCATTCTTTGTAATGTTGCAAGGTTTATCACAACCAAGGGGTGGTGTTAATATTCCAGGAGTGCAAGAAGAGGAACAATCAAGAATTTCTCAACCTGCTATTGATCCTAAGGATAAAGGAAAAGGTGTTTTGGAAGAAGTGAAGAAGAAGAAATTAACTTTAGCACAGATAAGAGCTGCTCAAGATGCTTTTGAATGAACAAGCAGCTAGAAAGATTCAAGAGGAATTAAATGCTAAAGATAGAGAAGCTCAGGAAGTTGAAGAAGCTCAGAGTAGAGAAGCAGCTAGGAAAATACAAGAAGAATTGGATTCTGAAGCTGCTGAACCATTACAGTCACCTACTCCTGTTAGATTTATGCCAAGAAGACCTAATCTAGCTAAAGACAAAAATGCAATGATGGCTTATTTAAAAAGTCAAGGGTATAAAGGATTGTGGAGGTTAAATTATGTTGAGATGAAAAGATTGTATGATGCTGCTAGGGAAGCTTATAAGAAACATGTTGAAAGTATTAAAGATTTTAGAGATGAAGCTACTTGGACTGAAGCAGAAAGAAAGAAAAGTTTAAAAAGAAAAAGGAAAACTGAAGTTGAAGATGTACAGTTCTCAAAGAAAGAAAAAGTTGAGTTAAGATCTGAGACTAGGGATGAACTAAGAAATTATCTCGAGTAGTAGATTTTGAATATTACAAAGAAGATGCTGACATGAAGATGAACAGATCTCAGATTAGTGCTTTTGAAGTTGTGGAATCCAAAGAAGGAAGTTATCTGATGTTTCATAAAGAAGATGAAAGTTTCAGAGTGTTCAACAGATGATGGGATTTATTGCACATCATAGATAGAGTGGATCTATTCTATTTATATCATGTGGTGCGAAGTTATTTTGAACAAAATCCATTAGAAGGTATTGGTTTAGTTCTGCTTGGAGATCTCACGACTATGTGGGAAACTGAAGAGCAAAGCACTTATGACATTTGGAAAAATCAAGAGAATTCGGAAATTGTTTGTTGGTGATTCTTTGAAGAATCTGGAGTTCATGTTTTAGAGCTGGAAAATGGAACAATGATACACATGTTTGCAAATAGAAGATATCCTCTTACAGTTGAGCTTATGAGAAGGATGCTAGAGCATGGAATGGAAGTAGAAGAGGATAATGAAACTGCTTGCATGGTCATCAATCTGTTTATCAACTGGACTACTATTGCTGATGAGGATGAATAACTGGTATGAATCTTAATTGAATAAATTATTTTTGATAAATCAGTACTTTATTCAAAGTACTGCTGATCAAACAGTACTTTAATCAAAGTACTGCTTGCAGCTTTTAACCAGTTAAATGATTTTTGAAAGAAACCTTTTGTTAAGTAACAAATATTTTGGAACAAATGTTGAATAAAATAAATGGTTTTTGAGATGGTAACATCAATAGGTTATCAATCCACCATGGTTACAAAAGGATTGGCTAATCCATGAGCAAACGGCTCTGGTAAAGATATTTCAAATCCGTTTTTAGTTGACAACTTGCTAATAAGTTGTATGGTAATCAACTCACCATATCAGTTAATGTGAAGAGTTGGCTAGCCCACAAGAAAATGGCTTGTGGTAAAGGCTGTGAAAAAACCATTATTGGTAATTAGTTCACCATTAGATAAAAGAACTAACTAGTCCAGAAGGGTACAGCTTTTGGTGAAGACAATTCAAATCTGTTGATAGCTGATGATTTGCTAAAAATCATATGGTTATCAATGTACCATGGTCTTACACACCAAAACATTCGGCTACTCCAGAGTTAATGGCTTTGGTAAAGAGATCTAAATCCATTAAAATTTTCAATGATTCACCTCTCACAGGAGTTTACACACCTGGAAGTGATGAGAATAGTATGCAACTTAAACTGGATTAATGTACAAATTGTCATATGTTGTTGTGTTGCTGAAAAGATGAAGCTTGCTGGATGATGCTGTAAAAGAATAATTCTAGAGATACTTTGACAAGCACAGAAACTACAAAGATAAAATTCAAAGACATAGAAACAATCTGTCCTTAAAGATGAAGCTGTTAAAGATAAATTCACAAAGGACTTGAAGTCAAGCTAATAGAATTCAAGTTAGGGGAGGATTGTTGGGATATGAAAGTGCTGAAGATTGACAAAGTACTGAAGATTGATAAAGTACTGAAAACTACAAAGTACTGGAAAAAGTCAAAGAGTCAAAGTACTGCTAAAGATAAAGTCAAAGTACTGCACATGAAGTCAAAGTATATTCATTTATAGAAAGTCTTGTAATTCTAGAACATTCAGTATTAGATTACTTGTCGTACAAGGATACAAATTGTAAACCGACTAGGGATATCCTTGAGCCTATAAAAGGACCTCTAGATTGGCATTAGACGTATGAGTTCATAAGTCTTAGAGTTTACGATTGATTACAAGTTATTATTTAGAGTTTTAGAGAAGTTCGATATTCTTAGAGTTGTTGAAGTATCTGCATAATAAGCAGATTTAGAGTTAATAATAAAAGTTATTCTTCTTAGCTTTGTTAAGTAAATTCCGCATACTTAATAGAGTTTGCTCAGTGTTTCTTTGTTAATAACTTAGGATTTATCCGAGGTTGTTAAACCTTAAACAAGCTATTTAAGTTAGTTTGGTTAGAGTACATCGATCCAACATTAGCAACTGATGACTTTGAGATCGCACGTCTTCAAGAGGTGATGATCTCGCCTTTAAGAGGAACCTAGAGAATCACACAAAAATAAAACCACATAGAATGATCCTTTGGATCAGAGGTTAGAGATGTTACAATACTGAGAGAGAGTATGTGTAAAAGTGGTAGTCAGCAAGAGAGAAATGGCTCAATATTTATAGACAAATTTTTCTACTGTCCCACGGTTCCCACGGATCCCTCCCTAGAGGGATCTGGCTAGTGCAATCCTTGGGATCCGCCTATTAGGTCAGCTTAGTCCGGATTTCGGGTTGCAAACCGGGTTATGGGCTATGTGTTATGAACCATGGGTTATGGGTAATGGATTATGGATACCCAACAATATGCAATGAACCAAGACATTGGGTTATGGATCTTAGGTCATGGGTCATGGACTTTGGGTCAAGGATCATGGATAATACCTAACATGACTTCATGCATGGTGTCATGCAATGGGTCATGGGTTATGGATCATGCTCCATGGGTATGGGTTATGTACTTTGGTTTTTACCCAACAACATTCATTATACCTAGTCAATGGATCATGGGTCATGGGTCATTGACTTTGGTTTTTACCTATTACAATATATACAAAGTATATATGTACAATTCTATATTATGTAAACACTAGTTGTTATACATATGCATTATGTAAGCAATATCACTTGTTTAGTGTTTATATAAAAATGTCTTTGGTTTTATATAACTTATTTACTAAAAATGTTTTGATATGGTTTTAATATGTTTAGTATAAGTGTGTTAGTAAACTATTGGCTCAAACCTTTTACGTATTTTATTTGTTTCGTTAAAATGATTTTACATTTGTTATCGACAAAACATTAGAAGATCGTAAAATATAAATAATTGTTTTTATGGTTTATTTGTATTAACAATCTCCCCCTTTTTGTTGATGACAAAACATAAGATTGTTTTAAGGAGAAAATAAAATTCGTAAAAATTTGAATTGGAGTTTTTACTCTCTTCTCCCCCTTTTTCTCAAAACAAAAACAGCGTCGAAAAGAAACTAACACATTGTTTTGAGAAAAACGTGTGAATAAGTAACAAAAGGAAAAATAGAGAGTAAGAGGAGAGAAAGATTCTCGTCTTAGTTCCCCCTTGACGGATGCTTCCCTTTGTTGAGGGCGTCAAGTAATTAGGAAGTCTAAGCGAGTGTGTTCCAATTATGTTTGCAAATGGTTTCGTCTTGGACGAAATGCTCCCCCTTGACGAGTGCTCCCTTTTGAGGAGGATGTCAAGTAGTAAAGAAACCCCAAGTGAAAGTATTGCAAGTGTTTTTGTAATTGCTTTGCTTTGACGAAAAACTCCCCCTTGTTGAGGGTGTCAAAGTCTTCATGTGTATTTTGAAAATCTACAAAACAAGGTTAGAAAACAAGTATATGGTGCATAATTTCCTGCAAATGAAATTCATATTTGTAAGGAATAATGTTTCTGTTGCACGGATCCCATGGATCCTTCCTGTGAGGGATCCGTCTAGGCAAAAATGAGGGAACCGTGTACCTGCATTCTTTTGACAACAATATAGATGTAAAAATGATGTTAACATTCAAATGAGTTATGTATTATGGCACCAAGAAAATTCTCATATCTATATAGCATACAACATGTGGTTTCATTCAATAAAACACGATAAATGACATACATATCTCTAAAACTAAGAGAATGACACAAGCATGTAGTACATTTTTCTATCGTTTCTAAGTTTTGCCTAAGACTAGAGATGAGCACCATTGTGCTTGTATTCCTAAGTTCTAAGGACGATTAGATTTGTTGACCTCATCAAAATGTTTGAGAAGGTGATAGAACATGAAACGTAATTCGCCACGTACATCATGGACTAGTCCTTTGACATGTTGACAATGAAAGCAATCATTTCCATGGCTAGGGAATGGTGGTGGTAGGAATGGAGTGGTTTGAGGTGGAAGATTTGATGAGGAAGGTGGATATTCCACAAAAGGTTGAGGGATTTGTGGAGGCACATTTAATGAGGTTAGAGGTGGTTCAACTAAGGGTGTAGGTGGTGGAATATGTGTTGATGGTGGCGGTAGAGAATTGTCTACTTCCATGTGATCGGGTTGTTGATTTTGATGATTCCTCATAATCCAAAATGGACTATTTGAGGGTGATGGGGAAAACGATACGGGTGCTAGTGTTGTTTCAACACCAAAGTTTTGGTGAGGAGGTTGTTGTTGCACCATTTTCTCAATTGAGGAAAGTGTTGGCAATGGTTAAGTTTGCAGGTGAAAGAGATAGCTCTAGGTGCTTGAGGTGATGGTTTAGTGGAAGTAGGGGTGTTTAGTTTAGGAGGTATAGTAGTGTATAGCAAGGGTTTTCTTGTGGGAACAATCCTTTTGGGAATTGGTTTGATTGGTAAAGTTGGTTGTGAGGGAGTTCTAGTGTTTGAGGCTTTCACGGGTGATGATTCGGTTGAAGAGATTTCATGAGCCACCCAAGCAATTTTCTTAGGAGGCCCTTTAGTAGATTAGTTAGCACTAGGAGCTTTCCTCGTGTTGAAATGGTATAAAAGGAAGGTGTAAAAAGAGAGATTTAACTACTGAGAATGATAGTGTGAATGTTGACTTGGAAGTTCTATCACAAGAGGTTTATAAAGAGAAAGATTTGGTAAGTGAATTAAAGCTTAAGCCACTAAAATCCTTCAAATTGCAATGATTTGCATGCATAAGAGTTGACTACAGAGTTTCACTGACCTAGGAAGTTAATTAAGACAATGTGGAGTGTTCAAATTAACAAAGAGGGTTTGAAATGGTTATTTTAATTAGGATTGGCTTAGTCTGTGTAGCCGATTCCAACAGATCCCTCACATGAGGGATCCGTCTAGCCTAAACCTAGGGATCCGGCTCTCAGGAGCCAAGGAAAAGAAATATGATGTTTTTGTAAGGTCTAGTAGCTACATATCTTGAGTGTTTCAATCTCATCAGGTGTCTTAAATGATATGAGACTTAAATGATCAAGTGTAATGAGTGAGGGTAGCTAATGATTTCTTTTATGGAAAGAAATGGGGTTTTTATGAACACCAAAAGGTAATCAAAGATGACACTAAGAATTTTGAGGGTTTCAAGGAAAATTTAGAAAATTTCTTAAAAATTATAAGAAATGAAAAACTAGTTTTTAGCCTATTTTGAGATAAAAATGACTAAAATCAATTTGCTAAAATTGAGAGAAATATCAAACTAGGTGTTTTAGGATGAGAGGGACAATGTGTAAACATTGGAGCGGAAATATAGTGAGTTTTGAAGAAGTGATAAATCAAAAACACCTTGAATGTGATCTTGAGTCATCAATGAGTGAATGTGAGATCAACTGAGCTTGAGGAAGACTTAAGTGGTCCTAATGTATCATGTTTTACTGATCTAATAAGGTCTGGAGGGTTGGATTGATGTGAGGGTTACAAAATAACTTTATTGTTTTCCCGGATCCCACGGATCCCTCACTTGAGGGAATCGGCTAGTTATAAGCTAGGGATCCGGCTTCTGGGACAGATTACTCCACAGAATACATGCAAAATTTTGTTCTAGGTGTCGAATACTGAAAATAATGATTTCTACTGGAAACATACATATATCTAAGTAAAAGCACAGAAAGCATAGCACATAAAGACAACCTATAGGTGAGTAAACACGATAAAGGTCATATATTAGAATAAAAGCAACTAAGTAAGTATTGCGCAAAAATATGAGCATACATTGTTTTGACAATCACAAAACCACTAAAATAACCATAAAGAACGTCATGGAACTTAATGTCTCTTTCGTAAATCTCTTCACTTCTTATTTTTTTCCCGAATTCATGATGAAATGAGTTAGAAACTTGAACATCCCTTTTGTTTGCTTGAATTCTTCAGACTCATTTGGAAGAGTGGGAAGTTATTCGTAGTAAATCAGGGGGTCGATTTGATAATTCGAAACAGGATCGCCTTTAACTTCTTCATTTTCATCTGAAGAGTCCGAGAGAGCGCGAGGCCTTTTCCCATTTATCAGGAATTGTTTGGAGGGTTGTTTGGTAAGGGGTACCATAACATGATTTGCAAGAAAATGATCATCGGTAATAGGAGTAGGTTGCATTGCACTAACATACTTACGGAGTCGTGTTAGGATCATACCATACGAAAGAACCATTTTGTCGGTTTTGAACACACCTACCATTCTTTTAACCGTGTAATAGGCGAGATTGAAAGGCTTTTGTTGGATGAGACAATAGATCATTTGGACAATAAACGCATTGGGATGGTCCTTGTTTCTAACCAAGCAAATGACATTTTCTCTAAGTATTTCTTCCCACTTTTTGTAAATGGGAAACATCTCAAAGAGTTCCATTTGATAGGGATAACGATGGATAAGTTATTTGTTGCGGTTATAGCGAGATTGGTCGACTCTCTTTTTGAAGATAGTGTCTCGAAGAACTATGGGGTCGTCAAGAGGAGTGTGATAGATAGATTTAGAGTCTAGTGCAAAGGATTGAGTAGCAATTGACCAATCTTGTGAAAACATACAAATTCCTTCACATGGTATGCAAAGGATTTGTGCGAATGTGTTGAGGGGTAAGATGATGCTTTGGTTGTTTATAATGAAAGCGATTGAAATACTTTCATCATTGTTTCGGACAATCCTAACACTCTTGTAAAATTCGAAGATGAAGACCGGACAAATTTGTTCATCAGTTTTTAGGATACAATCAAAGTTGATTACGGAAAAGACTTGGGAAATGTTGGTGTTTTCAAGGAACCTTCCTCAACTACACGACTTTCATGGATAAGTCGTTTTTAGAGCATTTTGAAGGTTTTGTGATCACATTTTGATAGCCCTTCTTTGCGATAGTATCTAGGGAAGTAGTGAACGGTGTCATGATGGTCTTGTTGAGTAGCTTTAGGCATGTTTGATCCTAGAGAAAAAATATTTCGATTAGGTAAAATTTTGTCAAGATGGGTTTATGGGTTTATTTTGTATTAACAATGTTGTTTTGAAAGTCTTTGATTATGTAGAACCTTTTTGTAATGAAAACAATTTTGCAATACCCAAGTTCCCAATTGGTGATAAAAATTGAAGCTAATTGAAAAGTTTTAAAACCATAAACCCTAGGATGGAGATGATGATAAATAGAACATATGAGTGTAATTACTTACAATGATGTTCAAGATTGAGATGCTCGAGAGTATGGAGCCCTAGGATGATTGGAGCATAGATTAGGTCGTTTTGTGTTTTTAGGAAGAGGGAAAGAGGGATTGTTTTGGGTTTTGAAAAACGAATTTCCTGATATCTGTTTACACGGTTCCCCCGGATCCCCCGGTTTGAGGGATCCGGCTAGTACAACTTGTGGGATCCGGCTCTACAGACAAATATTGGAGCGTTTTTTTATTATTCTTTCAATTATAAACAAGTTATACAATAACTTATTTTTGAAAAGAACTTGTAGAATGAGATTCCTATTTGAATAGATGTTTGGCTAGGGGAGGAAATTTGTTTATCGAATGATGGTAAATCAAGACTTAACTATTAATAATCTATTTTGCGATGACGGCGTAGACTTGATGAACTTTCGTGTTTTTAAGAGAATCAAAGAGGAATACCATTCCCGATGATGAGTTAAGATGGAAAGTAGTGAAGAGAGAATTTTTAGAGACTTGCGACTTAAAAACCTAATTCATTTGTTCATATAGTATTATATATATATATATATATATATATATATATATATAGTTAGGATCAAATAAGAATATTACTTAAAATAAGAAGGAATAAGAAGAACTATAACCACAAATCCGAGATGCACCGACCTAAATTAGATGTATCCCTATAATCTTAGATGCATTAAAACGCACCATAGTGTGATTTCTAGCTTTTAATCAGATGCATATACGTATATTAGATGCATTTCATTATTTCTCTTGTTTTTTGTTCCTCTGCACGTGCCAAAATCATGAAAATCAATTTGCACCATCTATACATCAAATTAACTTTTGAAACTCAAGATGTTGCATCTATATGAATAGAAATGCATCTGATGGAAGTCGTTGCATCTCAAATGCGTGGTTTTGGTCACTTCTCACCACTTCTTATTTTAATTTACTTCTCACTGGATCCCTACTCTATATATATGTATATATATATATATATCTATACATTATATATAAGAGGAGGCATGCCACATAAAATGCCACTTGGCATCCCATAATGCCACATCATATTTCCATGTCATCATGCGTATGACGTCATACTTAAAGCAACTAAAATTCGGAATTATTAAATTAAAAAAGTTTGCCTTTACAAGAATCGAACCTGGGTCTATTAGTTAACAACCAAGTGATCCAACCAATGGAACAAACCAGAAGTTGTGATTGACAATTCAAAATCAAACTGTAATGTCTTAATCACACCACATTCTTTAAACTATTTGACAACATAAAACCCTAGATAAATCCCATCTTCACTATTACGGTTTGTTAAAAAAAGGTACGCCTCTTTTCACTCAAAACCCTAATGATGAAACTTTGTAACTCTATATGCATATGTTGGTTTCTTTGCAGGTTAGACGTCTTCTTTGAAGGTTATTCGTCTTCTTTGAACACATGTGGTGGTAATGAATCTTAAAACAATGATTTCTTGGTGAGTTTTATTTAGTTTCAATGTTTCGTGATTAGTTATGTCTTGATATCATTAGTCATTCATTTGTGGATTCATTGTCTGCATGATTTTAGGTATGATACACCCACTTTAAGGGCAAACATCTTAGGTATATACATCTTAGGCTCCAAAGCTAAGTCACGTATGATATATCCATTATTTTTTTTACTATAAAATAGTTTATCACAATGCAGTTATACATAATAAATGTGAAACAATAACTGTATTTGTTTCATGTTACAAAGGCTAGAATAAGTTACATCAAGAAAAAAATGAAGATATGGATCATTATTTTTCCCAGGTAATCAAAATCTAAACCCGAAGTAATTCTGCTCGTGTATTTTTTTCATATTGCAGAGGCAATTGAGAATGGAGTATATGCACATGGGGTGGAAATTTCACTTCATCAGGTGTTCTCCCAAAGTTAGCTTTCACATATATTATTTTCATCTTCGTGTGCATTGCTATAGGTCGAAAGTCTTACAAATGCACTATGTTGATATAGCTTCCGGATTTCATTTAGTGCTCCTAACAAGAGTAGAATACTGGAATTTGCATGATGTTCTCTGAAATTGCCATCCTTATATCAGCAAAATGCTTACTTTTAACTTGGTGGCTGATATGGTGTCATATGTTTTTGTATAGGAATTGTCATTAGAAAATGTTGGGTCGTGCCCAGTAAAGTTTTCTAACACTTCAACGTTGACTTGTCTGCACAATTCTATCTTCAATTGTAACTTTACGATACACCAATTCATATCCTAAAACCGGTTTTAGTAATGTTTATCCATATACCATTCAAATTAGTTGAACCATTTAGATATGTTTTTATTCTTTAAACTTCCTGACATCATCGGATGTTTGTATTCTGTCACAGAGAGAGACAATTAAGTGGTAATGAAAGGAAAGACGGGAAAAGCCAACGCCAAACAAAAAATGATATGTGGAATAAGTGAAGAACTTGCGGTGGTAATCGATGACAAGGTCGACACGGTCTTCAGGCTAAACCATTATCCACCATATTTGGACCATGTATACAAGAGCAGAAGTAGAAACCTGATTAGGTTTGGTGAACGTACCCATTTCATAATGACTGAGGACTGCGAAAGTTTCTACAACTTTTTTAGCCCAACAGAGGTGCCTAATGATGCAGGCGAGATTGAAGAAGATATGGTAAGATCTTACGAAAATTGTATATCAAAACTCTTAATTTGGTGTTATTTTTCATTTCAAACAGTAAAATAGTAAAAATGATATTCGGACCCCCTTATTTTTTTCATGATCTGTTCATGAACAATGCTACGGAACATGGCAGGAACAGGCAGTCCACAGTTGATGAAAGTTTGCACCGCTACATCCTTTGCTTCTGCGGTAATATGTGTTTCAATCTCTTTTTTACATGTTCTTATAAATATTTATAATCTTAAACCTGAAAGCAGCTATAAAGCCTATGATTCAGATTATAAGTGGTCAATCTAGCTTAGTAATTTTTATTATACAATCTATTGGAATTGCATTGGGAGCAATGGTCGTGTCCACTAGATTCTTTATACCCTTATTCTTAAAGCTTCCCATAGAAGGGATTTAGAACTTTATAAACTTTAAGCCTACCAAAAGTGGTTAGGAAACAACCTGAAAGACCCTCATTTTTGAGTGAAAACAACAATACAGATTGATGAGTGGTTCAACGAGAAAGCTACAAACATGGTAACTGAGGTGGGAAGTACTGAAAGAGGAGGTCCAAATGATGATTCCATTTACAGGTCTATCTGTTCCAACTCCATGTATCAGATAACCAAAACAATCATTTTTTCTTACCAAGCCAACAACCTGAAAGACCCTCATTTTTGAGTGAAAACAACAATACAGATTGATGAGTGGTTCAACGAGAAAGCTACAAACATGGTAACTGAGGTGGGAAGTACTGAAAGAGGAGGTCCAAATGATGATTCCATTTACAGGTCTATCTGTTCCAACTCCATGTATCAGATAACCAAAACAATCATTTTTTCTTACCAAGCCAACAATGACCTGGTTAGCCAAGTGGCTCTAATTTCTCAATTATCATCAATGATATCTGACATAGTGGTTGTTGTCTTTTAGCCACTTCTTATATTGTAATGCCTTAATGCTTCTTCAGATATGCATTCAAGTGACACCGAAAATCAGAATTCTACAATTGCCCATTCTTTTTCTTTTTATTCTTTGATTTTTCTTATTTATTGAACAAAATGCAGGATTGCAGGATGAGGAAGTTGTCATTGTCCAGCCAAAGTTTTGATTTATTGTATCGTTACAGACCCGAGCTTCATACAGGTTTATAAAACCCTCATTAAGGTAACAAAAGATATTCCATATGTTAAAGTGAAAATTACAACTTTTGTACCTATGTATTGTTACATAAATATAAATATATACAGACATTCAACACCATTAATCTAGCACGACCTGTTTGTTATACTCCTGGCCCAAAATAGCAAGTTTCATAACACCCTCATGGTTTATATTACCTGGGTCTTCCATAAATAATGTCATCAAATTCTTGGAAATACCGCTAACAAGCGCCACCCCATTCTCCTTCCCGGCCACTGGTGTTGCCTGTGAATCCCTCAAATTCCAAAACACAATCTCTGGCACTGCTCCTCCATACCCTTACTTAGAAAATTTCCTCTTGATCGCTTGATAATCACACTCTCATGGATTACTTGATGCTTCATCAAACTCCATGTTACTAAACACAAACACCCTCTTAATCATGTCATCTTCACTCAACCCACTTGCTGATGGAACTTCAAGTATGAAATCAAATACCTTAATAAATCGGTATTCATCCCCCATTTCATTCTTTTAACAAATTCAGTCTTTGATTTTAGATCTTGACCTTATACCATTTGCATCTTCAGGTTTCTGCTAAATGTGATAACATTCCCTTTCCAAGGTTCCTCGCTTAATTCCAAAACTAGAACCCTGAGAGCCACTGAAACTTCCATAGGAGTCCCCATCATACTACCGGACACATCACAAATTGTTAGGTAGTTATTTAACTTACCTTTTTCTAACAAATCACTCACCATTCTCGTCCATTGAAGCTCAGCCACTTGACCACCATCTTTATCTTCCAAACACAATATAATCTCGTGTGGAAGCAACGTACCTCTTTGTGATTGTGGCCTTACCCCACTGAGCCTTATGTAGATACTCTTCAAACCTCAGTTTATCGTGTTTTAAAAACTTCTGTTTGTATAATTTATTGCAACTGAAGCTACTTGATTATACAGGATTAAACCCCATTAATTAAGTCCTATGTAAACTTCAGGTAACTCCAATTCTTTTCTTAGAGCTCAAACAGATCTGATTAAAAGGAAACAAGAATGGATCATATGAGTTAAAAGTAAACCAGAGAGTTGCATAATATATTATGCTTTGAGTATATTTTATCTTATTCCTCCTGGGCATTTTTCCTTTTACCACATATGCCTATATATGTTTTAGCTCAATTTGAATTCATTCTTTTTACATGCATGACTAACAAATGATTTAGTTACCTTTAGTAGTACTTAATCTAATCTGATATGTTAGTGCTATATTTTTCCTTTGATTTACCATATTTGTTTTTATTAGGGTGGTTGGGAAAATGATGAAATAGTTGAGGAGACAGTTGTACGTGAAGCATGGAACAAGTCGGAGTCTGAGGGGATTTGATAGTAAGTTTTGAATTGTTTCTTTTTCCCCTTGATTACATTCTTACTGTATTTTATTAGGCATGCATTTGTGCTATCTATGCTTACTTTTTTTTGTTTCTATTTTGTCATTCAGTTATCTTCTCTATGCTTTCTTAATGACTAACTGTACTGATATCATTATTTTTAATAGAAAGTTGATTTATTACTACAGTTGTTAGCAAAAACTCACTATCTATTTGCATTTTGTATAAGTTTTTGCAATACATGAAGCACGGTAACTTGAAGTGCAAAGAAGTTCTACCAAGTATTGGATTTCACAACAAATATAAGGTTGTTTGGAAACTTGTTTTATGCTTCGAATAATACTATTTTAACATCAGATATAAGGCTGATTTTACAACTTTGGATGTTGTAAATTGTTGTTGGTTTTGATATTGGAATTTAGAAGTTGGATTAGTATCTCTTTGGTGTCGAGTTTCACAGTGACTTAAGTAGGTAGCTTTATTTGATGTGGGATTTAAGGTTTCATTTTACCCTATGATTAGCTAATCTAACATGTTTCGCGGAAAAATGATGTAACGAAAGAATATCTCGGAAATGATTGGTATGCAAAGCAAGTGGGATTGTGTATTATCATATCATCTTCACACAGTTTCTACTTATTTGTGATAAGGGGTACAATTACGTTTATAGATGGTTCAACATGATGATGCACAAAGGAACATGTTTTATTTTTTAATAGTACAGAGACACTATCCAGGCTCGCAAGAAATTCTCAAATAAAGCATGGTTTGCCTAATTGTGAGAAATTACATCCTATGATCAATCACAAGTAATTCAGTTGGGACACACCATGGGGATGTCTCTTAAGAAGTAGTTGATGCTTCGTTTAACCAGGTACCATCCCTTTATTTTTTAAGCACCCCATTTTATAAACCTTCTACTTGAGTGATTATGTGGCAGAGTTTCAGTAGGCTACTTTATCCACTATTACATCTAGGAAAAATGGGTGGGTTGGGAAATGCATCAAAATAAGCTGGGTTAAAGGGTACTCATCTAATTCGCGCAACACGGGTACCTTTTGAACATGATCTAGGCTAGGTTGACCCACCAACATTCTTTGTCCTTTTTATTTTCAAATTTGTTAAATAGCTTATGCATTAGATATGATCATGAAATAACACGAATGTGACAATCTAGCTCTTTCAATAAAACTATCTAGGATGTTTAACCATTTATATACACCGGGAAATTTTTGACCCGTATCATTTTTAGCTATGTTTTTAAGTCAGCCATTTGACCTTTTGTAGATGTTTTGAAGGCTGACCACAGTGAGTTTTGCGTGCCATTGCTATTTAGGATGTTTTAACCATTTTTATACGGGTCGGCACCTTTAATTACATCGTAAGATTCCAATACTTGGATAATCGCTGGCTCTTTTTAAGAGCACCTCTAAAAGGATGATTGCATTCAGTTCATAGTATCTTATCCTTTAACTAGACTGGATTCAAGTCCCCTGAGTACCTTTCACATATAAAAGGGACTGGCTTTCAGCTTATTGGACTGGATTTAAGTCCCCTGGTCAGCTTTCACATATCTGTAACACTAGGTAAGCATAAGCAATGGGTATACGTCGTTCATGTTGTCATAATCGATCTATATTATCTTTTGATGTCAACCGTTTCTAAACGTCAATTCTTTTTTGTAGGGTCAAACGATTCCATCGTATATCAAATTCATCTAAACAAAAACCAAAACAAAGTTGTCAATGTCGACAATGTTAGAGATTACTCGAGCAAGTCACGAAGATATTGAGCGATTGGAGAGGCTAATTCTTAAGGATCTTCGCGAAAACGATCCACAAAAACTTTTTCATGTGCATTATATGATACATCAAATTATGTCTATTACTCATAAACTTGTAAGTTTTATTAATCCTTCTTTCTTTATATATCGTTCAGTTAGTAGGGTTGATAGATGCTCTAATAGACGTTCTTTTTCACATAGTTATTCAATGTGCTATTTAGATCATTTTTGAGATAAATGTTAGAGTGATATGAATGTTGTTGATGTTGTTGTTAATTATATTATTCATTGGTCTGAATATCTTCTATAATGTTGATGGAAACAGATACCCAAAAGGCTTGATTGTTGCATTTAAGTTGAAGAGCACATCAGTTGAAAATGATTACCAGGTCAAGTCCGGTGATGCTAAACCAGACTCCATGGAATAGGATACCAAGACCAAGAAAGAGAGTGAACCAAAGGCTGATGCGAAAAGCCAGTTCAGAGGCTAATGAAGCTGAAGAGGAGAATAAGAAGAATAATATAGAGACTAAATTTTTTTGCTGACATGTACAAAGACAATATGGATGCTGTTTTACGTGAAGATCCAAATTGATTGCAGAAGATAAAGTACTTTCGTGTATAGATAAAAAGAATGTGGGTCTTAAAGCTCGTGGTTGAAGTTTATTTAGCAATCATTTCCAAGACCTTAGGTAGAATCTTACAGAATATTGATGATGATATCAGGACCTGTTGTCAAGAGGTTGGTAAGTTGGGAAAACCAATAGCAACTCGTCCAGAAACTTTTAAGGCTCACAGAGCAGTTAAAAAGATATTTGCGGACCGGTTGAAGATGATTGAAACCGGGGAAGGTGTTGACTAGGCGGTTGGTGAAGCACTTGCTTTTGCAACGTTGCTGTTGGAAGGCAATCACGTAAGGTTGAGTGGCTAAGATGTCGAAAGAGGTGCTTTACTCATTCTGTACTTCATGACCAAGAAACGACTGAGCATTATTGCCCTTTGTACCGCATTGTTATGAATCAACATGAAGAAAAGTGAGCAATAGGTTAGTTTGTATGAATTATAGTCTTTATAATTCCACCGTAGATACTCAGATGTTCGTATGTTCAAGTAATGCAAGTATCCGAATAACAATAAGTTTGTGGTCACTATAACTTAAATGCATCATGATTGGTTAAATTTACTCTATAGTGGTCACATGACAATAATTAATTTTGTACAGTTTCATATTACATGCAAGCATGCATTTAAGTAAGTTGGATTTTAAATAAGTGAGAAAGGTTCAAAAACTTACAACATCAAATATCACAAAATAAAATTGTAGCTGTCTGTTGTAATTGGACAGGGGATGGAGATTGTGAAAATTTTGACAATATGATCTATATAGAAAGTATATAATAGATGTCAAGTTTCAAATATATCAAGTGAGCTTTACTAAATAGTGCTTGTGGAGGACTGTGTCCAAGTCCAACTATCCATGGCCATATGCAGCTTGTGAGATTATATACTTATTGATATATAAATTTGCTAACAAGACGTCACATGGTCATTTTTTGGCAGCCCAAGCCCAAAAGTTGTCAAACCAGAAAAATGCGTCTTTTATACAGAGATTCAACAGGCGGTTTAGTTATTTCCCTAAAGCTTATTTACTCATTTTAGTCGCCTGAAGCTTTTTAACGTTTTGGATGTCTTCATCCCTTATTCTTATTAATCGAACCTCTGGACAAAGCCTCATAAAATAAATGGGTAACATAATTTCTGGAAAAGAGTTGGAGCATAAATTTCAGTAGAAGAAAAGAAGCTTGAAGCTGATTCAGGGTGGTATTCCTAAAAATAAAAACCAAAAATAAAATACTTACCTGCTTTTAGCCGTTTTATGGATTATGGTAACATCAATTATAGTTCTTAACCATTTTATTTAACTTTTAATAACTTTTTACTATATATTGGTTCTACTAAATCCTAAAAAAAACCACAAATCAAAGTACTTACATGCTTTTAGTCGTTTTATAGATTATGGTAACATCAATTATAGATCTTAACCGTTTCATTTAACTTTCAATTACTTTTTAGTATATATTTGTTCTACTAAAACCTAAAAATAAAAACCACAAGTCATACCCGTCCATCGGACGGGTTTTGACACTAGTATATATATATATATATATATATATTATATAACATGAGGCATGGCACGTAGATTATTCCACAATTGTCCACCTCAATGCCATGTAATTCATTTTAATGCCATGTAATCATAAGTTGTCCACCTAAGCAATATTTTTTTAATTTAATTAACTATTATGTAAATTTCGGATTTTTTTTATTTATTTTCGAAAATTATTTATAAAGAAGGAGCCTTGTAAGGATTGAACCTTGGTTATTTGGTTGGATAACATGTGTGTTTACCACTAAGGCAACATGACTTTTTGGAATATATGTTGCAAGTCCAAAATTATAAATCTATGCAACCAATTATGTAGGAGAATCCCTACAACTAGGTAACCCTAAACAAAACATATACATAAAAACTTATATACGGTTCATAATAACGTA
Organism: Chrysanthemum makinoi; assembly: GCA_910596185.1. NCBI lineage: Eukaryota > Viridiplantae > Streptophyta > Magnoliopsida > Asterales > Asteraceae > Chrysanthemum > Chrysanthemum makinoi. The sequence goes on from OU343220.1 coordinate 206,380,726, forward strand.
ATACACATTCACAATAAATCTATGCAACAAATTATGTAGGAGAATCCTACAACTAGGTAACCCTAAACAAAACATATACATAAAAACTTATATACGGTTCATAATAACGTAATACACATTCATCCCTCTTAATTCATAACTAAACATGATCAGTCGTATCAACAACTTGCTTTTCATGAATTAGAAGGTATGTTCATAAACAATATTCAATAATAATATATCAATTCTAATCATGTTTGATACATTGATTTTATGTAATTCTAGAGGTTTTTTTTTGTTTTGTTTCTTATTTTGATTTTTTTTTAATTTGTTTGCTGTAATTTCGTGTATAATGATAGTGTTTTTACTTTTGTTAATATCATTATTATAGCATAATTATCACAAACCGAATGAACTAAAAACAAATTGTCGTCAAGCTACATCTAGCATAATTTATAGTTTTGGTATATGTTGTAGGGGCTGTTTTACTTTGTCAATATAATCTCTCAAACTTTTAAGTGCGACTTCTCAACTAATTCATGGAACTGGAAAAACACTATTGGATAAATTGATATAAGCTCTTTTAACTGTATTCAAACAGTATGTCCATTGGACACTTGGTCGTTATTGTCCATAATTTGGTAATGGAAGATTGAGAAACAACGAATGTCTCTACCTTCAATCAATATTCATAGTAAAAACAAGCTAAATATTACAGCTAAAGTATAACAAACAACATATTTGTTTATTTTGATATTATATAAAAGATTTTTAGCTCTTATATTAACATAATTTTCTTTGTTCTCTTTTATAATTAGGTGAAGCCGTGGAGTTCCAGGCGTTGGTTAACATAACTCGGGTATACGTTTGCATTTGCTTTTTTTTTCCTTCTACATTTTTTGTCTGCGTTATCATACTGGTAACATAAGTATAATTTAGTATTTGTCTTTGTCTTCCTTATCATACTACTAACACAAGTATAAGTTAGCAGTTGTCTTTTTCTTTTTGCTCTAGGTATTTTTAATTATTACATTTTGTGTCTTTTGATGTTAGACACTGAGATCAGCTTCATGGTTAAGCTAGGATGTATTGGACCAGTCTCCATTGCTAAAACCTTTTTTAGGAATTTTACAGGTATCCAAGTGCTTTACTATGGATTAGAGCTTTTATAAGATACATATAATGATGCCAAGATCTCAGGATTTAAAGTATAATGCAAATATTGGATTATAAGAAACGATATTCTTGTGCAAGAAACAATATCCACGAGGCATATAAGAATCATCCAACACTATCAATCAAATATCCTGAGGTATATATGTAGAGCATGTGATGTGAATAGATAACAATAGAAGTAATCAATGACACAAAATGGACGTATACAAATTGAAACCTACATTCAAAGAAACATATTACAGTATATTTTTAAATAGTTTCTTCACTTACAAAGGAGCTTATGTAGGATGCACGGTCTCTATAAAAATTTCAAAGTATTCCCGAAATGCTAAAAATTGTTGTTTAAGGTGCAGATCCATGTTATGGATGGTATTGAGAGTACCTCCTTCTCATTATTCGATAGTGATTTCAAAACTCATAAATAAGTCAGCCAGGGAGCTGGTGGAGATACAAGAGCAGGTTATTTTGACAAATACTTATTCATGAATAAACAAAATATAATAGAACTCATGATTTACTCTAAATATGACTGTGACACTTATTAGGCTAGAGATGTTGAGGCCTACCTAGCTGCTGTTGAGAAATGGCTTGGCTGGAAATTTGGTTTCAGTATTGATATTTCAGACTATAACCTGGAATGTGAGTGGTACATATGCACTGCGTTGAAGATAGCATGTTATTGTAGAGTCGATGAAAAATGACATAAAAAATGAGGTGCGTCGTTTTCCAGATTTAGTTGATCCATGTCAGCTGTTGTTAACGAATTTTTACCCATTATAGATCAAATAAATAGAGTAAACTATATATGGCTCATAAGTTTGTTATTTCTTTACTGATGGATGTAAAGAAACTATATAGGTGATTATTGCCTCCTCATTTGTTACTATTTATTTTGTTATTTGTTTACAGATAGATGTAAAGAAACTAAAAGACAAAAGGGGAGGTTCTCAAAGATTTTCAGTAGCTAACTCGATAACGTGCTAAAAAAAATTCATCCACAGAATTAATACTTAAGCAACATTCATGGTGGCACATGTTCTAGGTGACATAATTACATCAGATCTCCAAGAACCTGAAGTAGTTAAAACTGCAGGACCTTCTGTTGGAGGGTTATTGTATTCCTTAACTGGAAGTATTGGCATTTCTGCAAGACCAAGACCTGTAGCATTTCTATACAAAATTATAAACTTAATTCACACTTAATTTATTATTGTTGAGGATCCAGTAACTATAGAGTATATCACACGTTACATTGCAGGTCTTCAAACAGAAGTATACCCAAAGTGGTGGAGTCAGGCCATTCGGGCTGTCAACCCTAATCGTAGGATTTGATCCTTATACTAATGTTCCATCATTATATCAGACTGATCCATCAGGAACATTTTCTGCCCGGAAAGTTAATGCCACTGGCAGGAACTCCAATTCCATGAGGAAGTTCTTGGAGAAAAATTATAAGGAGACCTCTGGTCAAGAAACAATCTAACTTACTATCCGAGATCTGCTTAAAGTAAGTATTTATAAGTCAATTGCCTATCTTTATTTCACATGTTAATTGGTATTTTGTGCGTTCTCCCTCCTGGCACATGTTAGAGAATACTAGGACTTAACTTTATTATTGTTCTTATGTACTGCATCCCTGATATTAGAGTGACTTCTTGACCATTCATGGAGATCTGTGCTATTAGTTTATGAGTGATGATCCTAAACTTTTAGATGATGTTAAGGTAAGATTCTAAAAGTGATTCTAATATATCTTTGATAAGCTTAATTTTTTAATAATTTACCATTTCTTTAACATATATAACTACATTTACAGGAAGAGCAAAAGGCAGAATGTTAATATGAAGACGTTGAGAATCAGACTTGACTTGGTCTATGACAAGAGAAAGAGACTTAAAGGCATGGTGTGCATAATACCTACAATCAGGTGTGCATGATCTCTATATATGGCCGCTAAACATGCACTATTATACATAGTAATTGTCTTATATTCTTCATGTGGTGAGTGGCACTGTTTCATTTTGTTTTTTCAATGTAATATGCTTATGTGGGCAATCTATCAATAAATAAATGTATAGACCAAGATTAACATGTAGCAATAGCAATATGTTCAAGTAGATAATAGATAAACACATGCCTAAAGAAAAACTATATTGAATGATTTTTACTCATATAAAGTGTCTTTATGTAAATATGATGCTGCTACTTTGGGCATCTTTGGCTAAAAGTTCAAAGTTTAAAATATCCATATGAAAACTGTGTCAATTAATCAGGCTTCTGGAAGAAATGATTATAATTACATGTATGTATATATTCTGTATGACATGAAATGATTATAATTACATGTATGTATATATTATTACTAAGAGAAACTGTGTCAATTAATCAGGCTTCTGGAAGAAAAGAAGAAGTGAGGTACCTTTTGCTACTTAGATTAGTTCGAGTACGCAACTTTTAGAATTTTTCTCGAATCTGGAGAAGGACATACATATGAACTATCTTTTCTCAAGGATTATAAAACTTATTGTTGTCGAACTCTACTACACACATACGGCTGCATACATATTCTATTACTTGGCTACAACTCTGCCACCAGTTGAGGAAGGATACACTTGGATTGGTAGTCTGAAACTCAGTGATTATAGCGACTCAAATTTCATAGAGATAGATTTATGGAAATGATATATAACATCATTATATTTTGCTATTGTTACTATGGCCACAGTTGGTAAGTTCATCAATATTATGGACTGAAAGAATTCTGGTTTTGCATATTATCTGAATGTTTGTGAACTTGTGTTTACAGGTTATGGTGAAATACATGCGGTGAATTTGAGAGAAATGATATTTGTAATGGTTTATGTATCGTTTGATATGGTTCTCGGTGCTTATCTGATTGGTAATATGACAGCCTTAATTGTGAAAGGATCAAAAACAGAAAGATATAGAGATAGAATGACAGACCTCCTTAAATATATGAATAGAAATAGACTTGGGAGAGACATACGCAGGTTGGTTAGTCACCCTATAACACGCTGAGTATTTTGTTCGTTTGTGTAGTTTCATGAATGTTATTTGCTTCCTACAGAGCGTGAATGCAAAAGGTCAAATGGGTAGGCTTTATACATACAATTTTTTGTATACTTATTTTATGTGGTTTATGGTTATGATAATAAGTAATACTTTGTTAGTAAAAATAAGCACTTTGAATTAGACGAGAATAACATTATTTGATTTAAAGACGTTGAAAGAGATATACTTAGATCGTGAGAATGTGAGATGGGATGTTTTAGTTCTGCTATAGTGATTTTGTTCATGTGTGACTTTGAATTGTGCTACACTCCCCACAGTTTTCATATATAACAATTTTTTGTTACATTTGTATAGGCCCTACCTAATTGTAGCCAGGGTTTTATGGTTATGTACGTTCGTAGCTAGGTTCCATGTAATACACTTGGAAACACTAACACATAAATTGATTGAACCACATATATTTGTCGTGTGTTGTTACTTCTCTTATGTTCTTGCAATTTTACATATTGCCTTAATTGCTTATTCTCAAAAGCTATATTTTTTGCTTTATTGACAACTGTTAATTTTTCAGTTACCATTAAACATTGTTTAACGTATGATTTGTTGTATTTACTGAAATCAACCGTGACATCTGCTTTCTTTTATGTTCTTGGCACTTTTCAGAAAGCAAGTTGTTGTAAAGAAGCAGGATATTATGTTGTATCTTGATGAGATACGATTTTCAGCATTGGTTCTTTCACATGACCAAAAAGCGAGTGTGCTTGGAGCCATTAGTGACATTTTAAAAGGTAGCTCCTCTATAAGAAGGTTTTTCTCTTGAAAATGATTATGCTTTATATGAATGTATTCATTTATTAAATTTTGTCTTCTTCAAAACGAAGTGATTATGATTGTTCATGTATAGCATGCATCATCCGTCCAAGACCTGACAAAAACATAAAAATTAAGCTCAATCTTATACAAGTTTTTTGATAACAATAAAGTTGATATATATGGAAAATATTTCATCACGACTCCTCAAACCAATACATAAATCGTTTTTTTATGCTTTAAGCAAAAATTAGTAAACTTTGGGATCCAAAATGTACTTACTCTAAATTAGATGATACATGCATGTAAACCACATACAGGAAAAAGAGAATTCCATTTTGATGGTTTCATTACATCATACTCTTCTAATACTCTCTTTTATGTATCTAAATTTATAACAGGCGATGGATGATTAAGATCTTAAGTTACCTTATGGATATTTCTATTGTTTACATGTTGAAATTGCCGAAAGAATAGAAGAGGTTAAATTACCTTTTGGATATTTCAATGATTTATATGTTGAATTTTGTTGTTTACATGACCGTGCTTGGAATCATCTAAGTTGTTTAGTTTCTTACATGACCGAAACCCATGTGTGAACTTACGACTTTGTGCTCTATTAGGTTCAAGTTTTTGTTTTTGTTTTCATAAGAAGTCAGCCTTTCTTAAGTTTTACTATGATCTTAACTGGAGTGAAATATTAATAAAAAATGGATGGGTTCGGATGGGTTAAGTTGATATATTCATGATCAAGTGGGAGGTTTCGCAGATGGTGTTCCTGTCAATGTCTCAGGTAGGTCTGTTTTAAATCTATTCGTTTATGCAAGAAATGAATAAACGAGGTAGTTCATATCAGTCATCGTTCATAAAAGTTAATCTTTCCGCTTGTTGTGTGTCTGAATGCATTCTACTTTCTTTTTTAATTAATTTTTTTATAAGCGCTCATCTTTGTATGTCTATGCATTAGTGATATCTATAGAGATGACATGGCGAATGAACTTTGTAATTTTTTAAATTATATTCAGTATATTTCTATTATAATTTGATGACCATTTGACAACCTGTGGTTTTATAACCACAGTTTTGGATTCTCTTTTGTATACTTAGATAAAAGAAAAAAGCCCACTAATTGTTAAAGAAAAACTTACAAGAATGGGTTACTGTTTTCTCATAGTCCCCACCCTGAAATAATTTTGCTATTGCCATTAGTAAATGTCAATTTTTAAGTAAATTTAGGAAAATTTAAGCGAACTCTGATGCTAAATATGCAAGCATAAACTTTTAAGTGTTAATATTTAAAAAAATTATCTATGTCACTGTGTATATGTAATATGTGATAGGCTACTCACTATTTTGTTTCGCGGAAATAGCATTTACGAGAAGGTTAACCCCTGTTTTGTCATCAGGTTGAGGAGCTGTTGGTTGCATATAATCAATTTAATCAGGTATTGCAGATTTTACCTTCTTTTCATTTTTATCATCATTTATGGCTTTCAACAAATATCCAATAGTATCAAGATGCATATTATCATAAGCTTTATGCAATTGGTCTTCACCATTTTGGTCTTTGATTCGTAACTAGATTTTTTTTAACCAACAGATGTTCTGCATTTTGGTTCCCAACAATTGCAGCAACGTGCAGTGTGGTGCTTCCATCCGAATTTCTCTCTATAAGTATGTCTTCATCACGTAAATAAATTTTTCACAAAAGCATTATGACCGATTCCAACGGCTACGGGAAAGTCTGTTTTTATGTGCATATCAAAATGGGTAGGGTTGGGTTTGTCAGACCCACCAAAACCTTTTATTCTTTTGTATTGTACTCCGTATTTTTTAAATAAGAAGTGAATTTAATATAACTACTAAAACTACAGGATTATAATAGTAATAAAGAATATATGACGTCTTACGAATTCTAATTCAAGTTAAGCAACTGATGACCAATTTAAACATGTTCGACCAATTTCACTTTTACCTAATGTTTTATATTTACCAGTATCAATACAGCACAACTTGCAATTGACTCATTTAATGTAAATGGTATAAATGACACCTCTAATGGGCATGAATGTATTTGAATGAGAAGTTGAAGGTTGACTGTTGGTATATGCTGTGGTAACTTTTGTTTTGGATGGAAGATAAATGAGACTGGGCATGAACCATAATCTGCTTTATGTTAATATTACCACTTAGACATGTGGTTTATGGGGTTTAATCAAGTACATAATATTTATGTATTAATATTTAGATGGCCATACTGATTGGCGGTTTGGCTACTACATCTTATCAAGAGGGTGGAAGTAACTGTTTTTAACACAAGAAAGAGCATTACATAGAGCTTTGGTTGTATTTTGTTGTTGTTTTTTTGTATTTTTGTTTCTTTTTCCTTGATATTTTGAGCTTATTCTTATTAAACCATTTATGACACGTTAAGATTAAGCTATTCTCCTATACACAAACATAATATAATTATAAAACAATAATTATCGATATATAAACATAATATGTGGAAGCTTAACTTGATACATAAAGATGACCATGTCTATGAAAATATCATATACATAAGCTATTTGTTTTTTAATATATAAAAATATACTATTAAAATTTTTAGGAAAAACTCCGCGCATGCAAGGGCATTATCTGTTTAGTATGACGGGTCAAAATGGGTAAACTTTTAGGTAATGGTAAAATGATTTGGGTTTGGTTGACAGCTTAAAAATTTTCTTTTTAGGTTTCATACACTTAAAATAACTGTTATATATTAGTGTCTATTGTCATTGAACGACACTATCCAACCCGTTGAATGGCTAATATACCTTGAAATCATGAACAGGGCTACATACCTTTAATTAATCAGATTGAACGATGGTAAAAAAATAAAAAATAAATAAAAGAAAGATTTTCATAACGAATCTGCCTACAATTATTTAACATCCTTCTTTCGCTATAGAAATATATGCAAACAATATTTATAAGTCATGTCCGCCCATCGGGCGGGCTTTGACTTCTAGTGTGTGTGTATATATATATATATATATATACTAGTGGCAAAACCCGTCCGATGGACGGGTATGACTTATGGTTTTTATTTTTAGGATTTAGTAAAACAAATATATACTAAAAAGTAATTAAAACTTAAATTAATAGAGTTCACTCGTTTGAATAAAGACCGGTGTAATGTTGGATATACTAAACGCTTTACTTGGTAGTCAGGTGAATTTACTGAAAAAACTATAAAGTTAGATGACCTCCCTATATTCATTTCAATATACCCAAACACTTTATTGAAAACAACTAATTTATTTAATTTGAATATGCAAGCACTTGAAAATAAGTAGGTAACAATCATCTTTGAAATCTAAATAAGCACTTCAAAATAACTAATCTCAAAACTACTAATTTATTTAATTTGAATATGCAAGCACTTAAAAATAAGTAGGTAACCAAGGGATCTTAGGGATTGCGTATGCTTTTTTGTATTTGTAAGGTTATAGGAAAATAAAGGGCATGAGTAAAAAATGCATGAATTAAGTCATTTTATTAGCAATCTAATAAGAAATTTTCATTTAGGCATTGAAAACATAAAATAAAAATCAAAGGCATTCATAGGCCTGGTAGTAATTTTTATGGTTACCTCAAACTTCCTAAAACAACTTCAGTTACAATAGCCTCTTGCAATGCGCTAGTTGCACTTACTAAAGCAAGATTTCTCCTTTTCAACCTTTTACAGCTCTTAATACTTGCTTCATTTTGATGGCATGACTTATAATTATTGTTGAAAGGTATTAATTAATGGAAAAATAAGTTATAAACATAACAATATAGTTGAGGAACAACGGCATCTTAGTTACTGTTGAAATGTATGAGTTGGGATACAAGCTCATGTTTGACTTTAAGTCAAAGGGCTTGTTATGCCATTTTGGTCTAATGTTTGTATGTTTAGCTGTTGTTAGCAGGTTCTAATCTTTTGAAGGGTTAAAGTGTAACATTGGCTTCTATAAAAGCTAATACCTAACTCTTGGCTGAAGAAATCTTTTCCCATATCGTTTCTCTCTCACAAAAGTTGCAGTCTCTTTCTCTCAAGTGTGGTCTGGTATTATTGGTGTTGGTTAACTCTGATCATCTTGATCAGTTTTATAGAGTGTTAGGTTGTGTTGAGAGTTGTAGTGAGGATCTGGTGTATTCATATATTTGTAGTGAGATAGATAGAACCCTTCTGAAGGGGATTATCTTTGTCTTGTGTATTTGTTTGGTGAGCACACGCTTTGTGGACTTATCTTCTTATCTATTCAGTTTAATAAAAGATTTCACCAAGGGGTGGTTGGCTGGGTGAATTGATTGTGTTGTGGTTGATTTAAGAGAAGATCTGGTTATTTTAACATGGTATCAGAGACAGGTTTTGATCTCCGTTGGTTCTTGATATTAGGGTTTCTAGGGTTTGATCTCAAATTTGGGGGTTTCTTGATTCTTCAGCAATTGGGATCTTGTGAGGCTGTTTTCTTAACGGCCGTAGTATTAATCGTTGGTTTTAGTGGTGGATCTTGATTTTATCGATTGGGTTTTATGAAACCCTAATTGATAAATTTGGGGATCTTGGTTCTGGTGATTCCTGGTGGTGTTTTTGGGGTTCTTGGTTGGTTATTGACTTCTTGACTTGAATCAAGAAGGTTGGTAATCTGGTTTCCGCTGCGTATCTTCTTGTAAGGTTTATCTCTCTCTCTTTAATTCTCTGAGTACTTTAGTTTTTTACACTGCAAACTCTGTGGGTAACTTCTTGACCTGCCTCCTTGAGAGGTACGAAAACCTGCTCTTCCCACAGATAGGTGTAAGACTTGGTGCTTCAGTAGAATTGGGTGTGAGTTTTTAGTGTTCTGGTGATAGTATAGTGGTTGTTTTTTAAAAGGAAAGACAGTTTCATAAAAAGTGACATCTCTTGAATAAAAACAGATTTACTATCCAAACCATACAACTTATAAGCCTTTTTCACACTTGAAAAACCAATTAAGACACATTTTTCAGATTTAGAACCAAACTTATCATGTGAATTTAAAACAGTAGAGTAGCACAGACATCCAAAAGATCTGATATGAGAGAGACTAGGATCCTTAACATATACTAAAACTTATCATATGTGAATTTAAAACATATTAGAGGGGGTGTTGAAATGTATGAGTTGGGATACAAGCTCATGTTTGACTTTAAGTCAAAGGGCTTGTTATGCCATTTTGGTCTAATGTTTGTATGTTTAGCTGTTGTTAGCAGGTTCTAATCTTTTGAAGGGTTAAAGTGTAACATTGGCTTCTATAAAAGCTAATACCTAACTTTGGGCTGAAAAAATCTTTTCACATATCGTTTCTCTCTCACAAAAGTTGCAGTCTCTTTCTCTCAAGTGTGGTCTGGTATTATTGGTGTTGGTTAACTCTGATCATCTTGATCAATTTTATAGAGTGTTAGGTTGTGTTGAGAGTTGTAGTAAGGATCTGGTGTATTCATATATTTGTAGTGAGATAGATAGAACCCTTCTGAAAGGGATTATCTTTGTCTTGTGTATTTTTTTGGTGAGCACACGCTTTGTCGACTCATCTTCTTGTCTATTCAGTTTTATAAAAGATTTCACCAAGGGGTGGTTGGCTGGGTGAATTGATTGTGTTGTGGTTGATTTAAGAGAAGATCTGGTTATTTTAACATCTCTCTCTTTAATTCTTTGAGTACTTTAGTTTTTTACACTGCAAACTATGTGGGTAACTTCTTGACCTGCCTCCTTGAGAGGTACGGAAACCTACTCTTCCCACAGATAGGTGTAAGACTTGGTGCTTCAGTAGAATTGGGTGTGAGTTTTTAGTGTTCTGGTGATAGTATAGTGGTTGTTTTTTAGTATTATTTGTAGTATTGTTGCTGGTTTTAGTGTTCTTGGTAGTTTTTGTTCTGATATTCTTTAGTATTTGTCTGGTTTCTGCTATCTGTTTCTTTTATTTCTTGGTTCATTATGGGTGAAGTTCTCATTAGTTCTTTGGATGCTGGTAATCCTCTCTACTTGCATTCTAGTGATAATTCTAATATTCCTATTGTGCATTTTAAACTCAATGGATCTGATAATTACAAAATGTGGTCTACTGCTATGAAAATTGCTTTGAAAGGTAAAAATAAAATGGGATTTGTTGATGGTACTTGTGTTAAACCTGTTACTAGTGTAGTTCTTTCCCAGCAGTGGGAAAGATGTAATGCTATAGTTCTTGGTTGGATTCTTGGGTCTTTGTCTTCTGAATTGTACTTAGGTCAAGTTTACTCTGAAATTGCATCTGAAGTTTGGGATGAATTACTAAAACTTATGATAAAATTGATGGTTCTGTTATCTTTAATGTGATTCATAAGACTAACTCTCTTAAGCAAGGTGATTTGTCTGTGCCTGATTATTATCATAAGTTAAATTCTCTTTGGAGAGAATTTGATACCTTAACTTTGTTACCTGCTTGTACTTGTGCTGCTCATGAGGGAATTTTGAAACATAATCAACTTGTTAGACTCATGCAGTTTCTTATGGGCTTAAATGATGTGTATCAACCTATTAGGAGTAACATTCTTGCTAGGGACCCTTTGCCTGATGTTAAAGAAGCTTTTAATGTGGTTTCTAGAGAGGAATCTCATAGAGGTCTTCACCCTATTTCTGGTCCTAATAGTAAGACTCAACCTGGTGCTTTTGTTGCTAAGACTAATAACAATTCCAACTCTAATAACAATTTTGTTAGGAGAAATGGTAATAGTAACAATAATACTGGTAATAGGGGACCTAATCCTAATCTGGTTTGCAAACATTGTGGTTTAATTGGGCATACTATTGATAGATGTTTTGAGTTGAATGGCTATCCACCTGGTTTTAAAAAGAATCCTAATCTGTCAAAACAATCTGCTGTTGTCAAAAAGTTTAATGCTAATAATGCAGATGTGTTTCAACCATCTACTTCTGGTTCTATGACTGGTTCTTTCACTAATGATCAAATGATGAAACTTTTAAGTCTCATTAATGAAAAACCTTCTGCTAATGGTTCTGCAAGTATGGCAGGTATATCTTCCACCTTCTTCAATAATAATGTGATGTTTAATCAGCATATTGAGAGGTTTTTCTGTGCTAAGTCTAGTTCTGAGAAATATCATGTTACCTTAGGATTGATTCTGGTGCTAATCAGCATATGACTGTGTTAGGTCACAAGGTTTACCACACAAGCTTAATAGAAAGATAGAGAGGCGATTGCACAAGATATCACACACACACACACGAGATAATATGACCGGTTATGCGTAGAGTGTTTGTGAAAGAAATAACTTGAACAACCAACCTTCAAATGAAGGTTTACAAGGGGTATTTATAGGAGGGAAGCTAGGGCAACACTCCTAGTTCCCTTCCTTTCCTTATTGGGCTAGGCCTAGGCTTATGGGCCTTCTACATAAGCCTAAGGCTAATAACAAACATAAAGGCCATAATAAGCTAACTATTACATATGAGTAACTAACACTTGAATAAGGTTTAGGAGTGATTCCAACAATCTCCCCCTCAAGTGTTATTACATATGAGTAACCAACACTCAAGCGTTGGTGATGAAAACGGTGAAGGCCTTGATGTAATAGTAGCTTTGACGTCTTCTGACATTCTTCTTTCTTGTGAGAAGAATTGTCTTGATTTAAACAATCTCCCCAGTGTAGAGAGATAGTTTACTTTGAACGGTTATGCTTTGACGTCATTTTTAACTTTGTTCTTTGATCATGGTTCTTTGTGATGAAAGTGATAGTATGTTGTTGTTGTCAGCATCAAGTCTGCCTCAGGTCTGCTTCGCTGCTACAGTGTCTCCACGTCGTTCTTCAACATGCTCACACGCTCTTTGACGTTGGAATTCAGTACTGATGGAGTTCTTTAAGTCTTTAACTTTGTAGATTCTCTGTATTGACGAAGAATCATTCTGACTGTTGTGTTGCTTTAGGATAGAACTTCCATTAGTGATGATATTGGCGTGAGTATGAGAAGAATCTGCACGATCATTCCGCTCTAGAGCTTCCATAAGAAGAAAAACATTTAAACGGTTAGTAATAAGCGGATTCCGGCACTTACAAGTTTGAACTTCGAGAGTGTTAACAGCATAGTGTGAAAACACAACTCTAATTCTTACAAAGGCCGTCCTGAATCGGAGTCCCACAAGTGAGATAACACGATGTACCGAAGTACACCTACGATTCAGATGAGTCGCTGAGGTACACCGAAGCATCACCTCACGACTGTAGACCGTTTGAGACCACTAAGCGCAATCCACGGGGAGTTGCCGAAGCGACCTGCTGTCAGGGCTGTTTGATGTTGACCCTGGCAGGAGTTTCCATTCAATCACTGAGGATCACAAATGTGAACCTCTCATAAATGTTCTCGACAGATTGCTAAGATCTGTGAAGGACTCGATATGAACCACTGATAACCTTATTGTTGATCATCAAGTGATTAAATGTCAAGTGTACCTAAGAGATCTTTTGATGAATCTCGTGGCTCTAGACTCAATAGTGCGTTTTGGTTTTCCTGGGCGGAGACTAGGGAGAGGGTCTCCTTCTTCAATACCAGCAATCTCTAGGAGAAAGCCGATAGTTTACGTAGGGTTCCCTGTGAGAATGAAACAAGCTTCTGTTGAGAGAAACTTGAGTGGATAAGAAGGTTTAGTGCATGCGTCACTGGGTCCATGACGACTTTTAATCTTCAATACCGGCGTCACTAAGTGACAACCAGTAGCATATGAATTGAACCCGGTGTCTGCCCTAAGTTGAATAATCTGGAGGGCTATTTCTTTTCACCCTTTTCTTTGCATTTCTTTTTAATTCTTCAACTCCTTCTTTCTCCGATTCTCATTTTCTCCTTTTTACAATCATACCTAAGGACTTCTAAATACTAACTATTTGTGATGTCCTGGGGTAGATCCATCCGGCTCTGGTGGATCATAGGACGGTTATTCCTAACCTTAGTCACCTTATAACTCCATGACTAACCTATGTTGCCATAAAAACCACTGATGTGAAAAATCTCTCACAGTGTATATGAATCAAAAACATTTTAGTACCACTATTGAGATAAGATTTTGCATAAATACTCCCCCTCCACATGTGCTTAAGTGTTTTAACGGTTAAAATGCACAGTGAGGAAAGAGCGCGCACATTTTGAATTGATTAACTCAAGATAGACATTTCCCCCGCGAGACACGGTTACGTGGCATAGTTAAAGAGTTGCATTGTCAGCTTTTAGGTGACAACTAGCTCTAATAACTACCTTGAAGGTGTAGACAATCCTCGAAGGTTGTCAAACCCGTCAGAGTTCATGTTTATCAAGAGTTTCTCGAATGGTACATTCTACTCAGACAAGTCCTTTGCGAGACACGTTTACATCACTAGCGAACTAGCTTGAAATTATTACCCGTCCAGGACAAGTCTTTTCGAGTTACTAACAGTTAAGCATCGTCAATTCGTTGGTTAAGTCTGAATCACACATATTCATTTGCATTTTACACAACATATTTCTTATCACATATTTTCTCCCCTTCAAAAATGGCATATTAAAGTGTTATTTTTGAAACGTTTGAGAATAAATATGACCATTTCGAGTGTTGCGGGAAGAATGACCACTGAGAACAATTTTGAACAAAGTTTTGATTCAAGTACTCCCCCTCAACGAGTGATATAAACGGTTGAGGTTTTGAAAATCATAAGGGAAAGTACTTGTTCTTTTGAGCAAAACCTTGAAAAGTGAAAGGTTTGATAGGTTTTACTCAAAAGTAAGAAGCTTTCGCTCCTTTTATAAGGATTGTGGCACTGAAGCGTACCACATGGTCCTTTATTTACAAGTACGGGTTGTACACTGTAATGTGTGCACAAGCCATTGACATAATTAATCAAACATCCAAAATGATATGAAGAAAACAATTCAAGGGGTACCAGGAAGTGCAGTGATGTTCCCAGGAGTGTGCACAGGGCGTTGAAATCCGGTTATGTTTCTCCTGGGTCGACCACCGACATAACTCTCCAATCGTCTGAGCTGATCCCTTCGAAACAACCGTTCATCAATCATTGTGATGATCCGTCTCACATCCCTCCTTTCCTGAGAATTCCAGCGCTTAGGAGACCCAATTTTCTGGCGTATATCCTTCAACCTGTATGCCAATCCATCCCTAACCAGCTTCAAAGTATGATCCCCGAACTTGTGGAGTTCGCTACACGCCATTAAGCAGTTTCTTTGAAGTTCACTACGGTAAACAACGCCGAAAGGTTTGCTGATGAGTGTATATTGAGATAGCTGGTTGAGATCGGGAAGAGTAAGCGTTGGAGGAGTGAAGTTGACACGCGTCTGATAAGATTCAACGGCAATCTGGAGGTCTTCAACACGTTCTTTTATGACTATGCGTCTGATGAAGATGAGCAGTGACTTGATGAATTCTCGTTGAATTTCGGTTGAAAATTGTCTCATGCGACCCTGTACTTTGGCAAGGTACATGTCTTCAATATCGTTGAGAGACAAATTCTCAAAGTCAGCTTCACAGAATGCATACTCCCTTTCATCCTGTCTTTTGACCACAATCTTCTTAAGAAAGGTGTAGTCCCATTTGGATGAAAGACCAACATGTTGGATGGCAACGATGTCTTTAGTACTAAACACTGCATGTTGAGACTTCTGAACCTGACAGCTTCTGTAGTAGATTCGTCGGCGTTCTGGCCAGTGATGAATCCCATACAATGCATCTCGGTCATATGCTTCCACTGTGTTGGAGAACAAGTGATTGGCACGTTCCTCAATGGCAATGCAGTTGGAGTAGATAGCTGCAGGGAATGGAAGTGTCAAGGATGTAGCATATTTCCTTGAACCATCGCCACCATGGAGAAGAAATTCCAGGTCTTTGTTGAAGAAATATCTGAAGGGAATCCGTGGTTCATCTGGTTGGCCAATGGTCGGTAAGGGTTTGGTCCAATCGGTGTAATATGGAGGGTTGTCCCTTTTGTGAAGTCAATGTTTGCTTCCGGGTTGAGCCAATCCATGTTGTTAGACATGGCTCTAGCAATGTTCTCAAGGTGATATTCAACCTCGATGGCACTTTCGGAGCTGTCTTTTAGAAGTTGAAACGCTTCATTCTTGATTCGTCTCAATTCAGATTTCGTCATTTTCTTCACATGGAACTTTTCTTGCAAGATTTTTGCATGCTCCAATGTAGAACCTTCGACCAGATCTTGACCTTCATCAGGGTAGGGAGTTTGATTGACAAGTGTAGAGAACCATGCAAAGTCTTCGGTTTTATCGTCATCTAGCCATGATACGACTCCAGACTGAGTCGTCTTCTTCTTCTTTTTAGAGGGCCTTGATGATGATTCTGGTTTCTTCACTTGTTTGGGAGAGGTGGGTTGTTGTAGGGGCTCAAGGACCTCTTCATCGTCACCGCCCGTATAATCAAAGTGATCGTCGGTTTTCTGAGTCGGGGGTGGTAACTCGGAATCGTCCTGAGGTTTATCAGTAGAAGAGCGAGGAGGAGATGTTTGTTGAACAGGAGCCCGTTGTGGAGGAGGTTGCATCATAGAAGATTCACCAGACTGCTTCTGACGTTTAGGTGCAGAATCTTTATCCTTATCCTTGTCTTCATCGTCTCTAGGACGTTTCGACTTTTCAGCTTCGAATCTACAAGCCTCTTGAAGTTGGTAGTCCAGCAATGCTTGAAACAGCTTTCCTTCATCAGAGGTAAATGTCCCAGATTGTGCAGACATTTGTGTAACAAGCTTGGCCACCAATTCATTAATCGAGAAAACTACCGGATCGGTTGGATTGATTGTTACGGTTAAGGGCGTCGATCGAATAGTTTGCTTGGCGATCTGCATAAGATTTGGATAAAGTTGTTTGGTGAACAACTCCTTTGTGACTTTAGGAACGTATTCCAGAAGGTACTTTTTCGTGTAGCCTTCGATCATTTCGTTCAGTTCCTCTTGACGGTGATTTTTCATGAATTCCTGAACAAACTTCCTTTCTCCTTTTATCTTTTCATGCTCGTCATACATATGCTGTATGTGATCAGCAAAGAAATTTAGCTTTTTGTTGAGCACGTTTTTCTTTCTGACTTGTTTGACAGCTTTGGTAATCCGTTCATGAGCTTGAGAAATCCAAGATTTAGATGGTTTCTTCACGGATTTGGATGATGATTTGGTTGACTTCTTTGATGGTGGTGGTGAGGAGTGAGATGAAGAATCTGATGAGGAGGGGACATGAGGAGATTCGGGGTCCTTTGGAGGTGCAGAAGTATCCTCCTTGGAACGAGTTGGACTGTTGAGAAGAAAGTCATCATAATCTTCTTCGTCATCATGTCCAGTTTTAGCCTTTTCTTCCGTCTGTTCCTTAGCTTCTTCATCAGTTTTCTCTTTCTCAGTCTTATTCTTTTCTGGTTCCTCAATGTTAAGATCAGTAGACTCCTTCACAAGCGTTTGTTGTTGCACAAGAGTGGTGGCACCAGATCCCTTATCGGGTTGATTAACCGCATCGGGACCTGGTGAAGAGTGGACAGCACCACTCGATCCTCCGGGGCCACCCATTTGATCTTTTGCAAATTCTTCACCTTTTTGAATTTGTCTAACTAATTTAAACTTCTTCCTGTAGGATTGATCCAGTAGCTCTTCTTCTTCTTCAGAGCTTTCATCATATGACTCAAGTACAGGAGTCTTTCCTTTGCCATGTTCAGCTATTGGACTTGGAGGTTTAGCTGCTGGAGGAGGTGTTACGGTTGCAGATTCAGAGTAGGTAATCTCGTCATCTGTTTCAGTACCTTCAGAGCTTTCGTCCACAAGCTTTCTTTGTGGTTCGGGTTTGGGAATTGGGATGGGAGCAGCTTCCTTAGATGGAACAAACCTCTTTGAAGGAGGGTTCCTCTTGGGGAACTTCCTTTGACTCACAGTACTTGCCGTACTTCCTGCACTTCCTCTTCTGGTTCTCCTTACAGGTGTGCCAGAAGACTTTTCATCGAGATGACCAACTTTGCCTTTTCTAACTGCTTCCAGATACCTTTTGTACGTGTGGAGCTTTCTGACATCTTCAGTTAGAAGGTAATCTGCAACACAGCACCTTGTTTCTTTGTTGAGGAATCCTTGATTCTTACAGTTAGAGTGGGTTCATTCAACATGTCATGATTGTTGGGGTCACTGAGTCTCTTGGGAATATCTGGATTAAGCCCAAGTGCTCTTTGAATCAACAGTTTAGTGTATCTGATGTAAGGGATCTTTGAGCCAAGCTTTTTGAGGAATGACATCATGTCGTCCCATATCAGAGCTTCAATTTCGATGTGCTTCATGTTGATCAATGCCCAAAAGATTTGCAGTTCCATGAGCTTGGGATGCTCATAGCCATTGTCACGACCAGAAACAGACTTGGTGATGATGATGTAGAGAGTTCTCCAAGGTTGAGGAATATTTTTAAGCTCTACGTGAGAATGCTTAGTGATTACTCCTGTAGCCTCGTCATAACCGATATTGATTAAGAATTGGAGAACGAGCTCTTCAGCAGGTGTGGCATAGAGTTTGGTTGGCTCGACGTCAGGAATGAGAAGAACATCCCGTAAATCTGCAGGTGTGATGGTGACTTGTTTGTCATTCAGAGTCACTATCACAGCATTGCTTCCTTTGACCTTTTCCATAGTATTCCAGAATTGTTGTATGTAGATCTCAGGCACAGAAGCAGAGTTGGTGAGCATGTTCTGATACGGATGAGTCTTCAGAATATCAATAGCAATCAAGCACGAAGATTCAGAGCAGGTAAGAGTATCAAAGTCCACACGAAGGTTATTCTTAACTATCTTCATTGGATAGCCATAAGGGTAGATATCAGCAATGGAGAGAACATTTGGTGCATCCACATTCATTTGTTCAGCCATGTCGTGATCTGAAATAACATTAGCCAAAAGAACCAACATATCGAAAGACATAATGTTAGTCAATAGAAGGTTTTATTGTCTAGATATTGAATGTACAGTGATAATGATTGTTACGAGTCCTAAGTCACTTGTTTGTCTAATAGTCTAATGACGTCGTGAATTGTTTCGTGAGTTAGTTAACTTTAAGTTTTAAAGTTTATGTTATCACTTATTGTTCACAACATATCAAACGATTAAGTTTATTAGTGACATTTTTGGATTCGTGACGTTATGATTAGTTTATTTACAAGTTTGTAGACGTAACAATTCATCATGAAGGTCAATCCAGGGTTAAGCGTAGTATTGGCAAAGTTAAGCGTAAACAGTATTTATATATGCGTAGACGAAAGCTTACGCGTAGGATCCTAACTTACGCGTAAGAAATGTTACGCGTAGGAAAAGGGCACCTTATGCGTAGAGCTTACGCGTAGGCGTATATATACCTTACGCGTAAGGCTTACTCGTAAGAGTAGACCTTATGCGTAGAGGTCACTGTTTACGCATATCCTTCACAGGATACGCGTAGTCCATTGTAGAACCTTACGCGTAACTGTTATGCGTAGGAATAATCTTACGCGTAACATGACTACGCGTAGGGTAATCCTTATGCGTAGAGTTGCAATAACCTTGATTCTGAGAATTACGAGTAGCAAACCTGAAATAACATCATCATAAGATCAATATTAACACTAACACTCATTCTATATCAGATCATGGCATGACGGCATATCAAACAATTATGCGTAGAAAACCTTACGCGTAAGCTAAAACCCTAAGGGGGCGTTTGGTTGGAGTAAATTGGAGTATATTGGGGGAATTTGCATTTCAATTGCCTTCAAATATCATGTTTGGTAACAAATAAGTAATTTTTCCAGAATTGCCAAAATGGAGAATTATAATGCCTCCAAAAGTAAGGAATTGCACTTTTTATAAATTTTTATAAACATCAATTTTCTATAAACTATTTTTTATAAACTATTTTTTTATAAATTTTTATAAATTTCTTATAAAACATTGTAAAACGTTTCTTTTATAACTTATAAACTTTTAAAGAATATTTATGAAATTTATATTAAAAATAAAAATCCAACCAAACATGTATTTTAAATTCGAATTTTAAGAAGTTTCAAATTACTCCAACCAAGCTAATAGTTCATAGTTTCGCATAAGCCATAGGATTTGCACCAAAGCGGAGGTCTAAGAAGCATATTGAGTATGTTTATCCAAGTTTTAACATCAAATAAGCCATGAATCAAAAATTACCCAATTCGTATGAACTAGAACCCTAATTTTCAATTAATGATTCCTTAGTGTTTCTGGGTGATTTCTGGGTTTAAATATGCTCAATTCAACTTGAAAACAACCTCATATAACAATCTTTATTACCAAAAACGTTCTTATTTGAAAACACCCAATTTAACGCATAAACCCTAATCAATCAATTCGTGTTTCTGGGTATGTTTAAGCGATGAAAATGTATTCATTGATGTAATAAAAACATTTTGGCACTATCATTTCACTCATTAAACACACAAGTATGATCATGTGTTCATGCTTTACGCGTAGAACACATAATCCCTTCTAGGCGAAAATCTATCCGTTAGTTTGAAATAAAATTAAAAACCCATGCTTAGATTGTTGCAATGAAGGTATTAACACTTACAAATTGATGATCGAAAGCACGGATTTGTTAAACGATTATGGATCGTGGATGATATAGGTTATGAGTAATAAATGTGAAGAAGAAAAGTAGGTGGGGGGTGTTTTTGTTAAAAATAACTTTAACATTATGACAGTTTTAGTCCCTCCACATTTTCCTTTTTCAAACAGAGCCATTTAACATCCATTTTGGTTACCAAACAAAGATTTTTAGGAAAGAAACTTTGACGACACTCCCCCTTGAATCGAGAAAATAATGAAAGGTTATAACTTTAGTCCGAGGAGTGTCATTGTACCAGAAAATTTACCACCAATGATAAAAGAAACAACCTGGCTTTGATACCACTGTTAGGTCACAAGGTTTACCACACAAGCTTAATAGAAAGATAGAGAGGCGATTGCACAAGATATCACACACACACACACACGAGATAATATGACCGGTTATGCATAGAGTGTTTGTGAAAGAAATAACTTGAACAACCAACCTTCAAATGAAGGTTTACAAGGGGTATTTATAGGAGGGAAGCTAGGGCAACACTCCTAGTTCCCTTCTTTTCCTTATTGGGCTAGGCCTAGGCTTATGGGCCTTCTACATAAGCCTAAGGCTAATAACAAACATAAAGGCCATAATAAGCTAACTATTACATATGAGTAACTAACACTTGAATAAGGTTTAGGAGTGATTCCAACAGACTGATTCTACCAAAAATATGTTTAATGTTGTTGATATTTGTAGTCTCAAGTTAACTGTTGGTCACCCTAATGGTACTGTTGCTAATATTACTGCTATTGGTAGTCTTAGACTCACTTCTGGTGTGGTTTTGTTTGATGTTCTTGTTGTTCCTGAGTATAATGTTAGTCTGTTATCTGTTAATAAGATGATTAAGGACAGTAAGTTCTTTGTTGGTTTTGATGAGCATAAATGTTATATTCAGGATTTAAAACTGGGCAAAATTGTGGGGACTGGTAGTGTTTCTGCTAGTCTATATTTGTTTGATGAAACTGATTGTGGTGAGTCTAATCTTGATATGTGTAATTCTGTCTTTTTTTGTCATGTTTCTAATGAGTTATGGCATCAAAGACTTGGTCATCCTGCTGATCAAGTCTTGACTACTTTGGGTAATAAAATTGGTTTTAAAAAGGTGAATCATCTTTCTCCTTGTGATGTGTGTCACAAGGCCAAACAAACTAGAAAACCATTTTCTTTAAGTGAACATAAGTCTAAATCTGTTGGGGATCTTATTCACTGTGATGTTTGGGGTCCTTATAAGGTTACTAGTAAAGAAGGTTTTAAGTATTTCTTAACTTTGGTTGATGATTTTAGTAGGGCTGTTTGGGTCTATCTTCTGAAGTCAAAAACTGAAGTTTGTGATCATATTACAAATTTTATAAAACTTGTTTTTACACAGTTTAATAAAAAAGTTAAGATCATAAGGTCTGATAATGGAACTGAATTTGTAAATAATCAATTATCCACTCTTTTTTCTGAATTAGGGATGATTCATCAAACTTCTTGTGCCTATACTCCTCGGCAAAATGGGATTGCTGAAAGGAAACATAGACATCTTCTTAATGTTGCTAGGAGTCTTATGTTTCAGGGGGGGGGGGGGTTCCCTTGAATATGTAGCCTGAATGTGTCTTAACTGCTGTATATCTTATTAACAGGCTTCCCTCCTCTGTCTTGTCTGGTGCTTCCCCTTATGTTTTAGTGTATGGTAAGGATCCTAGTCTCTCTCATATCAGATCTTTTGGATGTCTGTGCTACTCTACTGTTTTAAATTCACATGATAAGTTTGGTTCTAAATCTGAAAAATGTGTCTTAATTGGTTTTTCAAGTGTGAAAAAGGCTTATAAGTTGTATGGTTTGGATAGTAAATCTGTTTTTTATTCAAGAGATGTCACTTTTTATGAAACTGTCTTTCCTTTTAAAATGAAGTTATCAAATGTTTTTCATAAACCTTCAAATGATTTTGGTAAATCTAATACTGAATTCAATATTTCTCAACCAAACTTTGATGATAATGGAGTAGACAACTTGAATTTTTTTGATGTCCATGGGTCTGAAAGTCCCTATGATGAAGAGGGGGGCCCTTCTAATGAGGAAGGTAGTGGTATGGCATCTTCAGATAACAGTGATAACACTGTTAATGAAGAAGGTGCAACCACAGCAACCCAGATAGATGAAAATATCACCTCTGAGGGCATAAATCAAAATGTTTTCAATGGTGAGGATCAAAATATTCAAATGGAAGCACCACCAAGCACTAGGAGGTCTAGCAGAACTAGAACTCAACCTGTTAGGTTTAATGACTTTGTTGTTGGTAGTAATGTGAAGTATGGTCTTGAGAAATATGTGTCTTATTCCAATCTGTCTAGAGTTAATGTGTTTCTCTACTACTCTAAATAAGTCTTGTGAACCTAAATCTCTTTCTGAGGCTATTCAAAATCCTATGTGGAAAGATGCTATGAATTCTGAAATGGAAGCTTTACATAGGAATAATACTTATGAACTGTGTGAGTTGCCTAATGGTAGATTTTCTATTGGTTGCAAGTGGATTTGGAAAATCAAATTTAAATCTACTGGTGAAGTTGATAGATATAAAGATAGACTTGTTGCTAAGGGTTATAATCAGAGGGAAGGTATTGATTATGAAGAAACATTTAGTCCAGTTGTTAAAATGGTTACTGTTAGGTGTCTTATTGCTTTATCTGTCTCTAACAATTGGCCTTTATTTCAACTGGATGTTAATAATGCTTTCTTATATGGAGATTTGTATGAAGATGTGTATATGCAGTTGCCTCCTGGTTATTATGATAAAAATGAAACTAGAGTGTGTAAATTGAATAAGTCTTTGTATGGTTTAAAGCAAGCTCCTAGGCAGTGGAATGAAAAACTCACCACTGCTTTGGTAGAAAATGGTTTTAAACAAAGTCTTAATGATTACTCTTTGTACACTAAAGATTGTGATGGTGTTTTCTTGGCATTATTGGTTTATGTGGATGATATTGTCATCACTGGTAATAATGTCAGTGAGATTGAGAAGTTTAAAAAGTTTCTAAATTCAAAGTTTATGATTAAAGATCTTGGTCCACTTAAATATTTTTTGGGGATTGAAGTTCTAAATTGTGAATCTGGTCTTTGTCTTTCTCAAAGAAAATACTGTTTGGATTTGTTACTTGAATATGGGTTATTGGCTTGTAAGCCTGCTGCTACTCCTTTGCAGCAGAATGTGGTTTTGAGTCATGTTGAGACTGAAAATGATAAATTTCTGTCCAATATGACTGAGTATCAAAAATTGGTTGGAAAGCTTATATACTTATCTGTTAGTAGGCCTGACATTTCTTATGCAGTTCATTGTCTAAGTCAGCATATGCATGCTCCTCTTAACTCTCATTTTACTGTTGCACTTAGAGTTTTGAGATACTTAAAACAGGCTCCTGGTACAGGTATTCAGTTTGTGTATGGTAAAAGTATTAATCTGTATGCTTATTCAGATGCAGATTGGGCTAAGTGTCCTGTTTCTAGGAAATCAGTTTCTGGTTTTTGTGTCTATTTTTGCAATAATCTGATTTCTTGGAAAAGTAAGAAACAAGCCACTATTTCTAGATCTTCTGCTGAATCTGAGTATAGATGTCTTGCATCTACTACTTGTGAGCTTATTTGGGTTATAAAAAATTTTAAAGATTTGGGTGTAGAGGATTTGTTACCTGCAAGTTTATTTTGTGATAGCAGTTCTGCTATTCAGATTGCTGCTAATCCAGTTTTTGATGAAAAACCAAACATTTTGAGATTGATTTACATCTTGTTAGAGAGAAAGTATCTTCAGGTGTTATTAAAACTTTGAAAGTTGCTTCTTCTAACAATGTTGCAGATATATTTACTAAAGGGTTGAATGTTTCTCAACACAAGGTGTTTTGTGATAAGTTGGGTCTGATAGACTTGTTCAAGCCATGAGCTTGAGAGGGGGTGTTGAAATGTATGAGTTGGGATACAAGATCATGTTTGACTTTAAGTCAAAGGGCTTGTTATGCCATTTTGGTCTAATGTTTGTATGTTTAGCTGTTGTTAGCAGGTTCTAATCTTTTGAAGGGTTAAAGTGTAACATTGGCTTCTATAAAAGCTAATACCTAACTCTTGACTGAAGAAATCTTTTCACATATCGTTTCTCTCTCACAAAAGTTGAAGTCTCTTTCTCTCAAGTGTGGTCTGGTATTATTGGTGTTGGTTAACTCTGATCATCTTGATCAGTTTTATAGAGTGTTAGGTTGTGTTGAGAGTTGTAGTAAGGATCTGATGTATTCATATATTTGTAGTGAGATAGATAGAACCCTTCTGAAGGGGATTATCTTTGTCTTGTGTATTTGTTTGGTGAGCACACGCTTTGTGGACTCATCTTCTTGTCTATTCAGTTTAATAAAAGATTTCACCAAGGGGTGGTTGGCTGGGTGAATTGATTGTGTTGTGGTTGATTTAAGAGAAGATCTGGTTATTTTAACAGTTACCCCGCCCATCCCATTTATGAATGCATTAAGAATGAAAAGAAGTAATGCATTAAGAGCGAAAAGAAATAAATGTAAATGTTCATATGATAAGAGAGAATATAAGTTATAAGTTATCTGAAAGAACAAAATATATGCTGTAAATTATGATACAAAATACTTGTCTTTTGGACCGAATGTTATACGAATTATGTAAGAACCACTGCTCTCTCTTATTTCCTGTATCATATTATCAGAATTCCATGGAGATAATCATTTATGTTGGTTCGCCATAACTCAAATCGAGTAAATCAAGCATTAAAGCTAAAGCTCTAGCAAGTTCTACGACATACTTAACCTGAAAATGAATAAAAAAACATAATCATGGTACATCATCTCATCTTAACAACCTGGAAACTACAATTTACATAATTTATAAATTACTTTAATTGATCGAAATAAAAGTGAAAGCTTGAATGTAACTGTTGAGCCATACTTGACTGCCTATATCAGAATCACGGTCAAGCAAGTAACATTAAAGCTCGCACGATGGTCAAGTTGGAAAGTTATTTTAAGAACACATCAGAAGAGGTCAGAGGCGGAGTTGAGCCGCAAACACTAAGCATATTTGAGTATAGAATTATAACAGTTTGTTCATTAAATTTAGATTCAAGGTTGCCTTCAACCCATTTACGACTCATGCAGTAGATTCTTGAAAACAGTATAAGATGGCCAAGCTTATTGGCCTTCTTTCTAGTGAGAATTTGTTTATAAACTTATGTTTCAATAGAAATTGAAATGGAGATTGTTCGTATTCAGATTACTGAGCAGTTAGCAATGCAAAATGTGTCTCGAAAGTTTCTACAAATGAAAATATTTCAATAACGACAAAAGCACCACTATTTCAATATTGAATTAAGAATAACATTAGGAATATATTCAGTTACCTCAACATTGGTTATCCATATATTTTGCGTCTCCCAACTCTTGCTCAGCCTTCATCTTTGCAATTTTGGCATTCCTTTAGAAACGTGGCACACCACTTGACCTTTTTAATAATTGGAATAACAATTCATTTACAATACTGATCAATCCAAATTTTAGAAGAATTATTTATAATCTGTTGGTAGTTGAGCAAGTGTCTTTTCAGCAACAATCGACAAAAGTCTTGCACGCGTTAAGTCCATATATCATATTCTCTATCTCCACGGCCAAGTCGTGATATTTTTTATAACCTCCAAAACTACATCTGAAATATTCAAGTCAGCAATAGATGCAATCCAAGCTGAACTATGCCACATCAAATGAAATGTTAATAAATCAAATACCTTTCTTATGATTTGTGGTTGTAGAGACAACATGGTTGGTTTCCGTCTTTAGCATCAGTTTACCCGTCCGGTGGACATAAACAGATACAATCTTCCACTCACCTACATTGAGTTCCATGTTATTAGACTAATTTGGATTATTTTGTGAGTTGATAATTTCAAATGAAGTAAACTTAGATTTTTACCATTACGTGTGTGTTTAAGAAGCTCGCTACCTCGAGCCATAAGTTCCTAATTACAAATTCCAATAAAATTTTCTTCGGGCTTGAATCCTTCTTCTATCATTGAACCAACTCACTCAACGACTTCACTTGAACCAACATACTGACCCATAATATTACATGGAACATTTTTTTCAACTCAATTTAGCCACTAAATGAAGTGGTAATATGAACAAAAAAATTAAACTTATTCCAAATAGTAAGACACAATAATCAAACATGTAGCCAAAAGTAAGTTATAGACAGAATCAGAAAACTTGTTAGTGCAAGGCAAACCTGAATCGGGACAAACTCTGTGCGTGAGAGACCCTCTTGCCCAAAAAAACAGAGATGGGAGTTATTGTATAGATTATAAACTAAGAATGACACCAGACCTATTGAAGCAATAGCTATAGAAGAGGATATGTGAATCTGAAGCTAAACCATAAGTACCTATGGAGAAATCCAATCAAGCCACTAATTCTAGAGCCCGGAACATTTGACATAAGGTTTGAAGATGCCATGTGGCTTGGACTTCTATAAATCTCAAGGTTGCATACAGATATAAGTTTCTCAAGATTTACAACTGATATAAAGTGGATGTTGTTTATAAAAAGATGCAAGTTCTTATTTACCAACTTGTTTGACCTACACTTATGTATCTTTGATTAACCATCCCTTTAATTAGCATCTCAAATTTATGCAAAATGTGTATATCACTGATGTATCGATATGGACCACAACACCTGAGCCAACTCACCCAGTTGCACATATATAGTAACATACTTCCCCATTGTAACTACTAAAAAAAACATAACCAACTACTATATATGTTTTCCTTTTAGTACATGCTTCTTTTGTGTCTCCTGCTTCACTTTTGATTTTCATGCACATACAAAAACATAACCTATTGAGGCTAAGATTTAATAGTCATATATGAATCTCTTAAGATTTTTCTCTATTAGAACTCTATGCCAGATACATTTGTTGTCATTTCCTTGTAACCAACGAAATTTCCCAATTATGTGACATCATCAAGCCTGCAGTCCTGCACATAAATCCAACTGCGTCAAAACCACTACTATAACAGTAACAGAATCTGGATTTTACCACTCGCTCTCCTTAATCAGATGAGATACGTCAATTTTGGAGAATTACATCATCAAAAATATGATCTCTCTGCATGAATGTAAACCCGCTCTTTTAATACGTGTAACTTGTTATGTAAACATCTTGTAGTTATTCAATTGACTCAACAATCCTTACCTAAGTAGCTGCAACGGAAGATAAATTATAGAATGAGCCAAGAAAAATAAATAGGAACTAATAGGCAATTTGCATAATGGGTTGTTTTTTATATATCTTTATCAAAAGTATTACATCATGAAAGCATTAATGAAATAATCTGACCCAAAGAGTTGCATATAACAGAGCCAAAAAAAAAGAAAGAAAAAAAGAACATGACTACCAAATATCTGTAATTTACAAACATCAATTTAAGGATTATACAACTTTTTGTTTGTGCGAGCTCCCATGAATTACTTTTCCGATTAACCCAAACTTGATGTAACACGTCGTGCAATAAATACAATCAATTTGAGAAAAAACCAACCACATCATACATATTGCGGTTACCTTGGGTTGATAAGTATGCATACTATATAACAATCTTGACTATATTCGAACGAGCAGGTTAGCCCGCGCGTTGCTGCGGGGCAGCCGTGTTTATATGTATAAGAATTATGTTAATGTTTTGTGGTCCGTTGGTGGGGTTGATGTTAGCTAGAACCATTAGTCTCTAGCTGCTCGTTGGTCCACGATTGATGTAATTAGCTAGAACCATTACTCTCCATTGTACTTCATGGTCTTGAAACCATTTCCACCTTGAACCATTAGTCTCTAGGTAACTACATCAATCGGTGTCCTAACCAACTGACCAGCCATGGCTGCACTTAGTCCAGCTGCAGCATTCGCGATTGCAGTCGCTTTAAGGGCCGTTCATTTACATTAATTATAGAAACTCCCAACACATCAGCATATAGTTTAATCAATTAAAAAGTTTATTCAGCTAGCATATCTACTATACTCAAGTAGTGGGATCACAAATACCATATTACATGATATTTTAAACATAGTTACATTGTTATATATTCAATGTCATCTTATATTTTTCTCTCCAAATCAACAAAATATCAACGAACACTAATTTTCGCAAGAGAACTTTTGGTGGAGCTGAAGCAACCACATCTAAATTTCATGTTGATGTTCTTGTTTATCATCATAATTTCTAGCCTAAACCCGCTTCACTCAATTGCATCTTTTAAATTTAATTAACCCTGATGATAAACTTATGATCAAAAGGAATACCCAAGCCAACTCTTAAACTTTTTATTATTAAAGCTAAGTACTTGATTACACTCAACAAAAAAAACAAAAGCATACACGTAGGCAAGCTTACCCATCCCAATCTCGATGTTCCCTCGTTCATTAGCACGGTGTGCGTACTCTAGAGCACTTAATACATCTTCTAGACAGTGAGCAGATGTATAAACCATTGCACTGATGAAACTTTTTTGGTCTTCCCACCAAGCGTGTCTTTTAGAAGTCTTGTCAGCTTACTTTCCCTGTAAGGAACATGACCCGAATGGTATACCACTTCACCTCCGGCATTCTATTTAGTTAATAACTGTGGTAACAGCACGTTGCACAAAATGAGAATAACGTAAATTGATGTGAATATCTTTTACTGATAATTTTTTTAATACTAATACTAACGTTACTTACTCATACGGCCAAGGTCTAGCTGTTCAAGCATTTCACGTGGTTGTACATTTGCTGCGGTGACAGTACTGACGATAGATGAGATAGTCACAACAGGGTCATTGGTATTAACTTCGCCTCGCCACCATACAGCTGCAAATCAGTCTGCAACAAAAGAATACGGTTTAAGATATTATGATCGAATATTATACAAACAGATTGGAAAAGGCATATCTCTTTATAATACAACTTAGATACTATTACAATTAGTTTTTGCTACTATTACACTTTTTTAAAGAGGCATATCTATCATAATAAAATGTGTTTACTACACGAAAGGCAACCTGTTTGTTCTCAACTTACAGATTTCGTATCCATCATGAGGCTTACTATATGCCATCCCAAATAACATGCCATTCCAATACTTTCCAAAATTTTCCATCCTCTCAGCAAATAGTATGTATTTCCAACACTATGTGACCTTAAACAGTCTGAAAGCAAAGTTATTTCAATCTTGCTGTAACCGTAATATATGAGCTGCTAATTTTATAATAAAGAAGTATATCGATCTTATAAAAACGACTTTATCATAGTATCAGTTTTAAACTAACAAAGTACACATCATGCACTTCTAACCTTTCTTCATAATAAACAACTCACCTTTAAGATGAACCGTTTGTGTAATCGCAGCCCTTGTGTAATCGTTTATGACTTTATGTTGATGAAGTTAATCCATGAATAGAAGCATTTATGCTACATAAGAGAATTAAAAAGATACAGTTAAGATTTTAGGCAAGAAATATCATAAGCTCACAACTTTGAAAACCTTATTAGGTAACCCTGCAAATCGTTCATATGCATGTCGTATAAACACCCACCCCTGTAACGATTATGGTTCTACACTGCCACATTCTCCTGATTCCTGAAGTATGTATTATAATAGGGATCCCAAATGAGTCAAATAAAATTTATCTTCCATCTATATTCTATAATACGTTTAGATTTGTGTACCTTCTACTCAAGGTCGACTCGAGAAGTGCCTTTTCCAGCTTGGACAAAACCTGAATAACATGTATCTGCTTAAATTACAGAGGTTCATTTATATAAAATGAAACCTTTTTTTAAAGCACCTCAAGATAAAGTAAAGGAACTTACCAGGCTCGCGTTGCTATCCATACATCATGTGAACAACTTGCAGATTAACACCAATCCGAAGCCGCAATAAAACTTTCCACCACGTGAGTAGTACGCTGCCCTTTTACAGCCACTGAGAAGTGTGTCATCCCATTTATTTTCTCCCTTCTCGCCTACCATATCCTGAAATCAGAAACACGATTAGGTTCCAATGAGTTACTATCTTACAACACAAAATTATCTAAAATCTTAAACACGATTAGAAACCCACCAAAAATATGATGACCTCAGATTTGTTTAAATTGATTGACGCGAGTTTCGATTTGTGTTGTCGTGGTTCAGTTTTCACACATTCCAATTGAAAGCATAATCAGGTTGACGGTTAGATTCATGTTCCGATTCAACTTGTTTTTCCTCACCATCTTCTTCTTTTCCCTTCGGATTTAGTATAGGAGATACCTGTTGTACGAAGCTGCAGCCTGGTGTGGTGAGTAAGGATTGTAGTAGAATGCAGATGATTTCCTTCATTCTTTTTCTTTTCAGTTTGGGTTTGGAAAGTATTGTAGTCTATTTGGTTTTTCTGTAACAAAGTTTTGTAATAGTGTAGTTACATGAGGAAGGTTCTGGTAGTAGATAGTTGGTATATACGTGTATGATTTAGTACAACCTTGTTACACATTTGTATGGCTAAGATTATGTAGTACATGTATTAGGTTTCCAAGAGGTCAAAGAGGGTGTTTGACATTGTGTTACAAAGTGATTAGAGGTAAACTTTGTTGCACAGTAAGCAGGGAAACTCCCTAGGCCCAATGAGAAGCTTGTAGCTTTACATCAAAGAGTATTAAGAAGTGGTTAACTACTAATTGTCATGTACAGTAAATGTTGCACCTCCATTTGACCAATAGCAAACTGCCAAGGGTATATGTTATCACATAATGGGCCTATTAAAACAATGACCACAACCCATAGACCAATAATACGAAGAGTTAACAAATTGATTAACAGTTAAGAGTTTGATAATTTTGGAACTACTTTTCAATCTATATAAGATATTATAATAATAACCATATATTTTGATAAACGGGGTTTGGTACTGATCGGAATGAACAAGGCTGATTAGACCTGCAAATATTAATTATGACCACAAAGGAAAAATATTATTACAATAAAAATACAAATTCTAAGCTATAAATAACTGAGAGGTTGTATGCATAGAATACAGACACAAACGCATCTTGCAACTCAGTTTCCGTATTAGACTTCCCTTTTCGGCTAAACGTTTTGGTTTGACCAATTTGAAAAATATAACCATTATAGATCATAAGAAAATGTGGCATCTCCACTCTAATGAAATAAAATGATAACCCTATTATAGATTATAAGTGACAATGACATCTCTACCCAAACAAAACACTATGGTAAATAAAAAGTTAATGCGTTTGAGAGTTAGGTGATTGATTCAAGCATTGATATTCATTAGTCACGAGGATGCCAATGTTGCCCCCATTGCACTGGTATACACATAAATACAATTCTTGTGTGTAAGTTTATAATAAGAAGTCAATATAACTTTAACCTATACTACTTACTTTTGCAGCTGGTTGCTTCATACGGGTTCGCATCTCAACAATCGAAGCATTTTTCACAATAATAGCATTGTTTTCATTTGACCTCTTTAAGTGGCGGATACATAAGATACCCTCCTGTCATTAAAAGATATGTCCTTTCACTTCATGATAAATATTCCAAAGAGTAAGACACAATGATCAAACAGGTAGCCTAAAGTAAGTTATAGACGGAATCAAAAACTTGTTGGTGCAAGGCAAACCTGAATCGGGACAACCTCTGTGCGTGAGAGACCCTCTTACCCGAAACAAACATATATGGGAGTTATTGTATAGATTATAAACTTAGAATGACACCAGACCTATTAAAGAAATAGCTATTGAAGAGGATATGTGAATCCGAAACTAAACCATAAGTACATCTGGTGGAAGACCATTCCAGCCACGAATTCTAGAGCCCGAAACATTTGACATAAGATTTGAAGATGCCATGGGGATTGGACTTTATCGAAATTAGGAATTACCAATTAAGTTAAGATTAATTGATAATATCAATAACTCACACTAGACTAATTACCGATCTACTAGAAAATTTTCCAAGTTAAGCGTAAGGTATTTGACACTATGGATCTATTGGAAACCATTGACATTGTAGACCTTCAAAGCACAAAGACACAAGCTCAATTACAGAAATCAGATGCAATCCTTGCGAATTTCTAACAGTGAGATCCTTTAGTTGAGGCAAAACCACAAGCTGAACCTATTTTTAACATATGTGCTGTTGTGTATGAATAATATATCAACTAAGAAAATGCAGATCCCAATATCATTGAATAGTGATAGCTCAAAATAAGCAGGATGCCACATATAGGAATGCACATCACCTCAATAAAATTCGAATTACATGATTCTATATTTATGAAGTTTTGAAGAGTAATGTCAAGTTAGGGTTTGATATGAATGTGACACGAGTCACTCATGTTTCTTCTGCTTGCGGTTTTATGTTCTCTGGATGAGTTTTTGGTACGTTCTCTATATTTTTTTAAATAAACGGAAATTCCGAGCTGACGAATGGTTAATTCGACAATGCCATCTTCGGATAAAGTTGAGACTTCTTTAAGCCATCCTGTGATCGCTATATTGGTTGTAATAGCAGTGTTTGCTGTAGTTTGTGTTTTCCTGTATTGCTATTTTTTTTGGTAATTCCCAATTTCTAGTTCGTATAAGTAATTACGCGTAAATTAATCGTCCGTTGAGGTTTATGTAATTAGTAGTATCAAGCTTACTATTATTTGCATGTAATTACATAAATATACAAAAACCGTTAAACACATATCGGTGTTTCATGTTCAGGTAACTATAATCCATCGTGACATGAAAGCTTAATATCCAAACTATAAGATATATCTAGCTACTTACCAATGCAGAATTTTCCAAAAATATTAGTCAAAACTTCTTCAGATATATCTTCTCTACTTATCTGCCCAAGCACGAGTGCAACATCCCTCAAATCTATCGTCCAAAAGTCAAACGGAAGATCATATTATACCAGCATTACTGCTATTGCTACAAAGAACAAAAATGGTTAATTTCATACATGTTTTAATACTCTTTCTACAACTACATATAATTTTGAAAATCTATCAAATTTTGAGGAATAAAACCTAAAGCTTAGCAGTTAGGAGTTTCCTTCCTCGATATTACAATCACAAATTATCATGGCCCACAATTGACTTTTCTTTCTTCTTTGGTGCTTCTTTTTGTGTTACAGCTTTGTTTGGAACCAATACCAGTGTCATGTTTCTATCTCTGAAGTTCTTGCTTTCCTCGACCGCTAACTGCAATAACAACCATTTAGCCATTAGACGTGGTCACCAAAAAGAAGTTTTTGGATAAACCGTTTTCACATGCAGAAAATAATACTAATTCACTTTAAATTGACCAAATCAAATCACATACCTCCCCTACATCATCACGGAAACGTCTGATAAGCTCAATAGCATTGTTTTTAAACTCGTTTTCACGACCTATTAAGCTTACTATTAATTTGACCTGTGGAATCACCAAAAAGTACATGAACAAAAATAATCACATATCAAGTTCTATTAAATATGGAGTTGTAGGAAGATAGAAGTACCTTGTCACCATCTTTTAAAAATCTCTTAGTGGCTTTCAAACGCACCGTATAATCATGCACATCTATGTTGTACCTGCCATGAAAAGTAACTTGATTGTAAATAATAGAAGGGTATAAATGAAAGTGAATAATTGTAACGTTTCTTACCCCATTTTTAGCTCCTTCTGATCGACACGATGAGCTAACATCAGAGTACATACTTCAGTTAGTGTTGATTATTTCTTAGAAAATAAAATATTGGGAAGGTAGACAAAGAGACAAGAGGCGTTCACCAGAGCTTTTCTTCTGCTAATCTCGTTTCTTCTTTTGTTGCTCCTATTTATAATTGCTGTAGAAGTTGTGGAACTTATAATCAATACCAATACGATTAAAATGTTTATATAAGAATCAAATTCAGCTGAAATGAACTTCAATGATCTAACTTCCACAACGTCGTAATTCCTTTCAACAAAATATTTTATTGAACATAAGGACATCTAGCTAGTTAATTTTGCTCGGTTACTGTTATCCAAATACTGGTTACTGTTAAAGTGCTACAAGCCTATCTACAAAAATTTAATAGAATGAATACAAAGGAAACAAAATTTACTTGTAATCCATCAGCTTGACAACAGGAGGGTCTGCCTCTGGAGACAATATGACCTACAAAAATAAAGTATTTCTATGAAAAGAAGACGAGAATGGTTTCCATTGTGAAATAAGAGCCTAGATAAAAATGATCCCGAAGAAGAAACATAATCAAGTGTTAGTTCCCCTAACATCATCAATATTTCTAAATTCTTATGCATAACAATCGGACTAATAAGAGAAATATGAACTTTTGCAGGTCAAAGGATGGTCCAGATAACACCAAGAGAGATAATTCATGACTTGGTAAATAGGATATGATATATAAGCATTGATACTCCAAGATTTGTCTATGTGTGCAGCAATGTATACTCTTGTACCAAAAACGATTGGAAACCAAAATGAGTGCTACATTACATGCAAAAGGGGTATTTTATTTATACTGTAAATCATTATTAATGAAAGAAGTGATTATATTATACATGGTATTAAAGTTCTTAAATTATGTCCCTCCAAAAAAAATAAAAAATAAAAATAAAATAAAAAAGATAAAAAAATACATGTCAAAAGTAGTCCAAAAAGTTTATGTAATATTGAACATATATCATTTTGAAACCTGGTTAACGGCCCACTTGCGTCCACCAGCAGAAACTTTTTGGAGGCCTACAAGCTCAAGAATTGCAGTTTCTAAATCTTGAATTCCTTGACCCGTAATAGCACACGTATAAATATGCTTATTGAAAGATTCACCTACAGTGTTGATGAACTCAAAGCATGATGATGGTGCACAATCGATTTTGTTTATTGCCAATATCTCTGGAGATTTGGAGCCACCCTGTCATCAAAATAGATAAGAACAATCAAACGTGTTAACTTGGTATACGGTTGTTTTTTCTTTTGTTTTGAAGAAATCAATTAATAATTGTGGAATAATTCGGTGCAGCGTGTTATAACCTTAAGGGTTAACAATGTGATAATGGTAAAAAGTGTAGGATCGTGAATATATGTTGTTTGATGATTCGGGTGGTCTAGGATTGTGATTAAACAAGAAAGCCATTTTAGATAGATGAAGAGAGTTGAGAGGAGGTTCTTGAAAGAGAGTTGCTTAAACAAATGAAAGGTTAGATTCAAAGAAGCCACACCCCTTCCAAGGATGGAAGGGGTATTTATAGTTACAAATGAAACGCCCTCCTGACGGGCTGTGGATCAGGCATACAGTGGGTAAAGACCCGTCCTTCCTCCACGGTGTTGCACTATGCTAAACTAGACTAATAACAAACTAGTAAAACAGTAAATAACGTAACTAACGATATGTCTACGAGCTAACTTATGCTAGATAATATTTGGGGTGACCGACTCTTCACTATGGAATTTTCTAATTCCTAACAATCTCCCCCTAAGGGAGGTCACCCCATGTTTTACATTTTGAATCCTAGCATTCTATTCTTGACTTTGTTCTTGAGCTCGTAGACTTCAATTCTTCAATTCCGCAATCTTTGTGCTTTTGCAGTGCAACTTCAAAGTCCGAGTGCTTTGTACTTTCAGTGGAGGTCTTTGAACTGATCCACATCTTTGATGATCTTCGAGCTTTCTTTGAGATCATCAGCCACAGTAAATCTCTGGATCACCCTTTATTGTGTTGCCATCATGTGAAGTTGTGACTTTCGGACAGACATGCTCACACTTTTGAATCATGACATCTTTCCATCAGAGTAGCGGAAGCCTTACTGGTTCATGATATTTGCAGCAGCGAAGCAGAAGCATAGTATGAAATATCAGAGCCAGGTTATGTAGATATGCACCAGTCATGATTTCTTCAAATTAAGTGTGGATGCTGTGAGCATGCGGCTTTGGATTGACTTCTCAATTCTGATCAGCTACAACCGTCCAAATGTACCTGCAGACAACAGTTAGCAATAAAACACACGAAAGTGTCTTTGATCACTTTCATTGAATTGAGGTACACGGCCCACGGTTCCCCGTTGATCAGTACAAGTACTGCCTGTGATCAGGTAGGATTCCTAAGAATCTCCTTGACAGGGTTTCGCAGCTGTTCTAGCCGTTCTCAAACCGGAACGTCTCAAAGAAGACAACACGGAGTGAGTGAACCAGCGAATTAAGATTCACTGATTGATGAAAAATTGATTTGAAAACAATCGCGTATTGCTTAGAAGAAAGAGTTTTGCAATACAACGAAGGTTTTATGAGAAAGATCAATTTTCAATCAAAAATACTTTTTGTATCTGAAAAGAGTACACATTCGACGTGCTAGAGAAAAGAAGGTTTGCACATCGAACGGTTTTTCCAAAAGCATTTTTTCAATCAGAGATACTTTTTGTGTTTGAAAACATGAATACACATTCGATGTGCTAGAGAAAAGAAGATTTGCACACCAAACGGTTTTTCCAAAAGTATTTGTCAATTCCATTCCTGGACCAAGGTTGATTCAAGATTGAATCGCCCCATTGTTTCTATCCAGTTGTCACAAGCTTGATCTTACGAGAAGATCTCACATGTCACCTACCAAGAGCTTGTTTGATGTTGGCTCTAGAAGGCTTTCCATCTTCATTGTGAATATTTTTACATATCACTCGGATGTTCTGGCAATACCACAAGGATAATGCGTAGGACTCTTAATATATACTTACTTTCCAGATTGTGTGAAACAGCAAGTCTTCAGAAATTTAGTATCCTAATGAGATGTTGTGGATGATCTCTTGGCTCTAGACTCGATTGTGCACATTTGGTTCCTATGCCAGAGACTAGGAAGAGGGTCTCCTTCTTCAATATCAACAATCTCTAAGAGAAAGTCGATAGATAATGTCGGTTCCCCGTGAGAATGAAACAAGCCCTTTTGAGAGGAACTTGAGTTGCTTGGGAAGTTTAGTGCAGTGCGTCACTGGGTCCATGACGTCTTGTCTTCAATACCAGTGTTACCTTGGTAACAACCAGTAGCATATGTATTGAACCCGGTTACTGCCCTAAGGTTGAATTATTGGAGGGCTATTTCTTTTCACCCTTTTCACATTAATTCTTTTTCATTCTTCAACCCCTTCAGTGCTTACCGAGACTTCATTACTAGAACCTTGTTGGGTTTATTCCAGTACTAGCTCTGTCTCAGTCGGCACTCTTCCCATATTCTCATTTTTCTCCTTTTTTCAATATACCTAAGGACTTTACACTATCTAGTGGATTGTCCCTGGGCAGATCCCTCCGGTTCTGGCGGATCGTGGGAACAAATACCTAACCTAACCATCCTTATAACTCCATGCAAAAATAAATTGGTCGGTCTTTGGGTATTGTTCTTTCCTTCATGAAATCAATTGAAAAATCATTTGGAAAAACAATCAAGGTACTTGTGATACGAGATCAAAGCATTTTGTACCTTAATAGTTTTGATCATTTAGAAAACCTCCCCCTCAACATGTGCGTGTGAGTTAGAAATTGTTTGGCACATGGAGACAAGAGGACTTTGAAATATTTTCTTTGATCACAATTTTCATACGAAAAAGCCATTTGATTTTCTTGGTAAAATTCTCCCCCTCAATATGTGCATAGGATATTTTAAAACATTTTATCACATAGAGGCAAGAGTTCTTTTGAAGCACATCCACGATCACAAAAGCCATTGAGAAAACCATTTGAAAACTCAATCAAGGTACATTATGTTAAAACATAAAAGCTTTTGTACCTCGATAGTTTATTTTCTTTAAAAATGCTCCTCGATAGTTTATTTTTTTTTAAAATTCCTCCCCCTCAATATATGCTTCGAGATTCGAAAGCGTTTAGCACATACGAGAGAGCAGCCTGCACAGTTGAATCAAAACGATCACCTTTTATCAAATTTCTTTATTAAATCACAAATTCTCCCCCGATCAAAAATATCAAACCCTTTGAGATTTTGGATCCCAAGTGATTTAATAAGGTGTAGAAAACATGGGAGAAAATGTGGCCTTGTTTAAATACTCATCTGGTTTTTTTGGATAAATCCTCCTCCTCAACATGTGCATTGTGTATTTGAAATCGTTTGGCACATGGAGGCAGGAGTGCCTATAAAGGACTAAAACCGATTCCATTAAAACAGATTTGAGATTTAAATCACGATCTCTCCCTTGATAAGAAAGTTTTGGGGAAAGACGTGGCAAGATTTAATTTTGAAAAATGACAGATAAGGACCATTTTAAGACATTAAAGATTGTTAGTATCAGGTATGATTGTTTTATGAGATCTTTAAGTAAAATAAAACAATTTCACAATCAAACAAGAACAGAAAAAAATTTCATTTTGAAAGACCTTGATTCAAAAGAAAAATCATACCATGACATAACATTAAATCTTTAGATCACCACATTTTAACGTACAAACGGACTCTTTTGAAGATATATTGTTTGAAAATAATTTATTTTTAAATCACTCTCCCCCTCAATCGATGACCAAAGTCAATAATTGAGTGACTTAAGTTTTGATAAAATGAAGTCCGGTGATTTTCAAAATTTAGTCCAATATATTTTCAAAACAATATTTTCCATTTTTCAAAACAATTTACTCAAATTTATTCAAAATTGTTTAAAAATGGTATCCTGCACAAAGATACATAAGGTGGTTGAGAAGCTTTTGTTGTTGTTGCTGAGGGTTTGGTAGAAAAACCATATGCTGATGCACTGAGACTTCTTCTTACGTTGCATTTTGAATGACAACTGAGGTCAAATTAAGCTCTGTTTCTTCAATCACTTAGAAGAAAACCATCTGCTGATGCAGTGAGACCTCTTACGTTGCATTTATGCCAACTCTCCATGGAAGTCCAATTAAGCTCCGTTTCTTCATTTGTCAACCCAAGATATCGTTACCCTTTCCTTTCGGCATCCAATCATCTTCAATTGTGGGATCCGGATCGGGAACATTCTTTTATACCAATATACCTGCATACGTTAGTGAACACACATACAAATATATGGTGGTCGACATTACCCAAACAACAATCGACTAATTCAAGTCAATTCAACATATCAATCAGTTCATATAAGGTATGGGAATAATGTGTTCATCAAACTCTAATCATCTAATCCTAGCAATCATATCCTAGGAACCTAGTCCTTCAACATAGGTTAACATCATTTTTAATTAAGCATATTAGGATAATTAAGAAAGCCCGTTGGATGATATAGATTTGAAAACATTGTCCCCCTCAATCAATGACTCTTTTTCTGAAAAGTTTAAAAGCGCTGAAGTCATTAATTGAGTTTGCAAATTTTATAAAAAAAACTCTGAATCTGATTGTCTTTAAAGCAACTCATTTACCGCCATTTTTGAAAACACCAAATATTTTTCTGAAGAATTTTAGACGGAAAAACATTTGTGCAGGAACAGCAGTCCTTCGACATACTTTCCTTGTTTTGTTTTTAGGATAAGTGCACGAAATATTTTGAAAATAGGTTTAGCGCAGCACTTTCCTACCTTTAAAAGAACGGGTTGCTATCTGAAATAATAGCAAGCCATAGTTTAAGCACGGGTCACAGTCTGAAATAACTGCAAGCCATAGTTTGTGACATGTTTTGGAAAAAAAGAATATTTACACCTCCTGCTCGAACTTCATCTATGGTCCCCTGCCATTATTGAATGACATTTCTAAGACCGTAGATGTTATCGATACCAGAAGACATGTCATGAGAAAACATATTTTTGGTATTTTTGAAATTTTCTGATTTTTATGGGTTTTTGTTGATTTTATATTTTTTTATTTTGTTTTTGATGGTTTTATATTTTTGTATTGTGATTTTTGATAAATATATACAAGGATAGAATAGATGATATAGTTAAAGAAGATGATGATACGAGTACCGAGATAAGGATATCGAACAGCCCCGTTGTAGAAGATAGAAGTCATCATCTCTTAAACATTCACCACCAAAGCTTTCGAGGCTCCTGAATTGAGAGAAATTGAACCATCTGAAAGTGAGACTCTGGCAGCTTCCCCCCAAACCGAAGATCCATTAGATGAGCAGATTCGAAGCTTTCTTTCAAGCTTGCCTTAGCCAGGTGCACAGAGAAGCATACCATCATCATAAATCCCGCTGCTCCATTTAAGAACGATAATCGAGGTTCTCCGTTCGGGGTTATATCATCCAATAGAAGAACAGCAACGTTTCATCCCACACTTAAATAATCTTCTCAAATTTCCTTTTCCACTGAAGTCTGAAGCGATCCATTCCAAAAGGTGTCAAGAGAACAATTCCCCCAAGTAGATGAAATGATGTAGTCAGCCTCTTTGTATAATGCTCACGAACTCTCCCGAATACACATCATGAGGGGAATGAAAACACCTTCCCATGTTCACATTTTTCTTCCCGGATGATCGTGTATGAAGCTCAAGAACCCGAAGTATACCAATACACAAGGAAGGAATAACTGATAACATTGAAGAAGCAGGCCAAGTCACTGATTATCTCTGCGGATGACAATCTCTGCGGATGTCAACTCCGGAATAAGTGATTATATCTCTGAATCACTGATTAAGCACTCAAGTGAAACAGCTGAGCATCCCTAATGTACACAATCTCTCTCCCCTTATCATTGCGATACCATCGAAATCACCACACACTAGTGTACCTCTTTTATCTTCAGAAAATTTCTCTAACATCACTTCCCCCACGTAGTTGAAATACTAACACTAAACGTCTTGATGAGTAAAACCTTGAGTTTCTCTGAGGTCATGACATTAGTTTTCCCGGGATATCTTCAATCACTTAGAAGAATTAAGTTCATCAAGTTTACTCGTCATGAGTCAAACCTTGAGTTTCTCTGCGGTAATAACATTTGTCTTCCCAGGGTATCTTCAATTACTTAGAAGTATTAAGTTCATCAAGTTTACTCGCGTTTAGGTGCTTGTCTCCTTACGCTTTGCTGGTTTTTTGACACTTCAGAATCAGCAACTCTTTGTAAGTCCGAATACTAGAAATATTTTGAAAAGAACATCATTAGCTCAGATGTATATGTGAGAATCAACTTGCTGAAGAATAACGTGAGCAAGTCTAATTAGGGATTAAATTTGGCATTTCAATCTCCCCCAATTAGTGCTCTCCCCTAAACTGACAAACTGTTAGATAAATGCCCAGAATAAGAAGAAGTCTTTTGATAATCACATGCAACTCGTCTTTTAGTCTTCTATCATACAGCATAAAATGTAGAACCGACTGTAGACTCGACCTTCTTCTAGATTGTCCAGTTGGGGAATAGATAGTTAACATCTTCAACACACACCAAAAAGCATCCCACCAAAAAGCATCCCAATTAACTTACATCTTGCAAATCCCCTTAACTAAAATCCCTCCCAATCAAACAAGAACAGAAAGATGTTCATCAAGGAGATTAGAAATCAGCCCGCAACGAACACACGAAATGGTAACACCAAGCAAACAATCACATCAAACAAGAACAGAAGGTCGTTCGGAATCATCATGTTGATGTGCACGTGAAGCATTAACCGGAAGCACTTTGTCGATAAACCCATCAGTCCGTGAGAAGATGTCAACCAACGGCTCTTAAGAAGAAACTCCATGTGAAGATTACCCGATAAGAAGAAGCTCGGTTCTTACATGAGTTTAGAGCCGTATGACCATTTATATTGTCAAATATCAATCAACAATGCAAAAAATTCACACTTCTTCTCCCCCTCAAGAATTGCATATGGAGTTGCCATTCTTGATTGAATAAGTGAATATCTTAACCAAATGTAGTCTATTCACACTTCTCCCACGCAATATTAGCACATGATGTCTCCATCTTCATTATATTTGAGCAAGTGGAATAATAAAACAATCAACAGTAGCCCGGTTCACTTGATAATCAAAAGCACATGGAAAAAGCATGAAGCATGTTGATGAGAATGGTCATAATAAGAAGATTTCTCTTCTTCCGAAGATAATGCGCACTGAAGCGTACACATTTC
Source organism: Chrysanthemum makinoi (assembly GCA_910596185.1). Lineage (NCBI taxonomy): Eukaryota > Viridiplantae > Streptophyta > Magnoliopsida > Asterales > Asteraceae > Chrysanthemum > Chrysanthemum makinoi. The sequence continues at coordinate 206,423,453 of OU343220.1, forward strand.
TTTTCTTTGAGGAACGAGCCTTGAACTGAAGTATTCAAACGTCATAAGAAGATTTCTCTTCTTCGGAAGATAAAGCGCACTGAAACGTACACTTTTCTTTTCTTTAGAGAACGAGGCATAAACTGTTGTGTTCATACGTCATAAATCTCTCTCTTTTCATCTACTCTTGGCAAACTTGTAATCAACCCCATTATCATTCAGTAGGCTATTTGTCGTGACAGCTGATGGAGAAAATCCAATATGATGAATTTGACCCTGAAGTAAACTAACCCGAACTCGTGACTTATACTTGCACATATGTAACAAAGAGCGGTGCCGATTTCCATTAGCATCTCTAAGTACTCTCTATGTACTCTATACTCTTCAACCAACCAACCATCAAGTATAAGACGTACATTACCTCTTGAAAATCCACAATTGAATGTGACACTGAGCACTACAACGTAACTCCTTAAAGTGATAGTTATTTTGTGGTGGTATGAGCCCAATTCCCCCAAGTGGTAAAATAAAAGGTAAAAGACACCCAACAATAAATAGATTTCCAAGTATTCGTTTTTAATAATAAGCTCGAACAAGGATCATGAAGAATCTTCATCCAACCATCCCCGATACCTTCAGATACTAATTACACTCGCCCGTGATATTTCACTTTAACCTCAAATAAATAATAGTGAATTAACTCCGTTGTCACATCTTGTTAAAAGCTCAAATCTAGCCTTCTTTGACATTTAGACGAACTTTGATAATGGTTTCATCCAGACCATGGTTAAAAGCACATAACCCCATAAAATCATACAATAACCAAATCGCCACGACGAATATCCAAACACACATCCAATTTATGAAGTACACCCTTTTATCCCTTCTTCGAAACAGAAACCGTAACACCAGCATCAGAAGACCTCGAAATACGCTTTCCTTTCTCCAAGATGGTTCCATCATCACGGGATTTTACAATTCTATAGTTTAAACCGAGAAATAGTTTCTTTCACGGGATTTTACAAAACCAAGAATAAACCGTAAGATAGATCCGGAAATGCACTTTACTATTACCAGGATGTTTCCATTGTCACGGGATTTTACAAGTCTGTGATTTAAACCGAGAAATGGGTTCTTTCGCGGGATTTTACAAAATCAAGACAAAACCGTAAACAATGTCAGCTTGAATGTGTTATGACAACTTTGGTTTCGTTGAATATCTGTTTTAGGGGAACATGCAACGGTTCATCAACGGTTCATTATCCAACATCAGCAACATCATCAACCATCCAATCAACACTTTGGTAAATACATCATTCACGCATTATGTCGGCTATTGCTGTGACAACATGGTGAAATAAACCCGATATGCCAAACTTGATCATGAATTAGAATTCCCCAGATTTGTTACTTAAACTTGTACTAATCCTCATGAACAAGAAACGGTGTACCCAATGTACAAAACCTCTTGACATTCTCAACTGAGTGAGACACCGAAGTGATAGTTACGTTGTGGATTAAGCGAGAAAGAATCACAACCGTAACTAAATAGCCAAGACTTTATCACACTCTGTAAATGCCCAAACACGTCATTTTTCGCGGAAGGGTAGAAAGAAAGAAGACGAAATAAGTGAACGCGCCCGAAAAACCTTACTTCAAATCCAAATAAGAAATACCAAATACAAACAACCCCGTAGTCAACTTCGTTCAACCATTAATTCAAGCCGTGAAATAATATCCTTAGTGAAAATGTATAAACCAACGTATGAAATCCGCATCACAACAAATTTCAACATCAATCCCAAAATAAATCTCTTCAACACGTAACACATCAAATCTCATCATCAACTAACAACTTGTCGTCCTTATCCAAGAATAATTATCAATCGTTCCAACATCAAATTACATATGAAACACAAATCAACCCAATCAAGCCCATAGTCAATCAACACCCGATCCAAATTGCCATATAATTCAAATCACATAAATCTCGTAAGTCTTAAATAATCGGCCCATGAACAAATCCTACTCGATCCATTAGTAGCTCAATACATATCTCAGTCACTACACATACCAAACAAAACATAATTCAAAGAACAAATCCCTCACACATAATACAAATTATCACAACAGCCATAGTAATATTTGCGAAACACCCATATGGCCCATACTCGGTTTAATTTGATATCATCAATCTAGGCCCAACCACAAACTTTCACATTAACTGCCTTGACCAAGCCCACATGTTACTCGGCCCAAGCAAGCCCACGATTTAACAACCCTAAAAACCAGGTACTCAAGGGATATAACTGCTTCAAATAACACTCTATCCCTAAAAATACACCTCTATCAAACCCTAAATCCTTTTTCATACGCCCCCATCCTAAATATTCTCACACATCATGCTAAGCCAAACCATGAGTAACCCTAATCACATTCCAAAAAAAATACGCCTCCCTATTCTGCAATCCATCAAGCGTAGTAACACAATATCATCAATCCAAATCATTCTCATATAACCTGATTCCTTAGACAAATCCGAGAGGCCACAGGGATGGCTAGAGTAGAGACATTTAGCGACTTAGCCACAGGGATGGTTTGGAGTGTTTGTTATGAGACGGCTTCCAGGTAGGTATAGATGTCATTCCATTGTAGTCATATAGTCACAAACGACTCAAGAAAAGTGATTTAACATGATTGTTACTTTCATTTTCTTTTTGTTCGTATATGTTCATTGATTAAGATTCGATTTTTAAACAATTACCGAAACAAAGATGTGACTCAGCAATATTGTTGAAATCATTTTCTTTATTTTCGGATATTATCAACCACGTATGATCAATGATGATAATCATTCTTGGGTGTGACCACTTGTTGGTCGGATTTAGCCAAAAATAACCCGAGAGTCAATCTGAGATTAGATAGTTAATTAACTTTGTAGCTTAGATCTGTGATGATGTACATTTCGTTTGACCCTTGAAGGAATGAAAGTAATATGAATGCTCACGAAATGGAATCTGAGATCCTTTGGGATAGTAAGTTAGAAACTTGTTTGGTCTTGATTGATGAGATTAGAGATGTTGTTTTGTGATGTTTATAGTTTTTGTGATGAGATTGTTGATATTGTTGAATGAGGTTTGATGTTTGATGTTTAATGTAAGTTTTCAGTTGGTTTAGTCACTGTCTATAGTAGATTCTTCATCTTCATTTTCTTTTGACACAAGTCGCTTTTCACAAGTTGCATTTCACTAAACCAAGTCGCATCATCATAAGCAAGTCACTTCCATTTTAATGAGTCAAGTCGCTTTAAACACAACTCGCTTAAGCCATTTAAATCTTACAAGTCCATCAACCTAACTTGCTTTTGACCAAGTCCAACCGCTTTTGACCAAGTCCAACACGCTTTGAATACTGAGATTCTGGACTGTAAGTCGCATAGTACACAATGCATCTGGACATTTGAATAACAACTCGCTTATACAACTCGCATTCAACAGCAAACACAACTCGCACATCCATGTTTTTATGGTCAACAAACTGCAAAGGGTTGGTCAATACGCAACCCCCTTAAACAACTCGCACTCAATAATGCGAGTAGGCAACTCGGTTTTTTTTTTTTTTTTTTTTTTTTTTTTTTTTAAATGGATCACAACTCGCATGTAAGAAACAAGTCAACTCGCATGTAAGAAAAATCATGTATGAGCAGCAGACTTTTGACACAATATTGAGACATGAATTAGTAACACAAAAACTGCTTCATATTGACCAATTAAGACCTTACGAATCTGGCCAGAATAACCTAGAAAACCAGTTTTAAAAACACAAACATAAGGCAGTTTTAAAACCAGTTTGTAAACGGATTCAAAAACACAAAATCTGGACAGAGACCTCAAAACAGTTAACTCGCATTGATGAAAACCAGTCAACTCGCATTTTAGAACATAGACACGAGCAGATTCATAACTTGAAGACCAAAAAAACAGTTTAATCAGTACATAACAAAATAGTTTTATCAACTCATGAAACTAGATTCAAATGACTATAACAAGATATCAAACATGCATAATCATCATCAAGAGAAATAGCCAAAAACCATATGTATCAACCACATCCACATACACACAAACCGTATATCAAAAAACATGTAAAACCATACGAATCACCAAGACAACACAACCTGGCTCTGATACCAATTGTAGGATCGTGAATATATGTTGTTTGATGATTCGGGTGGTCTAGGATTGTGATTAAACAAGAAAGCCATTTTAGATAGATGAAGAGAGTTGAGAGGAGGTTCTTGAAAGAGAGTTGCTTAAACAAATGAAAGGTTAGATTCAAAGAAGCCACACCCCTTCCAAGGATGGAAGGGGTATTTATAGTTACAAATGAAAGCGCCCTCTGACCCGGACGTGGATCAGGCATACAATGGGTAAAGACCCGTCCTTCCTCCACGGTGTTGCACTATGCTAAACTAGACTAATAACAAACTAATAAAACAGTAAATAACGTAACTAACGATATGTCTACGAGCTAACTTATGCTAGATAATATTTGGGGTGACCGACTCTTCACTATGGAATTTTCTAATTCCTAACAAAAAGATAAAAAATTGAGACCTTAGTGCGTTTTATTTTATTGAGTAGTATGGCATCTTATGTGGTCCATCCATCAATAGCACTCACCGCCATGATAACCACATCAGCACCCATAGTACCTAATCTAATAATTATTAGGTACTATGTGAATCCGAAACTAAACCATAAGTACATCTTGTGGAAGACCATTCCAGCCACGAATTCTAGAGCCCGAAACATTTGACATAAGATTTGAAGATGCCATGGGGATTGGACTTTATGCCATAAAATTAGGAATTACCAATTAAGTTAAGATTAATTGATAATATCACTGCTACGGCGACCACATAACTCACACTATAAAGACTAATTACCGATTCCGATACCAACTCACCTCAAAATTTTCCATGTTAAGCGTAAGTTATTTGACACTATGGATCTTTTGAAGTAACTGAAACCATTGACATTGTAGACCTTCAAAGCACAGGGACACAAGCTCAATTGCAGAAATTAGATGCAATCCTTGCCAATTTCTAACAGTGAGATCCTTCAGTTGAGGCGCAACCACAAGCTGAACCTGTTTTTAACATATGTACTGTTGTGTATGAATAATATATCAACTAAGAAAATTCTTAGATTAAGAATATGGCCAATATCATTGAATAGTGATGGCACCATTAACAAAGAAAAGCACCATTAACGATACTTCAGACTAAACATAATGATGTATATGTATGTGTGTGATATATAATGAAGTACTTAAAGGTACGGTTGTGCTTCACCCTTGATCTTTAAAGCCAATTTTACAGGAAGGGTAAAGAAGTATGCAACTTTAGCAAATAAGTTATAAACATATGTTACTATAGCAATCAAGAACATAACTTTAGAAAGTGATGTCACCAATTCACCATCCTCTTTTCTTGAGCAGACCTCGTATCCGTGACTTATCACCGGCCTATCTTGTCTTGCAGAACTATATGTGTGCACCAAGTGTAGAACTCGCATTCTTCATCATTTGACTGAAAATATAAATCAACTAATAAATACAAAGATTATCTATTATCAGAAACTATAATCATATTGGTAATCTTATAAATTCATGAATAATAATTAAAACACTGAAATCAATCACTTAAACAAACATAAAAGATCCAAAAATCACAAAACGAACCAATAGCTTCAATATAATAACATAATTCCACAAACTCCAAATTATTGACTGATTATGCATCAATCTTTAACGTGATGTTGAAAGTAGTTAATAAAGACATAAAGTACGTAGTAGAGGCGGCACGAGGATAAGGATAAGAAGAATCGTCTAATTTATTTTTACCCTAAATAATGATTCGCAATTCCTTATTAAATTGGACAGTTCTGGTTAGCAAATTCTATCACAATTGTTGGGTTGCTCCAATGGTTAAGTTGCTTCACTAAATTTGCTTAATATCCCAAGTTCGAACCCTATCAACCTCACTTCTTAAAAATTTAATCCGATTTTCATAGCTTAAATAGTTGCTTAGCCAATTGGCTACAATTAATTGTAGCTAATATATTCCCTATATACATATATATATACATATGTATATATATATATATATATGTATATATATATATATATATATATATATATTATATGCGCGGCGGCACCATACAATTAAAATATTCAGCGAATTTTTTTTAGATCTATATTTGACAATACAATAGATATACAGACGACGATAATTTTGGTTTTGAATACTGTTATGCAATAACAAAAATTTTCATATAAAAATTGTAGATTATCCACGTGATGTGGTGACAATAATGAGTTGGTAGTAGGCATATTGTAAAGGTATGAGATAAAAGTAGTTGAAAATAGCCCGTAGTCATAAGTTATGATTAAATAATAACACCATAGCGACTTTTAAAAATCACTTACATTATACTAAGAAAATTTAGTTCTCAAAAATAATGTTTGTTAAATTTGTCCCACATAGATGGATGATACAAGTAAAAGATTACTTATAAAGATAAAGTAAAAATAAATATTTAATAAATCATGTGGGTTACTTTAAAGAGTATAATTATTAATATTCAAATATAATATATATATATATATATATATATATATATATATATATATATATATATATATATATATATATATATATATATAGCTTAGAACTTTGCACCTTTGCATCCTTTGCTTTGAAAAAATCATCCGATTATTATAAAACAAAGTTTTTAGTTTTTACGGTAAGTTTTATTAAAAAAAATCCAAAAGGCGCATATGTTGATTCTCGAGGCACTCTTGTGATTTAATAATATTTTTTGAACATTGTATTTTAATATGCATTTTTAAACTCTATTGATTTAACAATATCGTTATCGGACGACTTTTATGGGCTAGCCGAACCGGTGGTGACTCCGGTTCCCGGTTGAACCCGTTGGCCCGGTCCGTTTTTTAAAACCACATGTACCATGAGTTGTTTACATAAAAATTTGCAGAAGATTTGTGTGTTTTATTAGTTTGTACAATATGTATAATAACATGTATTTTTCATATTAGGGGTGTTTTAAAAATAACATTTATTAGGTATTTATTGTTATGGACGTTTTTTTTTTCTTATATTAAATTACTTTGTATTTTTTTATTATTTTTTTAAAAAACATGTTTAAAAAAAGTGCTTTAAAGTGTTGCAACAAATTCTATTATAGATGTACTTATTAAAATTTGCCATTATTAGCAAGTGTTGAATCTTAATTTTTTAAGCCTTCCTTTTTAGGAATGTCCCAAATGCTTTATAATATAGTATAGATATATATAGGGGAGAATTAACGTGAGATCAAGCTTAAAGTTGTAAAAATAAGATCAAGTCTAAAAAACCACTAAAACATTTATAAATAACATTTTTTGCAATAATACACATAAAAATAATATTTTAATACAAATTAACATTTTAGCAATTAATAATCAAATGATACATGAGTTTGGATTAGTGATATACCTGATACACATTACACTAATAAATATTCTAAAATCTAATACACATACAAAAACCTGATACACATTACACTTCTAATCAAAGTGTATCACCTAGATTTCGTAAATTTTAAAAAGAAATTTATCGAAACTTTAACAATTTTAGTTGTAGTTAATAAAAAATTTATTTTTGTTGTAAGGTGAGATCGCTTGTCAAATTTTAGTTGGATCACATTTTAACAACTTTAAGTTTGATCTTATTTGATCTAGATTATATATATATATATATTTAAATGCATGGTTTTTATAAAGTTTTATTATGAGAGAAAGACATATATCATTGTTTTATCCACATAGGGTTACTATATGTATAGATCAATTAGTTGTGGGTAAGAGGACATACCTTTGTCCTAATCTCTTTTTATGGTTTTTACAAACCATAGACCCGAAATACTTCATGAGCTTTTAAAGTAATCCATTGTGCTTTGTTAAAGTAGGTTGTGATTACTCTTGGGTTCTTCCTTGGGTGTTGACTTCATTTTTCTTTGGATAGAACGAAGTCTGTGGAAGAGTCCTAGCATGAAGATTTCTTAAAGAGAAAATGTTAGAATGATCTATCACTATCCAACATTTTATTAGAATATAAATATTTCAAAAACATAGAAATTTTGTTTTAAGGAATTTCCTTCTTTATAGTTTTCAAACATACACGGATCGTATCAAGTTTTTAAAGTACAATATACTCTAAGAAACTTGGTAACGAAGCTCTGGTACCAATTTTGGAAACCTAGAAGGGGGTTGAATAGTTTTACCGATTAAAACTTTGTTTTAAACTATTTAGACCGACTTATGTCAATCTATTTAATGTGTATGTTGGATAATGATAGATAAGCATATAAGTAAGTAATGCAATGATAAAGAGTAAAGAAACACAAAACTACGACACGAGTATTTATAGTGGTTCGGCTACAAGGTCACCTTCCTTGCCCTACTCCACTCCCCGAGTACCCCACTCGAGAGTTCGTAAGCACTAGACAACACAAGCTCCTTAATGTGGTGGAGAAGCCTTTACAACGTCGCCTACTCTTTATCCGGTACAAGGCTAGACACTGAGTTCTTCCTCGAGGTAGAACCAAACCTATCACAATGTCGCCTACACTTTATCCGGTACAAGGCTAGATACCGAGTTTCATTACAAAAGAGGAACTACTACCCAACACTACACCACAACACAACTACCCCAAAAGAGACACACTCCTTGTTACAACACTAGAAGGATATCAATATCCTTTAACCCAAAATGACTATCTTGTACATCGATGCACCATATCGAATGTACACCCTTGGCACCTTTCACTAATGCCTTCGACACGACCCTTCGGCATTTTTCACTAATGCCTTCAACACAACACTTCTATGGAGGGAGGAAAGAACTATCAACAAGATACACTTCAGTGGTCTTGATGATGACGAAGCTTAGCAACTTATGACTTTGAGATTTCACGTCTTCAAGAGGTGGTGATCTCGCCTTTAAGAGGAACCTAGAGAATCACACAAACATAAAACTACATAGAATGATCCTTTTGATCAAAGGTTAGAGATGTTACAATACTGAGAGAGAGAGAGTATGTGTAAAAGTGGTAGTGAGCAAGAGAGAAATGGCTCACTATTTATAGACAAATTTGTCTACTGTCCCACGGTTCCCACGGATTCCTCCCCAGAGGGATCTGGCTAGTGCAATCCTTGGGATCCGCCTACTAGGTCAGCTTAGTCCGGATTTTGGGTTGCAAACCGGGTTATGGGTTATGGGTTATGGGTAATGGATTATGAATACCCAACAAGATGCAATGAACCTAGACATTGGGTTATGGATCTTGGGTCATGGGTCATGGACTTTGGGTCAAGGATCATGGATAATACCTAACATGACTTCATGCATGATGTCATGCAATGGGTCATGGGTTATGGATCATGCTCCATGGGTATGGGCTATGGACTTTGGTTTTACCCCACAATATTCATTGTACCTAGTCAATGGATCATAGGTCATAGGTCATGGACTTTGGTTTTTACCCATTACAATATAGACAAAGTATATATGTACATTTCTATATTATGTAAACACTAGTTGTTATACATATGCATTATGTAAACAATATTACTTTTTTAGTGTTTATATAAAAATATTTTTGGTTTTATATAACTTATTTACTAAACATGTTTTGATATGGTTTTAATATGTTTAGTATAAGTGTGTTAGTAAACTATTGGCTCAAACCTTTTACGTATTTTATTTGTTTCGTTAAAGTGATTTTACGTTTGTTATCGACAAAACATTAGAAGATCGTAAAATATAAATAAACGTTTTTATGGTTTATTTGTATTAACACATTTAGTTGAAGAAAAATGAGAAGAGAGATGAGACATATAATGCCATATATATATATATAAATATATATATATATATATATATATATATATATATATATATATATATTATAAAAAGGTCTACAAGGCCGATTAATCACTGATTAGGTGCTACTGGGCCACCGACCTTGCCGATTTTTGTAAATCATTAAAACAAATCGGTCAACTGTGGTCAACGACGGTTAACGATGATCAAACTTGCCGAAAACTTGTAAATCTTGCTGGAAATACCCTAAACTCACCGTAAATTAGTTTTAATCACTTATAGTCACTATTTATATCTATTACAGGATATTTTTCAAAGAAAATCTTGACGGGAATACCAAAACTCCCTGTAAATACCCAAAGCTTGCCAAAAATGCCAATACGATTTATCACCAATTCGCTATTTTTGTAACTCTGACCAAATGTAATCAATTATAGTCGTTATTTATATCTATTACAAGATGTTTTTAAGGAAAATCATTCTGGGAATATCCTAAACTCGTTGGAAAAATCCAAAACTTGCCAAAAATGCCAATCCGATTAATCACCGATTAATCCCGCCTAAACCGATTACAAGCTACAAGAGGGTCGACCGCCTCACTACCGATTCACGATTTTTGCAACCTTGATATATATATATATAAATATATATATATATATATATATATATATATATATATATATATATATATATATATATATATAGTAAGCCTCACTATTTTCTATTGGGGATGTATTAAACGAGGATCTCAACCCGCACCCGCGCGTTGTCACAGAGTGTTTGTACGCGAATCTCCACTAAAATTTTAGCAAAGAGCGACGGTAATGCTAATAATTAGTATATAACATACATGGTTTGAGAGGATATAATAATTATTATTCTAGTTTCTTTAAAGTAACGACAATAGCTTTTCAATATTAATTATTGTAAACAAATTTACGATCTTTTTTATCCAATCGGGGGTAAACAAAACGCAAATCCAGTTCTAATAAAAGATCTAAACATAACAATTTGTATATGTAGTTAAGATACATATAGACACCAAAAGGTACAAACAAAGTCACACAAAACCGTTTTCACTTCTTTTTTCCTTCAACTCTTCCTTATTTCCTTGTTGGTATTATCTAGAATAATTACTAACAGTATTTAAGTGCAAGTGATATGTATAGCTTGATCCTCTTTGAGTCATACATAGCCAATTATTCAATTGTTTTGTTCAAATTGCCTTATCTACAGGATGAATGTAGCATAGCCCATTGTCCACATCCGTTCCATAACGGACTTAGTAGCTTAGAATAAAAACATTTGGTTGCATATGATGGGCACCGTAACCTTTGATAAACTCAGAGCTGTTAAAAGAAGACTTATATGGTTTTGAAACGGACGTGAATCGAACCAATTACTTCATAACGGGCAACCAACGGTGTGGCAGGCCAAAATTATGACCAACCACTATCCATATTAGCCACATATTCTGCAAAATCACAACATGCAAATCAACAATTGAACTTGATAACTGTGATTTAAATAAAATGCGCCCCGACACTAATCACCCATATTAGCCATAAGTTTTGCGAAGTCGCAACATGCTAATCAAATTTAAAACAACAAGTATCACCAAAGAATCTACTACGTGATTCAAACTGCAGTGATATAGCAAGTATAATCAGGCGTTCTGCTAATCATTCCCATCAATATGAAATAAGCATCTATGACCACATATCAGACTCTAAAAGACATAAGAAACCATATACAAACAGAAACACACATGCGTTGCCTAGTTAATACATTTCCAAAGTGATGTATGACACCTACAGAAAAAAGACCTAAAACGCAGTTCTAATGACACAGTTATTCTAATTGCACATTTATTCTACTGGTAACCGTGTTACCTCAAATTCTGTAAAGTATTAGTGTTATAAACAATATGGTACATGTCCTACATCTAATCTGCGCGGTTTATACTTTAGGGCCCAACATAAACAGAACTCACATCATAACAACATCAACAGAAAAGCGCGTTTGTAAACAATGGAAAACATTTTCATCTCAGGCGTCCTTTATAGTGCATTCTCTTTAAACTTTGAACAATTCACAACACTTTCCCATTTCCTCTTCCTCTTTCAATGACAATAATTTTAACAAAAGACAATACCATGGGTTTTAACATAACCTAAAATGAAAAAGCTGTAAACTACCATCTCAGATGTGAACCATCACAAAAATTGATCCTATGGCATCTTGAACTTATTGGAGGCAGATGGAGGCTATTTTGGATGGTTGTCGTCACCTTGAATCACCTGATATGTATATGGACTTTTTAAAGCAGATTAGCAGCTCATAACAACATTTCATTATTTTCCCATACTTCATAACAGAATCCTTCTTCAATTATCATAGAGAAAATTTATTTCAATTTCTTCTATCCTCCTTATTCACATAATACAATCACCAGTTGACATCTCTTTGATACCCTAAATACAAAAGAGAATAATCCATTAATAGTTGAACCTAGAATAAATATGTCTCACTTCAAATATCGTATAGGGTGAAAAGACGAAACAAAACAACATCAATATAACAACCGATATTTTAAAGTACCTGACATGCTGCAACCGGTTCTTGGTGTGTAAACTGTTTCCCACGACGTGCACAAAATTTCCATGGTAACAATATCAATGGCGGGCTTAAAACACAAACGCAAATATAAAATTGGATCCTTAATAGGTTTAAAAACTCTAAAGAAAATCAAGAATATGCGTTGAAGGATACAAACCACAAAAGATAATAATGTCTGTATACTTATCTACCCAAACCCACTTCACACAACTACACAACGTTACAACACCGTGAGAAAACTTTTTCTAAGTCCAGTAGATCATCGAAGCAAGAGTAATTGAGTTTCTTTTTTTTTTAACTAACATCACCTATGAAATCAGAAATTATGAATACAACCTATGGACATCACACAAAATCAGCACCTAGGACCATATATCAAAACTTACACCAAACTCGTTGTATACAAAGACACGCTTGCATCTATAACAAAAAATAACTGCCTTTTTTTTTCTTTATCAACAACACTCATAAAACCAGTAGTTAAGACCCTAACTTATATACAACATATAAAACAACCACTAACAACCACATATAAGACTCTAAATAATATCAGCAAGCACTTATTTTGCACGACAAAAAAAATACCTAACCTGGATACATATAAGACTCTAAATGATATCAGCAACCATTTATTCACCAAAAAATACCTAACCTGAATATACTAAATTTTGTAGATAAATCCTATTGACTTCTTTTGCATTTTGCAGTTCAAAGAGTACTTCCACACTCAAACAATCCGCCAACTTGAAAACAAAGTGATTTTAAACAAAAATATTTTCAATCAATATAACCACATCGGCCGGTGTTGCTAGATTTTTGAACATAGAAATAGTCTTGAGTGAACCAAACTTGTCGACCACATATCATTATAACAAATATTAGGAAGCGCTTGTTTTGCATACCCAAAAAATAGCTCGTAAGACCAAAGAAACAAAAAAAATTGACAAATGCAATTGTTTTGCACAACCAACAAAAAATAGAACAATGTAATCCAAACCTAAGCATACAAAATCATCACTTATGACCACATATCAACCAACAACATAAAATATACCAAGCTACTACTATTTTTGCGCTCCATAACTCATATGGCAACATATAAAATTGCTAAGAATGAACCCATCCATGTTTTGATAATGCAAAACAAGTGTAAAACATGAAATTAGCACACACTTATTTAACACATAAAAGTCTTATTAAACAATCTTAAACACAACTTATAGAGCCCTCAGATACTAACTTAAAACATGAATTAGTAACCCCTTCACACTTATTTCAGATAACTCATTTTAAAATTAAGCAAACACATAACACTAAAATTAAACAAGCCCACCAAAGAAACCTCATCACTTTTCAAATTTACAAAGATAGAAAATAAAAAATAAAATACTCTGGTTAAAAACTATACCTTTTTAACATGGGCATCAATGCACCTTCAGTCAAGAACATGCAAAACATCTAAAGCTTAAGGAGCACAAAACGGTAGGTTGAACTTGCAACAATTTAATAGAATTAGGTCAAAAAAAACCTAGAAGCAAACAAAATTAAAACAAAAGTTCTAACCACCACATGCAACATATCCTTTCAAAAATTTTACACACTTAAAACATCATCAAACTTACACAAATAAACAACAACAAAAAACATACCTATAATTTGTAACCGCCATTAATAACAATTGAACTTGGATCTCTGAAACATCGAAACAACCACCACTCTTTCAGATCTAACGCAACACCATTATAACTAAATATAACATTCACATTACCTGATAATAGTTTTGCTACAAACCCACAACCGTGACTCCAATTGCTAGCTAGAAAGTGTACACACCTAAAAAATGCGAAAACATTTAGCATAAGAAGCATGAGCTAAACGCGAAATCAAGAAAAATAAATTGAATAACTATGATTCATTTGTGTGAGTGATATAGCAAGCAAAATCAGCCGTTCTACTAATCATTCCCACGAAAACCAATAAAACAATTTCAGCTTCAACCACACAAAAAAAAAACTCAAAGTACCTCTAATTTTCTTACCTAATCATTGTGTGTGTGAGAGTTTTTGTATAAAACACCAAACAAATGAAACCTGATTCTCTATGTAAATGCCTCTCAAATTGATAGTGTAATACAGGTGTACAACATGCAGTGAACCCATCCACTTTCTGATAATGTGAAACAAGTGTAAAACATGTAATTAGTCTAACAAATTAAGTGACAAATCATTGGAGAACCCAATAATAAAAAGGGTTTAAGCCATTAAATAGCCACATACTTTCTCAAACATACTCATATGGTACGTGTGCAAAATTTATTATTTGTATCATACCTCAACTTTTCAATTAAAGTGCTAATATGGTCACATTTATCTGCAACTGGTAAAACCGCTAAAATTTTAGATAGTGTGACTTGGCAATTTTTTTTGTTTTTAATTACTTATATGATAGGGTTTAAGGCATTAAATAGTCACGTACTTTTGAAAATTTACTCATATGATACGTTAATGTTGAATTTATTGCTATACTTTTTTACATTTTCATCATGTTTTCATACGTTTTTGTATGTTTTTATCCGTTTTCTTACGTTTTCGTACTTTTGATACGTTTTCGTTCTTTTTATACGTTTGCTTGTGTTTTATATGCTTTTTACGACTTATCGTTTTTTACATTTTTGCACGTTTTCATACGTTTTCATAAGTGTTCTTACGTTTCGTATGTTTTCGCATGTTTCATAGGTTTTGGTACGTTTTAGTACATTTTCATACCATTTTCTATGTTTTCATACGTTTTTACGTTTTCTACGTTCTATATGTTTCTGTACGTTTTTATACGTTTGTGTACATTTTATCACGTTTATGTCGCGTTTTACACATTTGTGTACATTTTTGAATTTGTGTATGTTCTTTTACATTTTATGCGTTTTTATAAATTATTTTTGAGCGTTTTTTTACGTTTGTGTATGTTTTTATACGCTTGTGTATGGTTTCACATGTTTTTATACATTTCATATGTTTTATACTTTTTATACGAATGAAAGCGTATAATAGCGTACATAAGCGTAGAAAATGTACAAATATGTACAAAAGCATTACAAAAGCGTCGCAGCGTTGAAAA
This sequence comes from Chrysanthemum makinoi, assembly GCA_910596185.1. Classification (NCBI taxonomy): domain Eukaryota; kingdom Viridiplantae; phylum Streptophyta; class Magnoliopsida; order Asterales; family Asteraceae; genus Chrysanthemum; species Chrysanthemum makinoi. The sequence goes on from OU343220.1 coordinate 206,439,114, forward strand.
ACATACAAAGATATAAAAACGTACAAAAGATACAAAAATGGGTAAAGATGGATAACAACGGATAAAAACGTAAAAAACATATATGAAAATGTACGGAAACATATGAAATATAGTATGCGTACCATATTAGCAGGTAAAATAGGATTCCATGTATCATATTAGCCGGTTTATGAAAGTTCACGCATTACCATACGAGATAGTTTTTCGATTACACGCATACCATATGAGTAAATTTGAGAAAATATGTGGCTATTTAATGGCTTAAACCCTAATAAAAATAGCACTACCTAGAGCTGGCATAACAGGTCACACGAACCTGTTAAGGTCAAACACGAACACGACCTGTTAGCTTATCGTGTCATTTTTCTCAAACACGAACACGACACGAAAATAAACAGGTTAACTTGTTAAAGACTTGTTAAGAACCTGGTAACACTTAACATGCATAGAAAGAACTATCACTCTATCAGTGGACCCGAGAAACATACAATTTGGAACATTATCACATCACAATTTTACAAATCTTAAGTCTTAACTAATACATAATGATAATAAACATTAACATTACAAAAGTTCACAAATCTTTAAGTGTGTCGGGAATCGGGATTGTTGACCGAGTTTGAAGCACTTTGATTGGGACCACCATCAGCGACATCGACATTATATCTTCAGTGAGCTCTTCAAGAGGGACTTCATTTGAAGCTGCAAACAACCAATCTTTTGTGCAAATAAGGGCCTCAAGAGTTTCTTTACTAAGTGAACTGATCTTTGATCTAATACTCTTCATTGCACTAAATGTAGACTCCGATGCAACAGTAGATATTGGAATTGTCAAAAAGTCTCGAGCCATCCTAGCAAGTATGGGATATCTAAACTCATTGGATTTCCAGAAAGCCAACACATCTAGTTCCAATGTCCTTTCCATTCTTGGCTCCTCCAAATACAATTGCAATTCTGACTTTTTGTTGGTTGTAGATTCATTGCTTTGAAACTCATCAAAATCCTATAAAGTAATAATACAAAATTAGTAATTCAATGATTAGAACAAAATTAGTAATTTGCATCGGTAAAAGCCTAAGCAAAATTGTAGTGGAAATTAAGAAAGATAAAACTGTTTTTACAAACAAATAAATTAAGTGCGAAGTTTTGCTCTAACTCCAAAGAGACGTCTTGTATCATCACTTGTTTCTTCACCAACTTTACGAACACTTGAAGTAGTTGCCTGATTTGAAGTTGTAAAGGAAACATCACAAGCATATTCATTAAAAGTGGTCTTCAATAACCCATCAACATCATCGTATTGAGGGTTGTCGTCTCCATAAATCTTTTTGTAACTCCATTCAATAAAGTGCAACTTGTATCTTGTATCAAACACCACGGCTATGGCTAAAGTGAGATTAAAATCATACCAATACTTCTGAAATTTGTCCATCATAGACTTCCCCATATCTTTCATATACTCATCACTTGAACTCATACTCTCATGCAAAGTAAGATAAGCCATAAAAACGTGAGGATAGTACAAGTTTACGCGTGGGATATTTGGATCGAGAAAACATTAGTCACATCATAAAACACTCCAAGGAAAACACAAATCTTTTCAATGATATCCCACTTTCAAGCACTTGGACAACTCTTATAATTAGAATCACTTATTTTTAAATGGGCAAATGCCTTTCGGTAATAAATGGCACTATCAAGCATTAGGAAAGTAGAATTCCACCTAGTAGGACAATCTTGCCTTAACCCCTTTTTTGAACTTAAAGAAAGTAACTTAACACAATCTAAAAACTTTTGCTTCCTTACTTGTGAATGTGATCCTTTAACATATTTGACACTCTCTCTAACCTTGCAAACCGCTTCATCAATTTCTTTGAGCCCCTCTTGCACAATCAAGTTTAAAATATGTGCACAACATCTCATATGAAAAAAACTACCCTTAGAAACGAGTGGTGATTTTGTATCCAGTTGCTCACGTAAAAGCTCAACAAAACGGTCATTAGAAGATGCATTATCCAAAGTTATACAAAATACCTTTTTTTCTATGCCCCATTCTTCTAGAATCGAAAACACTTTTGCATTTAAAGCAACACCGGAATGAGGTGGTGGCATGAAAGAAAAAGATAAGACTCTCTTTTGCAAAACCCATTCCTTGTCAATAAAATGCCTTCGTGTAATGGCCAAATAACCATCGGTAGTAATAGAAGACCACAAATCTGAAGTTAAACCTAACTTCCCCGGTGATTCCATAAGCATCCTTTTAATGTTTTCCTTTTCTTTCTTATACAATTTAAACAAATCAGCTTTTAAAGTATTCCTAGTAATCACATTTGCTTCAGGTTGCAAGTATGTAAATACATCCCTAATACCCTTATAATCAACAAATGACAAAGGCAATTCATGCCTAACGAGTACAGCGGCTACAAGCAAATCGCGAAAGATATTTTGATCAAATCTAGATGACCGTAATGCCATGTCACTATTAAATAGCATTTGACCAACATCATGATAATTTTTACCAAAACATTTCTCCATGTGTCGCTTAAGATTACCCGTTCCTTGAATACTATCATACAAGAAAATATTACCACACTTTTTGCACTTACATGGCACTTTGTTGCTTTTATGCGCCTTTCTCATCTTTGTCAAAGAAATTCCAACAAATAGATCGATCCTTACGTTTTATCTTGGCTCCTACTTCCTTTTCCACGGACTCGACCTCATCAGGTTGTGTAAACTCATTATTTTGTGGGTCAATTTCGAGACATTCAGAATCCATCAACAACATCGAGACATTCACAAAGTAGGATGATTAATATTAAACTCGACAAATTACATGAATGACTTTTGCAATTTACTCCTAATTTATTGAACCAAACATTAGTAAAAAGTACAATGTTTATAAATTAAAGTTTTGATCAGTTAAATGACGTATATCTTCAGGATTACTTGCGGCCCAATCAGAGTATATTCAAAACCGTTATATTACCAGTTTAGACTTTAGAATCTTAGCACAGAACGGGTCCAATATCTTTATCTGTTTAATCTAGTATCATTAAAAACACATGATTCAAGAGTAGCATTTTAATTAAGAAATCAAAAAATCGAATCGGTTGAATGAATCGGGTTGAGAGATGAGATGAGAGGAAGGGGATAGTGAATTAGTGATAAAAGTAACTTTATAAGGACATGTTTACCTCGTCCATCGGGCGATGTTGACGACGACTTCTTCTTCAATATTGCCAACGGCGGATTCGGTGTGGAGATGCGTTAAAATAAAGGGATTTTGGTGGCGCGTGATGTGGTGATAGATGATGAGGAAATCACGGGGATGCTTTTGGTGGAGGCCGTGTAGTTGAACGACCGGTGGTGGAGTGGAGGTGGCGAGTTGCAAGTTGTCGGCTATGGTTTGGATCTTATTTTACCCGAGAAAGACATTGCTACAGGGGTACCACAGATATGAGTAGGGTTTGTTGTAATTTCAAGCCTTATATATATATTTTAATTTTACAGGTCCTACAGGTCTTAACAGGTTGTTCGACCGTTAAGACTGTTATGTTAACAGGTCTTAACAGTCGGACTGTGAAGAACCTGAAACTGTTAAGGTCAAACGAACCAGTGTTAAGACAGTCGTTAGGTAGTGTCGTGTTAACAGGTTTCGTGTCAAAATTGCCAGCCTTAACTACCCCAATTTTTTCATCCCTCTTAGCCAACGGCTCGACTCGACGTGTGAACTTTGTCGACTTGAGCCGCGGCTCCACAATGCACCCAAGCCGTCCCAGTTCTCTAAGCCGACCTCCTTTTGCGGCTTGAACAAGCGATTAACGACTCACATTTTCACTTCAATGAATGTTATATAGTATAATCTTTCCGAAACTATTTAGGAAAGTCAAATGGTATCACATCGATCGTGTAATATCGTGGAGTCATATGTCATAATATCGTTTTTTTATCTACTGGTTTCGTATTAGCCTAAATTACTGTGCTACCCAATTTCATTGGGGTGTGTCTGCACCTACCCAAACTTTTACTCATATTCAAAAATACCCATCAATGTCGGGTATGAAATTACCCTATATACACGAGATTGAGGTGTATGGCAAAGATTGAGTTTCCAAATTAAATCTTTAACAATGTCGTGTATATACTTTAACTATATACACGACATAGTTTTTTAATGTATCCCCCACCTCCCAAGAACAATGTCGTGTATATGTTTTAACTATGTACACGAGATCTGACACCTAGTACTAGCAAAATGACATGTCGAGTATCTTTTACCATGTAGAGAAGAATATTATACGACATCTATTAAATCAACAACAACAACAACAACAACAACAACAAACCCAATCCCGCCGTGGCAGGGTATGGGGGAGGTAGAATGTAGACAGATCCTACCCCTACCCCAAGGATAAACCCGGGAGTAAGGAGCACTGCTGTCGACATCTATTAAATATTCATACTAATTCCATTTTCAAATTTTAAAAAGTTACAAAAACACCCTTTAACTTTTTTATATAAAAAACTTTATTTGTCGAATATTTAGCAAATATCTAGCAAATTCGTTAATGAAAAAAATATCTTTACGAAGAGCTTTGAATTACGAACAAAACAAACCCAATATTGATATGTTTTTGACGTACGTACGATTTTATAAAAAATGTTGAAGTTTTATATATATATATATATATATATATATATATATATATATATATATATATATATATATGGGGATAGCTTGGCTACAATTTTTGTAGCCAATTGGCTACAATCCTTTATAAAAAATACACTAGCAATGAATCAGGGACCCACAGAAAAGAATCAGGACCCACATTATATAGCACAAAATTGTAGCTAGGGGTGTCATTCGGGTCGGGTTGGTCGGGTTCGGGTCATTCGGGTCGGGTCGAAGTCGGGTCAAGACTAAAAAAAACATACCCGAACCCGACCCTAGTTGAACTCGGGTTAGTCGGGTTCGGGTCAATTCGGGTTGGGTCAAGTCGGGTCGGGTCAAGTCGGGTTCGGGTTTGTGCCATTTAATTCTAAGTATGCAAATGCATTTGTGCCATTTAATTCTAAGTATGCAAATGCATGCATGATAGAGTGCATCAGATACAAGATTTCAGGATATATATACATATACGCATAACACACTAGCATTTTGTGTTTGGATTCTTAATTTTACAATGTTGGATGGCTGTGCTGGAACAACTGATATATGGTTTTGCTGAATTCATGAAAATGGTTTTGTACCAACATATACTTAACCACAAGAAAGAACTGAACCAATATCAGACCTTATGTCATCCTTATCATTTAACAACCTGATGTTAATCATTGCACCATATCAAACACAGAATAGAAACCACAAACTGATGTTATCCCAAACACACAAATTGCAGTGGCAGACCTGAACATACAAATTGCAGTTGCAAACCCGATACTGAAAGCGACACATACCACACCATATAATTTCTACATTTACAAGTGAAGTACTAAAAAAACTGGAATTTAATAGTTACCTTTGAAAGCCCAAGGTGATGGCTGTATCCGGATCCAATAACCATTAATGCCACACTAACAAACATCTTTAAACAGATAACAAACATCAAAAGCATACTAAAAGAGAATTCAATATTAGTACATCATATAACAACAAGCAACATTTATAATTAGCAACATCATTACATCATTACATCAGTAGGCTACAACATCAGTTCATCAAAATATAAGTTTTCATTGATGATGTAGGCAACATCATTACATCATTAGGCCTTTTGGGTTTTTTTTCACCTTGCGCTTAGTCGATTTCTTTTGGGTTTTTTTTCCCTTCATTTTCTTATTGTTAACTTCTACATTGACTTCTTCATCTACTTCCATCGAGTTGGTGTCCGACATCTAACAACATACAAATATACAACTAGTTAATTTGCTAACATTCATAATTAAATAGTCTCTAACACAATAAAACTTAAACAAATAAACAAGCATTAGCCCTATAAATCTTGAAAAGAAACAATTTATTTCTAAATGCAAACAAACCTCAAACCCTAGAAACCTAATAAGAATACAAAATTAACAACAAAATCAACCATGAATAAGTAGTACCTTTTGTATAAGAATGCCAATTCTTGAAGGAAAAAGAAAATTTTCAAATCATGAAATGATCTAGTTGTGGAAATGGAGAATGCGTAGTTGTTGGTTCTTGGGATTGTAAGTTGCTAATATGAGCAGAGCATATGATAATATGACTAGATATCAGATATGAAAATAGAATGAAAATGGGCTATTTTTAATAACTGGACTACATGCCTACTATACATTAGATATCAAACTTTGGAGTTGGGTCTAAAAAAAAAAAAAAAAAAAAAAAACGGGTTAGTCGGAGTTGACCCGAACCCGAGTAAGCGAAGTATTTTGAACCCGGTACCCGACCCTAGTTCGTAGTCGGGTTAATCGGGTTGACCCGATTGACCCAAGTTAGATTTTGGACCCGATTAACCCGACCCGTTTATCCTTATTCGGGTCCGGGTCCGGACGGGATTAATGACACCCCTGATTGTAGCTAATATATTCCCTATATATATACATATATATATATATATATATACATACATTATATATAAGAGGAGCCCACATAAAATGTCATTTGAGCCATGTCATATTTCCATGTCATCATGCCACCTAAGCAATAAATAAATTTCGGAGCTATTTTTTCCAAAAATTCATAAAGCTAGATTCGAACCCGGGTGACGAACATGTTTGACATACATCTTACCACTGCACCAACACATTACATGTAATTTTATTTACAATTTATAATCTATAAAACTAACTTGGAAAAACACGGAAGGAAAGAGAAAACACACAACCACATAAACCTCTATTCAATCTCGCTATCCTTCCAAAAAACCTAAAACCCAAAATCCTAAAACAACTTCTGCTTCTCCTGCTAATCATAACATCAGGACTATCTAACTGTTGGTTTTATGGACAATAAATTAATAGACGTGTGTTAGGATCGAACTCGAGACTATGGGATTGCACACTTTACGTATGAGAATTTAAAGTTAATAATTAAATATAAACGTTATATTTATTTATTTATTAAACGAAATAACTAACGGACGTTAAGTAATTAATGTAATGGATTAACGGTCGTTAAATGTTTATGGAAAAGGACTAAATTGCAAAAGTTGGGAAGGTTCTGGAATCCCTTTGGGGACTCCTATACCGATCGGCCATAGGGACACAAAACAAGGAAAGAAAACCAACTTGTTCACCAAGTTTGCTTGTGTATATATACAAGGCTAGGGGTTTTATTTTTCCATCTCTTGTGCTCATAAGCTAAACCCTAAAAACGTTTTGTGTGTGTTTTTCTTTGTCCAAACCGATCGGCCAAACACCATAGGGTGTCGATCTACTCTTTTCCTATAAACCAAGTTATTTGTTTTATAAAAACTAGCATTACTTTAATTCGGTTTAGTACGTGTGTACAAGAACATAGTAATAACATACTTTGGTTATTATCTTGGATTGAATTACAAAACGGTAAGGGGTAATTCTTATAATCCTATAAACCCTAATTAGGGTTCATCCTAATTGCTAGTTTGTGGATTTGATTCTTGTTCGGCTAGAATCAAGAAATGTACGCATACTTTATTCTTTAGTTAATTAATTATTCATTATATGTTCCTATACGCTTCGGCACTTACTTTGATGTTTATTGTTTATATTTATGATTAGTCATGTTATATAATTCCAACAGTGGCATCACGAGTCATTGGTTTTAATGAGTAATTAATTACTAAACACGTAAAAAACGGATATTGTATTGTGTTTGATATGATTTATTCTAGGGTTTTGGTTATGATTATATAAACCCTAATTTTAGGGTTAAGGATTTTGCCCTAATTTGGTTTTAAAAATCTATTATGGATCGAAATTTTTTTTATGGGTGGAAACCCTAAAATTTTGTAATCGATTTCCTTAAATTTTTTTTAGGGTTTATATTAATTGTTATGTTATCTATATCGAAACCTAGATTTAATATATTTGTTACGTGATAAATTCATGAATAAAGTGTTATGTGACATGGAATTGTATGCGATCTTGTGACTATTTGTATAATTGTTATGATGTATCCATGATTATACATGCATGTTAGTCATGGATAAGTTGCTTTGAATATTTAATTGTTAAGATTGGTTATGCGATATTAATTGTTAAGTTTTATACACATGTATATTTATGATAAATCTTGAATTGGGGAAAACTCCAATTATATACATTAATGAATCAATTATGTGCAATTTGGTATATCATTAATTATGGGTTTACGCAATCGATTCGTCGATGTATGTGGCTCACTTTCAATTGAGAGAGTGAAAGCCCTAATTAATATATACATTAATTTAACCTAGATATTGATTATTAATAGGGTTTTATCGAATAAGTTGCATGTGGCTACTTGTTTACACGTATAAATTGTTTATTATGTGCGCATTGTTTTTTTAGTAGTTTATTTTTTATTTATTACTTGTTTGTTTATTATGTGCGACAGTTTTAAGCAAATGGTAATTTTGAATAGAAAAATAATACGGACTAAACAATGGCGAAATTTGATTTGTTTTGGAAGAGTTAAGTTTTCAATAGTTTAATTGATTGGTGACTTTGGTACAATGATTGAACGGCTCACCCATTCGAATGAACTATAAAGGGGTTATTTAAGAAGTGCGCACAGTCACATTGAATGGATGTCTAAGGTTATGCGTTTGCGCTTACCTGGTCCTCTGCCCTCTGTAAGTTCGAATGGAGCTACTTAGTAAGCCATATAATGTACAAGCTCATCTTAAGGGCGAATTAGTTTTAATTCCATGCGCCACTTCGGTGGTAATTACCCGAAACACTAAGTGTTTACACTTATGCAAAAGTACGGTATAATGGATGATAATTAACACTAAATTCCTTGATTGGTGAACCCAATACCTCAATCAAAACTTTGATAATTTGATCTTTATGAATTGGTAATAAAAGTTTTTTATTAAAATTATGCTACAAGATGAATGCATGACATCTTTGTACATATTTGATTTGACCACATAAAATCAAAACTAGTACCCTTTTAAATTAAGGTATATGTCATCTAATTAAAAGGAACACTTGAAGTTGCAATTTAAGTCATGAGAGTACTTGGCTAGATTGTGATGGAGAGGTAAATCTCTATGTTAAGTGAGACCTTACATGGACATATTTGCAGTTCTTTAAGTTAGACACTTAAGTTGAGTAGGAAGTGAGATCTTGGACTCAATGGCATAAGATGGGATAAAACATGTTTATATTTGCAATAGCGTTGGAAAATATAAATCCCATAATGATCTAGGAATTGGAAATTGTTTGCCAATTATTGTTCGACAGTTTACCCTATTATGTGCTTTCGTTACTAGCAGATCAACTGATGTAATGGAACTTCGATAATTTGGATCCTAGTTTTCGAGAAAATTCTATGGTTATATGAATATTACCTTGGGTATTTTATTTTCTTGAAAAGTTTAATTATCGAAAATACTAAAATTGAATTTTGCTAATTCTTTAAATGTATTAATGCAACATTAAACCGTAAATGTAGGTTATTCTTGTATTGGTAAATTGATCTACACCTGTAAGGGTTTTTGGTAGAGTCAACTTTGCTAAAAGGATAAACCTAGTCCTCTTTATATAAGAAAGAGTGAGATTCAATCCTATTCCTTTTCATGAATCAAGAAAGGTATGATAGGACAATTAGAATTGTCTAAATTCTAAATACATAACTCGTAAGCAAATTTTAATAGTTAAGAAAATTGCATATTTCTGAGTTATTAAATTAGAAGCTAGACTAATTACTGCAAAATTGGTAAAATACAAACTAGCATATTTTATCTAGTTGTTTTGTTTTGACCATTTAAAAGTACTACTTACAATTGTTGGAATAGTAGAACTATTAAGAAAGAAATTGCATGCCCAATTTTTCAAGTTAATAGCATTGATGGATAATTCATCATCTACATAGTAGAATACATTCTTTTAAGTACATTTGTAATTGTTATGTATGGACTTTCTCAAAGGTGTAGGGAAGTAAATAGAACACTATTTTCTTTCATTGGTTAATGAAACACTTACAATGTTGTCAAATCCAGTGGGAGTATTGTTCTTATTACTGAATAAGGAATTAATGTAATGATCTCTTATTCAGTGGGAGTTACAAGCTTTGTCATCTTGGTAGTAACCCATATTATCTCTAGAATGTCTTAAGATAATTACTTTCCACTTGTAGACACTTATGTTTTCAAGGATAGTCATGTACGTTTCCTTATTAGACAATGAAGTGGTTCTACATCTACTAGTTATGCTAATATCAATGACACAATCATATTAGTCACATAAACAAACATATGTCGTGTTGTTTATCTGATACATGATGTTGTTCAATGCACAAGTGGGAGAAATCTATATTGTGTGCAAGGGACAACATATAGGTATATGATTTAATGGATTCTCTTGACTGCAAGGTAAGAGACCAACATTCTAATATAACTTGTACATATCTAATTCAAGAAACACTTGGTGTTGTAATTTACGTCATGTGAGAACTTGGCGAGATTGCAACAACAAAGTAAATCTCTATGTAAAGTGAGATCTTGCATGGACATATTTGCAGTTTCTAAATTAGACAAGTATTTAGAACATGTGTCAAAATGATATATAAGATTACTTTAAATTAAATATTTATGTATTATTAGAATGACATAAATGAACTAATCTAATACTACTTCAATTTGTTTATTTATGTATTTTGGAATGACATAAATGAAAAATAATGTAGCCCTACATTATTGTGAAGTAAAAATAAATTAACTTGAAATTACTATTGAAACCAAGAGTTGTGTTCATAATTACTTTAGTTAAACATGTTTATGATTCATTGTAAAGACATAAACATAAAGTCTTTTAAGACTTATAATAAAGTAAGACGTTAACTTGTTATGTTTTTTAATTAAGACATATACATGTAGTCATTGAGTTGATCAATGATTTATAACGTATAATGAGATTATAACAGTTTATGTTTCTTGTTGAAACATGGATATGAAGTGACTTGGTTAAAAGGTACTTGTGTTATAAAGCATGCAATTGGATTGGAAAGTCTATTATACCATTAAGTTGACTTAGTTGGTAAATAGGTAAGCCAAAAGGAATATGTTTATCTTATATATTGTTGGATTGTCTTACAATATTAAATTCTAATGAATACCACAAGTTGATGGTATGTTAAGTTAGGAGAATCAAACTCTATTTGATTTGTTTGATTTATGATAACCATAACTTCTTTCTTAAATAGTAACAAGGTTAGAAATTGAGTATGGATTGAATATACTCAATATGACTCCAACCTAGAAGATTAATAAAACACCATTTTATTATGGAATGTGATGAATCACATTAAGTTTTAAAATTGAAGATTCTGAATTTGTTAAACTATTTATGAATAGGTTATTAACAAAGTAAAGTCATGAATTATCAATGTGTATTTGTAATGTCCCAAAAAGAGAACAATATAGTTTTGCTCTAATTGCTAAGTATATATAGATAGTCTATATATTACAAAAGGCAAGTGGGAGTTTTTTTTTATCTTGAAAGATAAAATTACAAGATACATAATCTTCTAAAACACACTAGTAAATATCATGATGAGGTTAGACATGTAAATGATAAACCTCATAATGATGGAATTTTCATTCATAGATCTGCAAGGATATCTCAGATATTTGACATATATGCTGAGAAATATGAGTTACAGGATTCTAGTAAACCTGATAATCATTATGATGGATTACCAAATATTGAATTGGGTAAATTACTTATACTATGAATGTTAAAGATGCTGTCCATAAAGATAATCAATTTTGGAAATTTGGTTTATTTTAATAGTTAGACTAGAGAATGGAAATGAGTTTCTTCAAAGAGATGAAAAACCCTAGTAGTTTGAATTTCTATGTAGAAATCATATGGACAATATTGTACACTTATTTAATGCATGTTTATGACAAGATTATTAATCATACTTAAGCAATTAATTGTGATTGAATATTCTTTTCTAGACACATTAAATATATAAAGATAATAATGGTCATACTTGTTTTCATTAATATGAAATATGACAATGAAATATCAAAACTCTTTCTTGAGAAATTACTTGAGCGAGGACGGTAAGTAATTGAAAGGTTTTTTGAATTCATATAATCTTTGAAAGTGTACGAAGTGCAAATAATTCATGAATGGATAAATGCATGCATCTATGAAATTATTCTTATGTTAAATTATTAAATCTTAGTTTCGATTTATAATTGAAATAAGATAAATTTTAAGTATTCCTGAAAGCTAGTGGGAGTATTATGGTAAGGTTTTTAAATCTTATATGTTGTATAACATATAGGAAGTAACATTCCTTGTAAGCTAAAATGTTAAGTCTTAGATTGGAATGAAACTTCATTTATAAGATTTAAGAATTAAAACATACAACCTTGGAATATATGTTTATTATTAATAAACATGTGCGGTAAAAATAAATGATTCTAATAAAACATGATATATCATTTGGGAAATGGATAAATATTTTTTGACAAGATAGAACGTGAATGAATTCTAAGTTTGACCACCTAGATTCATCATGTACATCATGTAGTGTATTCAAATTGTTGTATCAATCTTAAATGATAGATGATTTGACAACATTGATATCTAACTAAAGGTTATTAGATAACTTGTGTAATGAATATTCTAAAAGAATTACATCCTCAAAACCTGGAATTGCTCCTAGATTCTATAGATGAACAATATGTCAAATGTTGTGAAAATTGTCATCAGCTTTAAACTTGAAAGTTAGGAAAGCATCAAACATTACACAATGAGATATTAAAGTTTACGGAGTTTTAATAAGCATATTGTTGTTTGTATACAATGATGCTGGTTTAATTGAGATGACACTCAATACTAGTCATGGTAGGATTTCATCCTTGTTAATGGCCATGTGAACTAGTTGTGCTACTAAGAGCACAGTTGCATTATACATTAAAAGAATAAGAATACTTTAAACTTTAAAATGTTTAAAAGTTTAAATTGTCATAAATTGGTGATAGAGGATGTCAAACACTTTATGAATTATTATGTGAATTGTTGAATGCACACATACAAGGACTTCATTAATTGAATTCTTGAAATAAGTATTCTCAAAATTATGATAGATCAAGTTGGTTGATTTATGCCTTGTCAACAAGTATGATTGTCATTACTTGAGGCATAATTCATCAACAGGAATTTTCATGCATTGATCTATTTGGTATTTGGATAAGGGATGTTAAACAATTGTTATAATAAATCAAATACTTGGTATGTTTGATTTTATAATATATTGTATCCTATATTTGCATGTTTAATCCGTGAATAAATTTATTTATTCTAAATCGTCCGTTGTCAATTAATGATATGGGAGTATCATTAAACTAAGACAAATCTGAGAGATATGGTAGAATATACTTGAAAGTATATTGATGAGAATGCATACCAATTTCGGATGATATTCAATGAATTGAATATAGGACTTATCCCAACTACATAATTTACTTTGTGGATATTGTTATAAGTAAATTATGAATAGTTATCCTCAGACTTGAGATACCGGATAAGTGTCATGAATGTAGTACACTTCGTGGAACAACTTAACGCTATACGTAACTGGTAGTCATAAGGGTTGTTTTCTGAAGTGTTGCAAAGTTTGTGGGTTATTCTCGTAGTCAAGATAGAATTTGTTCCTTCAAATTTATTTTGGAGTTTAATACTGCCCCTCGTAGGGTTCACAAGATGTTTGTGTGGCCACACCCAAAATCTCCCCTAAATATGTTTAGAAGATTTGGTAATCTTGTTCAATCACTAATAACGAGAAACAGAATGGTTGAATAAAGAATGACTTAATTCCATATCTTTATTTAACATGGTATTAGAAACAAAAGGATAATAATAATGAGAAATCATTAAAAGGTTTTCCAGAGCCTTGCTCGAAGTTGTACTAGAGGCATCGAAGTGTTGCTAGACGCCAACCGAATGTGATCACTCTATTAAGATATGTCCAAGTGGGAGCTGTTGGTTTTATGGACAATAAATTAATAGACGTGTGTTAGGATCGAACTCGAGACTATGGGATTGCACACTTTACGTATGAGAATTTAAAGTTAATAATTAAATATAAACGTTATATTTATTTATTTATTAAACGAAATAACTAACGGACGTTAAGTAATTAATGTAATGGATTAACGGTCGTTAAATGTTTATGGAAAAGGACTAAATTGCAAAAGTTGGGAAGGTTCTGGAATCCTTTGGGGACTCTATACCGATCGGCCATAGGGACACAAAACAAGGAAAGAAAACCAACTTGTTCACCAAGTTTGCTTGTGTATATATCAAGGCCAATTTAGGGGTTTTATTTTTTCCATCTCTTGTGCTCATAAGCTAAACCCTAAAAACGTTTTGTGTGTGTTTTTCTTTGTCCAAACAGATCGGCCAAACACCATAGGGTGTCGATCTACTCTTTTCCTATAAACCAAGTTATTTGTTTTATAAAAACTAGCATTACTTTAATTCGGTTTTGAAGACGTGTGTACAAGAACATAGTAATAACATACTTTTGTTATTATCTTGGATTGAATTACAAACGGTAAGGGGTAATTCACATAATCCTATTAACCCTAATTAGGGTTCATCCTAATTGCTAGTTTGTGGATTTGATTCTTGTTCGGCCAATCAAGAAATGTACGCATACTTTATTCTTTAGTTAATTAATTATTCATTATATGTTCCTATCTACGCCCGCATGACTTACTTTGATGTTTATTGTTTATATTTATGATTAGTCATGTTATATACACTAACATCTTCTTTTGTATTCGTTACAGCCTATATTAAACCGGATAATCACAAAAAAACACCTAATACAAAGGTAATTTTATAGGGTTCCTGTTTCTCATCTTTATACTAATTTATATAATTCGGAAGATTAGTGGATCCATTTAATAGGCAAGCTTTTCTTTCTACAGAGATTCTAGACATATAAACTTGATTTTACTTAGCAAAAGCCCTTTCAATGACCCAAGGTACGATTTTTGATGTCTATTTCCTTGATTTTGTTTGTAATTGATATAGTGTTTTTTATTTATAATTTGAATTTTATTTTTTATTTGTTGTTCGCCTTCTTTAAGCGGTGCGATTAGGGTTAACTCGTGGAATATTGAGTCGGTAACATAGCCTATAAGATATGCCATCACAATACCTAATAACGAGAAGAAACCGTGACATGAAAAGCATTACAAGTATGTTAGTTCTCATGATGTTGCTTATTGGGCTATTACAGAACATAAAGAAGCCGTAAAAAGTTTGTCAAAGGATAAAAAGGTCATTCTGCTAAACTAAAGTTGTCATAGTTACACTTTTTTAGAATTTTGTGTTTTTGTATAGTCGACGATAATTTTGGAACTTTAGAGTTATAAGACTAGAATAATAACCAGACATGAAGAGAAAAAAGTACCAAACGGAGAGCTTTGAGCCCCAAATGGGCTGCTGCCAAATGCAAATGTTGATTGACTATCGTAATGAAATGCGTTAATACAATTTATTTATTTTTTCATTGTGATATTACATGTTTGGACAACTTAAAGAAAGATCAGTATGTTGTTTGCGTAACATCAGTTTATTCAGCATTCTGCAAGTTGTCTTCCACTGGCAACGAATAAACATGAAACAATTAAGGTCAGTTCTAAACAAGTAAATGAATAGGCTGAGTTGAGCGGATTGGTTTACTTGTTTTAGTTTTTTGATTATATGGTCTTTTTTTTCTTTTCTTTTTTTTGATGGTATTTTTTTTATCACTCTTTTGTTTCATAACATTGTTCAACCCATATAGCTCGACCAGAATAAGCTTATTTGGGTTAGGGTGTGTCGGGGTAGTCGGGTTTTAGGTGTTTTTTACACCCCTAGCTGCATGCCTGCATCTCATAATTTCTTGAATTCTTTATCAGTGGATACAGTGTTGAGCATAATTTCTTTATCAGTGGATACAGTGTTGAGCATATTAATGTGTCAATTCCTTTTTTTTAATCTACTGCGCACATATAATAAGTGGCAACCTCTATTGGCTTTGACAGCAGATGGTTATTCTATCTATATCAAGGGTCTCCCTCTGAGTGCCACCCCTGCCATGTTGGATGATGAGTTCAAGAAGTTTGAAACTATTAAGCCTAACAGCATTCAAGTTCAAAGCAACAGGGTGCGCTTCCACTTCTCTATGACACTTTTCTTATGCTATTGATTTTTAAATTTCTTGAAACTCATTTGGTAGCAACAGGGATTCTGCTTTGGATTTATTAAATTTGAGGCGCCGAGGCTTTTCAAAAGGCGATTGAGGTATGCATTTTTGTTTACATTATTCCTCAAAACTTAATCATCTCTCTTAGTATTACCAGTTTACCACCATCGGATAATTTCATCATGACCGTTTCATCAGATACACGCATTTATTTAGATTAATGGATCTTGACATATTTGTTTTGGTGAAACAGTGCCCTTGGTGGCCATGAAGTGCATGAGGTTGACTGCATTAAATCGTGCTGATGTTCAAGAAGCTATCTATCCAATGTCACAAAACTTGATCGTACATGGGAGACGTGCAGGTAATTTATTATATATATAGATTGACAAAGCCCTTATTCTATTGACTTACATAAGTTTTTAGAATTGACATGAAGTTATAACGACCAAATTATGCAATGATGTTATCCCACAGTGGCATGACAGTCCTTCAATGACTATTCCACTTCTTAGGGAATTCAAGAAGAATAATCTTCACGTGTGCATATTCAGGTAAACAATCCGAATTTAGATGATAATGATCATGGCACAATCCTCCAATTGAGGTTCCGATAGTCGTAAGACAGTTACGATTCGCGTAGGTGCCGTAGAATTTGTGAAGTTGTCTACCCTGTTCGGATCTAGCAATGTTCGTAAATAACCAGTTAAATGAACTTACAGTTTACCGAATTTGGATTGATTGATTAATTATTACATGAGTCTCAGGTTGTGATTTTGACTTTTGGTGTTAATTGTTTTTGTTTTTTCAGAGAAGGATATACAGTTGTCTAAAGCACAAGCAGAAATCAGGGTGCTCAAGATATCTGCAACAAAGGTTAAATCTGTAATTCTATATATTGGTCTGCTTGTATATATTAATTCTGTTACTTTGAATTGTATTGTAAAAGTGACACAAGTGGTTTACGCAAGCATGTCATTTAGGTTAACTCTGGTGTGGTTTAATTATTTTGTGTTGTGGGTTTTATGTATTATAGCTAACTGAAGATCTAAAATTGTTCAAGGAGATGCTCAGCTCGAAAATTAATCTTATTGAAACAAAAGTATGTAATTACTGATTGAGTGGTTAATTGATTATACATTGATTGTGTGAGATGTATGACCCATGATACCTTTATTTTGGTTTTCTTATAGAATCACGACCTTGAGAGAGCCAATGGAGATCGGTTGTCAGCATTTTCCGATATGTTTGAAGCAAAGCTCTATCTGTGGGTAGTTAAGAGGAAAAAAAGATCTTGAGGCTAAGCTCAAGCTCAGTCAACTTGAGGTGCCTTGCTCTTCTTCTTTGTTATTTGTCTTTTGACCTTATGCTTAATCATAATTAGGAATCTCAACTCTTCTTTTTTTTAAACCTGTTTTGAAAGCAAAACTACAAAATGACAACAAAGAATTAGAAGAATCCGTCATTCGTGATCGTCATCAGGTGGAAAATCTCAGCAATGAAAACCAAGAGTTGATGAAGCAATTGCAAATCTGCAAGGTATATGATGTGGCTGTTATCAACGTTTAAGGTGGTACTCTCTTTTTGAATTCATAGACACCGCCTTTACATGGTAATATTTAATATTTTAAATAGAAATCCATTTCTTTAACTGGATGGAAAATCAGTTTTGGTTAATTTGCATCACTAAAAGATTGCTGATGCGTAAAAGCTTAAACATACTGTGCTTGAGCTTGAAAAAGCTTTTCGCGATGGTGGTGTACGGGAAGTACAAGACATGAACGTTAAAGTACTTTTATATTCTTTTATAGTAGTTAACAACATTTGATCCTTCTGTTGATTTTAAACACGTAGGGAATGCATCTTTCCAATCTCTAAGGTCAGGCGCAATGCTTGCGGGGTAAGCTTGCTATAACCAACTGTGCTGTAAGATCCAAATTGCATTTTAAAGTAGCTATATGTTGGTAACTTTTTGTTTGATGTTAGCAAATGGGAAGGTTGGTTATGTCAGTTAACCTCATAGGTCTTCCCTTGTTTGTATCGAAACAGATAATAATACAGTTGGAACCTTTTGTTATAGAATACAAATCAACACACAGGGAGCGATCAGTCATAAAGATTGTACAGACTCAATTGAAATTAATGTTCTTGATGGTGATAATTTTAATAATCTTGCTTCCAATGTCCTTATTTGTCAATTACTTGAATATCTATAATCTTTCCTTTTTCTGATTTTTATTTCAAATACACCAAGATTGATTATAGCCATTGTTTTAATGTTTTCAGATAGTCCTTTCTAGAGACGTTGTGCCCAAAGTCCCTGCTAAGAGCTCACCATCTGCTACCAACCAAACTGATACTGTTGCCCAACGTAAGTTTCTCACTTTAGTGAAATTATTTATATTTATGTTATGATAAAAATCGTGTAGTTTCCCACTGCCACAAACATCCAGATATAACTTCAAATTATAACGGTTATGTTTAATCCAACCGCTCACAAAATATTCTTGTCTTTATACTGATTTACATATTAACAAGGATGCCTTTTTTATGTTTCATTAATCAGAAGTACCGAGACATGACTTAGAGCCGTACTTGGACTATGTTGATTATTTAATTGATCTCTTTCATTTTTGCAGCTTCGTTTCATAGATACCCAACAATATGGTCTCAGAGATACCCTTCTATATATTTTGCAAGTAAGTTATTTGTGTATTCTTTTTTATTTAGCAAATAGTTATTTGGCTTGGCTGTCACTTATTGCAGTTATGCACTATTTTGTTAATTGCAGCCTCTTATGGAAAATTTTACAGCAAAAACTTATGATTTATTTGAAAAAGACCGTGTCGCATATATCCAGGTATCACATTAACTTCTGGGTTGGCTTATATTTAGACTATATTTGTAAAATATATACTCATGAATTCAGAGCCAGAGCTAGAAACTTTTGGTTGAGGAGGCACACTTTGATAAATTTTAGAAACTACACTATAAATTGGTACTTAGGGGGAGCAAATTACGAAAAAGGCCAAACATTTTCGAATATTTACACTATAATTTTTTTCGTTAAGGGGGCACTTGCCCCTTGTGACCTCCCTTTATCTCCGCCCATGCTCATGATTAAACAAAAACATAAAATGTATAGTATTAGAATAACACTAAATCTGCAAAATATATATGCATGTATTCATAACTAAATCTTAATACATGAATTTTACTTTTATATATTTTTTGCGTGCTTCAATCGATCATGATATGAAGATTTTGTTATTGGCTGTATGTATTCATATTTAGCGCATGTCATTTACCTTCTTTACATCTTACGATTTATGTTTGTTTATGGCAGTACCAAAGGGCAGTCAGTAAGGTGTTGATGGATAGGATCCCTGATGAAAAGGCATCTACGACAACCACTGTAAGCTTTACATGCAACATCCTCCATTGTACATCAACTATTGTGTGCCCAAACTGGCTTTACAGCGCGAGGTGGCAATTTCAAGCCATTTACCCATGACTGGGTCAATGGTCATACACTCATACCTGTTACATTTTATCACAAATAGGTCACTAAAACCAGATAATTTTTTAATTAAAAAAAATTGTTATCTTATCTATTAATAACTTCATTATATTTGAACAAATAAATGTTTCTGGTTAACTCTACAAAGCTTTGTTTTGACCTGTACCAAAATTATCTGTTTTGACCTATTACGCAACCCACCCGACATGCCCATTTTGCCAACATTTATTTATTTATTTATTTATTTCTGAAGATATGTATGTTTTGACAACATTTTAATGTTGTTTTGTAGGTATTGATGGTTGTAGGTGCTAGACGAGGACCTCTTATAAGGGCATCTTTACAGGTATGCATATGCAACATCCTTTACAATAACCAATAAGCAATGCGCAAGGGTATTTTTGATAGGCTGTATTTATGGAAAATTACTCCCAATGACGGTGAAAAAGCCATTGAGCATTTTTGAGTTTTTTATTGAAGGAAATTGCCTTTATTTTGAGCATTTAAAAGTGAAAGAAACTGTTTTCAATAATGAGTTTGAGATTGCTTTTTCCAAACGTTTACTTTTTTTAGATTCACATATACATATTTACCCTCAAGTGAAGCAAGTATGCAAGACGTTTCAGTAGGTGCTATATTATACTAGCACGTATATATAAAAAAAAGTATCCACATTGGTCTTTTGCAGGATGCTTTGATTTTGACTACCTTACAATTGCAAGATATATATCAGAATTGCAGGCGACATCATCTGAAGCACGAGTTTACAAGAATTTGTTCAGGACCAATGGTTGTGTGACACCGCAGATGGTAAAAAGGGTAAAGCACTAACAAATGGTACGCATTATATCATTTGAACCTAAGAAACGAAATAATGAAAAGATAACAATAAGTCTCTAAGCTTAATACATGTGCTTAAAGTATAAAAAAAAAAGTTGGTATTTCACGAAATTGGCTATTATAGACTACTGAATTTGGATTTAGAGGCTTCACTTATGTTCAACAAACACTACTTGACCCATGTAATGTATCTTACCTGCAAAGTGTTATATCATCACTTTGTATTTATTTGATTGAGGTCTATGATATCATTGACAGTATATTGGTCTACAATCGTAGCTCTTTGGATTGCATGGTTTTCAAGATGATACTAATATTCGGATATGATAAATGATCTGGAACAGATTGAAGCCATAGTCCAAAATTCCTCACGTTAAAAACTTTTTAAAACTTTTTGTCTAACATATGGTACTTGCCTTTCTTTGTTAAAAAGATTTTGTCTAAGCTTTTTGTACTAGATAAACAAGCTGGTAGCAATATACCTAATTAACAGGTTTTTTAAACAGTTTAGATTTGCTTTGTTATAATCGAAGTTTAGACCATTATAATATATTATAAAAATGGAAATCGCACGGGACAATTAGAAAATTCTTAAGTGGTCCGTTCTTTGTCCGTTATGAGTTAATTTGGCTTCTCATTGGTGGATTCTTTATTAGCATATGAACATTAAGTACCTACAGTAGCATAATGGACCAACTGTTCTATTCTTATTGGCTCATTTGTGTTTGCCATTTTCCTGTTCATGTACGGTTTCCTGTGATTACCCCGTAATACAAGTCCTAAGTTGTTTAACATTAGTTTACATCACTTGATATATGTACGAATATTTCATTATATCATTTCCAACTTTCTATCATCTCCTAGAAAATTCCAGCGCCTGTGATTCTTCTTCTCCATATCATTAAAGCCACAAACCTAAAATATTTTCACCAAACAAAACACATTAAGTTAATCATCAAAAGGGAAAAAAACACGCACGACAACACAAATCCAAAAATCCATCAGTCAAATTGTTATTCGATCAAAGCCACAAAAAAGATCGGGTTTCTTATATCTGATGGGAAGCAGAGCCGGGGGTGTAGCAAGGATTCCGGCGGGGTCAAGAAAAACGGTACACATCCTAATAAAGCTGGTAATTGCAATCCTATCGAATGGTCCACCTTACGAGATCCAATTTCAGAGGTTTGTATTAATTTTTCAAGCTATCTTCTTTTCAGTTCAAAATAAGTGATGTTGCAATGAAATAGAAATTTGTTCTGTTCCAGTTTTTAGTCTCAACTCAGTATGACACTTTTCATTTGTTGTTTTGAGGTTGAATCAGAAGCAAAATAAGACCACTGATATTACACACGTTTGTTTTTCTTACACAAAATTGGAGAAAAAAACTATTGGGTCTGACTAAACCGACCCAAACCATTTCGACCCGTATTAAAGTTTTAAGCTTGATACTTGCATTTATGAATCGCTAAATTGGATTATGTTTGCATTAAAAGAGTAATATGTAACCATACTCATACCCTTGATTTGATGTGGTTTAAAATTTGTTACTAGATAAAACTAATACTCTAATTTAACTTAAGCTATTTATTTAGTACCATATAAAAGGAATTTAGGTTTGAGAAAGGTACTCTTCTAGAAAATATTATGATTGTTCGGTCCATATCAATGAACTTTGTTGTTATTTTGTTGTGGTGTCTGTTTGGGGGATGGTAGGTGAATAGTGAGGAAAATAGTGTTAAAACAAAATCAATGACAACATAACTATAATGGACACAAGTTAGATACACATGACATACATATGAGCTACAATTACAGATTCTTTTTAAAAGCATAATACAAAAACCTAGATGAAGAACCAAATCAAACACAAATATCACAAAAATGAATCCTATATTTTGTTTCTTTAACATTAAATTCCAACTATTGATTTTGTTCGTCCACTACTTAATACAAGGCACAACATATTTGATAGATCGTGAGAAGATGACGACTTCAAGAAGTTCCAAGACTCGAGCATAAGTCGTTTCCTTGATCCCTTGAAATGAACCACCTGAATAAAAACACAGATAAAATAAAAAATTAACTATCATGCTTTCTTTTCATGATGCACTTTAAGATGCATTTTTCGACAATGTAATGTGTATTAGATGCAAGTTATGGTTCAAAATGTTTACCAACTGTCCGTGTTCTGATTTGCAGGCTCATGACATAATATGCGGATACTAATGCTCGCTTTGTAAGTTTGACTTCTTTGTTTTAAAACAGCAGAGTCGGCTGGAAGTGGTACGGCACTTGGTTTGTTGTTCACGACGACAGTGAGTTGGAAGTTTGGTGGGACATTTGCGTAACTTTGAATTGCTGCTCATTTGTAAGTTAATAATTTTAATACTTGACATTGGAATTTTCAGTTTGTAAAAATAAAAGCGACGCTTAATACTTAGGCTCATTAAGTCGGTAAAATTGGTAGGTTTTGGTTAACGTTGAAACTTTTAGCTACTCTGAACATTTTCGGTATTCAAATTCAGAAAGATGACAGGACTGAAGCTAAAGTAGCAATGTAGGGATTCAGATACAGAAATGATAGAAGAAGGAAGGGACTTGGTTTTCAGAGCGAGGCGTGAATTTAATAATAAGGGTGGAATTGGTCGCTACATAATGAACAGGTATGGATACACTCGGTTTATGTTTTAGAATTCAATGTATAATGATATGGTGTTGACACTTGAATTAGAGGCGATCTTGCAGGCACTACTACAGGAATTTGAGAATTTGAAACAACTCTGATATGACGATTAAGAGCGGAAGATGTTGCGAGGAAGATTTGTTGCAACAAAATTTTGTGAAGGTTGAACGTTGTTGCTTTTTTTCTTAATGGGGGACGGTGGATTTCCATAGCTGATTCTCTTGCAAACAGGGAATTGATCAAATGAGTACAAGATGTTATTTTGGAGGTAGTCTGTTATTCCAAGTGAGTACTACAACAATACAACTTACATCTGAGTATGTATCATGTGAAATTTTTATTAATGAAATACCATTGTCCTTATAAGAGTGTTTCTACCAGTTTTTGTATACATTTATTTAGTAGTTTGCTATGTGTTCTATAGAAGTTTTATTTCACTTTTTCAAATTTGCTTTCCTTTTGTTAGGTATTGATTCTTAAATATGTGTCTCATATTTACTCATTTGTTACGTATTGTGCCTACCCCATTGCTTACTAAAAAAACGTTAACATAATTCTAATAAATATAAAGGCGGCTGCCCCGCGGCAACGTCTCGGGCAATACCGCTCGTTTATACAAAGCCTTGTTATATTTGTGTGTAAAACGAGGGATCCTAAGAGTATTGGCCTATAAAGGCTAAAAGTATTGGTTCATTTCTTGTCCGAATAGTTTCAATTTCATTGTTGGGAAACAACATTGCAACTTGCAAAAGTTATATTTAAAATTCAAAAGTTCTATAAATATTTTACATTAGTGTTCTTTATTGTTTACAAAAACTTATAAAATTTTATAATAGGTAAACTAACAACAATAACATGGTAACCCAACAATCAATATTCCAACATAAAATTAAGCTATTCGTTTACAAAATTTATCGATGCAAAAAAGGATTTGTGGTTGAGTATGGAATGAATAGAGATGTTGAATTGGGTATGTGACAACTTGAATTTTTGTGTTTCTTCGCCCAACAATATTGTCTGCCCGTTATATTTTTTCCCCTTTTCAATCGTTTCTTACCAAAGGTTTGAGCACTTTCCTGACACACATACATACACTAGCCAAAGTTCAGGATTAGAATTATCGTTTGCTATCAATTTTGATGTTAATGTTAAGTCCCAGCGCAATATACTAATTGTGCGGCTACTGCCGCTGTTAATCTTTTTAAAAAAAATAAATTTATTGTTAGTTTTTTTTAAAGGCCACATGTAAATTTAAGCACCTGAATGGTGAGTTTCTTATGTGGCTTATGCGTTAGAAATTTACGTTTTATAGGTTTACGTGTAGCTGCAACTTTAAAGGCATGGGCACTAAAGGAAGTATGGAAGATAGCAGTAGTCATACCAGCTTCTCCCTAAAGAAAACTTTGTTAGAATATGTAATCAACAACTTATAGCTTGAGGTAGCGAGCTCCTCAAAAGCAACCGTAATGGTACATATCTTACTTTATTCTCATTCAACATCTTCCACTCTTGCTTCACATATCTAAAAATTTCCTTTGATTTATCATTTCAAGTTCTTATATAGAGTATACGACTATACCTGATGTTGCTTTTACTACTCTAGGTGATGCTTTAGATACATATACTTTGTTGTGGCTGTGTGAATATTTATATATGTACTATGGTAGTTTAGGTGTGAGTTTGGATCCTGAATCTGAAGCATCTTCTTCGTCTTTATGCAGGTATGTTTTCTCAAAAAACATAACCTCAGAAATGTTAGGTCAAAAGTATACCCTTGGTTAGTTTTTTTTGTCAATTTATAAGTTCAGTCCCATAATACTTTCAATATTTGAATACCCCATGCATTTGTGATCTGTTCGTGGGGTTGTGGTTATTAATCATGACAAGAACAACAAGAAGATTAATATTAATATGAAGATGTGCAAGAAGGATTTAGTTAAAGATCAACAACATATTTGTCCTATCTGTTTAATGCTTGGACTAATAATGGGCACCATCGAAATTGGTATGAATATATCTATACCTTTAGTTGTTATTGTTGTTATAATTATGATTTTTTTAGCGTTGTCATTTTTTATACAAAGATTGGTCTGTTTAGCTAAAAGATTGGATATTTAATGAAAAAAAGAATATAACTTTGAGCTTTTTTGCTCAAGAGTTGTCAAGATTAAGGATAAAGTTTTAGCAATGGTGATCTACGTCTATTGATATATGACTGTTTTAGTGTGTGTGTGCATGTGTGTGTTGGAGATAAAAAATTTTCAAACAATTAGCTTTGGGTAGGGTCTATTGATTGTTAAAATGAGACAAATGTGATTACTTCTTTGTTTGGGTTAGCTGCTTGCTTTAGATGTATAGAAAAAGCTTATAGGAAGTCCTTCTTTATACAAATTCTTGGACTTGGTGCTTATTTGAACAAAAATTTGATACAACATCAATGAGCAAAGCGTTTGAACACAACTTTGATAAGCAAAGTGTTTGAACAGAACTTCGATAATTCTTGGAATTTGGTAAAAAAACTATAACTGACAGTGGACTAACATACCTTCTTTATACAACTTCTTTAAAGTGTTTGAACAAAACATAGGCGAGAGGTTAAGCTCTTTTTTATTTGTTTATCAGCTTGAGCTTTTTGCTATTTTTGTTCATTGGCTCAAAGCTTGATAAACTCATAAGCCAAATATAATGAGCTATCTGTTCTTACAAATTTAGATACAACCCATAAGCCGACATTATAAGCTTGTCCAAACACAAGAGGCATACATTTGATTTATTGGCAAGTAGAATTAAA
Organism: Chrysanthemum makinoi; assembly: GCA_910596185.1. Taxonomy (NCBI): domain Eukaryota; kingdom Viridiplantae; phylum Streptophyta; class Magnoliopsida; order Asterales; family Asteraceae; genus Chrysanthemum; species Chrysanthemum makinoi. The sequence continues at coordinate 206,465,344 of OU343220.1, forward strand.
TTTGTATGCAAAAAGAAGTTAATGTGTTTGCCCACATTTGGTTTCAGGAGTAGATCAGTAGTCACTGAAAGCATCAAGTTCGGTACCTTATCTTTCCAACAAACTGTTATTAACGAGTTACCAACGAGATGTGATTTAGCATAGGAAGGAAGGACAATATAGGCTTACGTGGAGCTTATGCATTAAAAAAATCCTCGCTTAGCACCCAAACCTGCGGTTTATACTCTTCAATTTGCTACGTAGTTTACTCGATATTATTAAAAAAAATTATTGAACACATACACAGCTCTTAAAATAAACGAACTGAAATTTAATTTGGAAACATATTAAATTTTTCTTAACAATCTTAATTGCAAGAACCCATAATATTGATCTAAAAACCATATTTAATTTGGAACCCATAATATTGATCCAAAAACCATGTATTATTATAAACTTAATAAATGAACTGAAATTTCAATTTATTATGAGTTAATATTTTACGATGAAATATGACAATTATTGATCCATGTTTTGTACTAACAATTAAGGAGTGTCGTTGATGGCTTACAATAAACGAACTGAAATTATAAGTAAACCATATTAAGGTTGTTGAAGCACTCAAGGTAAATCAATTTCTTCTCACATTACATCATCCAAAACTAATTTGAATATCAAATACATAAATGGTTTCATGTTATAATGGGTACCATGTTAGTGTTTATTATAAGGGGTAATTATGAGAATGCATCTTTTGCTCAAGGTGTCATCACTTTTTAGGAAAAAAATTTGGGTATTTCCAAAATAAACCTTGAGACTTGCGACTTTTCTACTTTTCATATAAGCATGACAAGTGTCCTTCGAAGTTTGTGTACCCAATCATAATTTTAACTAAATTGTCTATTATACCCTTGTCTTTTAGTACAAATGACCGAATCTCAGACTTTTTAAGAATCTTGAGAATTTTTTTTTGTCTTTTAGTAAAAAAAGTCAAAGTTACTAAAATATTTTTTATACTTTTCGCTCCTTCCCAATCTGACGGCTTAAGCGAAATAATATTAACGACTTTTTTTACTTTATACTTTTGTACCTTTTAGTACATTTTTACACTTTTCAAAATTATAATTTTAACTAAATTGTCTATTATACCCTTGTCTCTTCCATTTCTACCAATCATTTTTCTCATTCATTCCCTATACATTTCCCACCAATTATTGTTTCGGATTGCATTCACAAAACAGATTATGCATCTGTGAAACAACGTAAGCATGTCTCGATCTATTTTGGAAACAGCTTCATGGTGGGGGTGAATATAAATCCTATCTCTGGCTTACCATCTGGTTTTCCGGTAAGTTCTCTTATGATGGACGTACTCTCATTTCTTATATGTCGAGTACTGTGGGAGGGTGTATTCGTTAACTCACAATGGGTCAAACAGGAATTGCTTCAATTTGTTCTGGAGCACGTGGAAGATAAGAATGTGGAACCCCTTCTCGAGGTACTTTTATTTTTTTGTGCAGATGCCGGTACTAAACTATCGACACATAAACACCCTCTTTGGTATTTCTTAACACAATAGGTACTTTTTTTTTCATCTAGGGATTTAGAGGCACGTGCGAACTTCAACCAGTAATTTCTAAATTAAATGACCGTCTTAAAGATCTTCTCTTTGTGGACATTGCTTTGGATTCTCTTGTTAGGACAGCCATTGAAAGGGGCTACGAGCAGTTAAAGAATGCTAAACCAGAGGGAGGTATGATTACTATTTTTTAAGTTTGATTTATATATATCAAGCTTTGACAAATTTCATTACTCCACAGAAAATTATGTATTTCATCACTCTTCTTCTCGAGAACCTCATACTTTCATCAAACAACAACGAAGATATGATATATTGTTGGAAGGGATGGAATCGAGCACTAACTATGGTGAAGAATGGAGACAACGATTGGGCATTATTTGCAAAGTCGGTCCTTGATAGAACTCGACTTGCACTTGCTAGCAAGGGAGAGTCATACCATCAACTGTTGCAACCTTCTGCTGAATACCTTGGAACACTGCTTGGATTGGACCAATGGGCGGTATGATATTATGCTACTCCGTGTTAACTTAAGTATCACATTATCATTTTTTTATTTTCTTGTGGATTTTATATAGTTCTTGTTATATCAATGAAGCTATAAATTCTTGCAGGTAAGCATTTTCACTGAGGAAATGATTCGTTCTGGATCAGCTGCTTCTTTATGATCACTGGTTAATCGACTTGACCCTATTCTCCGCAGTGTCGCTAATTTGGGGAGGTTGGTCTAATTTTTTTTAATACTCGACTTCATGCTGTGTGTATTTGAATCATTAAACCACATCCTAATGCGACATCACTTTCTTTTGGCAGCTGGCAAGTTATCAGTCCATAGTTGAGTTTTCCGCTGAACCTGTTTGCCACTGCTATTATTTATATGCTTATGCTTTACTAACGTACATATCTATGAGCAGGAAGTGATTAATCAGGGTCCTTTGGTATTGGGTCAAAAACCTGCTCGTGAAATAACTGTTCATATTATCGGTTCTTGACATGTTTTCAAGATACAAGACTTCTCGGAATGACAATATAAGTTCATTTGATGAGAGTACAATGGCGATGGAGGCGATTGTTCTTCTGCAAATGATGCGTTCAAAGAATGACACTGAATCTCAGCAGGGATGTATAGTTAATCCACCATCACCCATTTCATGAATTTGAGTTTATGGATTTGATAAAGCTTTATTGTTATTGTTATTGTAATTGTAATCGGTTCAGCTTATGCTCTTCAATTTAAAGAAATCAAAAACTTTAAAGTGTTGTAAAATTCCATTTTCAGATGGACTTGACATGTAATGCAATCATGTCTCATTTCATACATCAAATACTTTGACAAAGTTACAAGGCAAAAGTAGCACGTAAAAATAAACTGTTGTTTTGTCACATAATTGAACCTCATACATAATTCGCGCAAGAAAACTTTATAATCAAATGGCTCTATTAATGGATTACTCGTCAATGATGCCATCATTCTACCAGCCATGAAAAAACTAATGAATTGAATAAATGAAAATCAAAACTACTAGTTTCTTTCCTTTTTTGTTTGTTGTTTGTTCTATGCTTCTTTACAATTTGTACATTGAAGTCTCGAATTTGAAAGAATCAAATTCATCATCTGGAACGTCTAAATCTTAACCAATAAGGTTCTCTAGAAGGGGATCTAGTTGGTGTTGGTGGAAGGTGGAGTTCCTCTACGTATATAGCGATGGCGGCCGTTGTTGTTTGGCAGGTGGAGCGAGGGTGCCCACCTGTCTTCGGCTCGATCGAAAAAAGAGGTTGGAGTCACTGGAGGTGGTGGCGGACGTCCCTCCCTAGAGTCTTGATGATTTTGCAACACCTGTGAAATAAAAAAGATCATGAATTGGCATACTAACAGACTTTATAAAAAGATCATGAATTGGAATACTAAACAGCTTTATGAATTGGCATACTAGCAGTGGTTTAGTAACACAAGCAGTGGAATGAAATATACTAGCAGTGGTTTAGTAACACTAGCAGTGGTTACCAAAATATACTAGCAGTGGTTTAGTAACACTAGCAGTGGAATGAAATAAAGTAGCACATGGTATTTGTATGATCAAAACAAAAGGAATAAAGGATATATACCTAAATCTGATTCACTTCGTGCATGCTTAGCTATATCTTCAATCGTTACACTATTCACACACCCTAACGCCAAAAAATGTAATAAGTACAATTCAGAATGTCATTGGAATAATTGAAGGAGCAGAAGAACCCGATAGGTACTCTATTGTCTATTTTCTATCAATTATATAAGTTAACGTCAAGTGCTAGGATAAACGAAAATGCGAAAGCACCTTCTTATTAAGAGGTTAGATTATGTTTCATCAATGTGTGACCAGCAGATTAGGGACAGAGTAATTAACCGGATAAATACTGCACCAAGATCAGATGACAGTTTAGTACTTCATGTCATGAACATTGTAATCTTTACATAGGATATAGTTTAGATGTAGATAAAGGTGGCAATTTGTACTCATCTACTTATGTACGGATCACTAGAGTTTAAGGAATATCTCTAGCGGGTCAAATGGGTCAAAAGTCACCCAGAGTGCTTCTACATAAAGCAATGTAAATCCCATAATAAACAAAATGTGATTATTATTGTAAAATACAACTAAGGCGGGATTTAGGACAAACCACAATTCTCAGCAAGCTTTGATGAATTCAACCTGCGAGATGGCATAGAACTCAAGAGTCGCTGATAATATGGAAGTAGAGACTGTGAGACACGCAGATGAAAATGAATATTCATATAGCCAAATTCTTAAAACTGCCAAGTCACACAGTAACACACACACACACACACAGAGATTCCATTTACAATCAACATAGCTGGAGATGCAAACGACATTTCACATGAAAAATAAAGCATAAGACGTTCCCATCATAATGGCATATGCTGACCTTTGGTATTGAAGATGTGTTCCGCAGCTCCTCAGTCTTACTCAGTTTCAAACCTGCAAATATCTCATAGATAAGACAGCCTGGTAACAGAAATCCATGTTATAAGAAGGTATATGTACTACATCTATATCAGCTTCTAATAATATCAAGCTGGCGTAACTTATTCAGGTAAAAATTTTATTTCTCCTTACATAAACCGACCAATCCTTTAGTTTTAAGTTTAGATTTCTATTCGACTCCAATCTTTAGAAAATAAAAATCAGATTCAGGGGTACCTCAAAAAGGTTGTTGGTGATTACTGATCGACATTGAGATGAGCCTATTTTCATTGTGTCAAGCTAATTCTCCTAGCAGACTATTGATTAGTGATCAGGACAACTTTTGACTTATACTATTGAAGTTTCCTGAATGCAGTTAATGCCTAAAAGATGCTAGAAATATTGTATAGTACCAATTATAGAATGAACTGATCGGGTATCCTACCAACAGTGGCAATAAGGTAAGCAACATAACGAGTCAGTTTACAAACATATATGGTAAACAAAAGCTTACCTAAACCCCAAGAATCAATTGTCCATGGTGGAGACTTCCGATTGTTACCCATCGCTTTTGCAGCTCGTCGGTTTGTATTGTGAGCCAATAAGCCATTCATCATCATGGTTACTCGGAAGTGCAACGTAAATCAAACTAATTACTATGTCATCACAATATGCAAAATGCTAAATGTCCAGTAAAATCAACAAATTCAGGCAATTAACTTCTGGCAATAACAACGGCTGGCTAAAGGGGTGTTTGTATTGGCTTATTTGAAGAGCTTATGGTGACCAAAATGTATGTAACATTTTCATATATATAAATATCTTTTGATGACCAAAATGTACTAACAAAAGTAAAATGACTAAAACGAGCCAAATGAACATCACGTTGGTTGTACTATAAAACAATCGGAAAACAACTAACCTCAGAGACAATTGCATTGATCATCTCCATTGCATTCTTAACCTTCTGCTCACTACCATAAATGTTGACGGTTCTCTCCCATGCTTGCCCATCCACTGCAGGAAAAGATGTATCCAGCTAGATAATAACTTAGTAATACATGAATTTTAACAAATTTAAAAAAACAAGATAATGACTTGTGTGTTGCTGATTAAGATGAAGTTTAAGAACAAACCACTAACCATGTACCAGACTCCGCTTCAATTCTCTTGAGATTGGTACCATCGATTCCCAGTAGAGGGACAACCTTTATACACATACACAATCACAAACAGCAAAATTTTAGTATGCCAAAATAAAATTACAGAACTGATGGTTTTTAGTCCAAATAGGGTGGTTTACCACCTTAAGAAAAGGTATGCTCATTGGTTTGTGACAAATATCAAATGGTATTATAGCTGTTGGGACAGAGGACGCATCATATTTCTCAGCAAAACATAAAGCACATCAGACTTCCCAATGTTAGCTAAACCTACAGATTGAGTACCCAAGCTATTTTCTAAAATAACAAAAAGAAGAATGATGATATTCTATTGGTAAAAACCTAGAGGTGCATAGATAAGTGGGTTGGATTGTGGGTCAAAACAGGTCAAGTGGAAGCATATTACTTGTAGTAGAGGTGAAAATGGGTAGCAGTTGGGTTGAACAAAATACAATTTTGTTAATTTTTAATCCTATTTTATAAATACTTAAGAGTTGGTTATGATACAATAATGATCTAAATTGTCTAGAAATATTTTAGGAGGTTGAATGCATCAAAATCAGACTTCGGGAATCGGGTGCCTTTTAAGTTTCAACCCGTTCCCCTTCTAACTACTTTAATTGATTTGAAATGTTTGAGCTATAAGACAAGCCAAATTGACCCATATATATCTAAATGGGTCGAAATGGCTACTTTTAAACAAAAATTCATACTAATTTTGGATGTTAAAAGTAATAGTTTGGCATACAAAGTCAAAATGTTATTATTTTGTGAAAAACAAAGTGGACATGGTAGTAAGCTGACCTCTGTGATTGCATCCGTCACGAGCAATTCAGCGATTTTAACCGATCAACAAGTACCCAACAATATGAGATAAGCATGACGATGAAACCCGGTGTATCAAGTAAATATCCCTATTGTGGCCCCTGAGGCACTATATATGCTCATTAGCCTTCCATCTTGGTTTCCTAGAATGTTAAGAACCTATGGATTGAAAAATAACAAAAATAATCAATATTCTGGTGACATGAAATAGGGAAAGATGGAAATGTTTTTGTACAAAATTCCAGTGTTGGGTGATAACGTACATCTTTGCTACGAATCCTTGATAATTCCCTTGTCACTCCTTCCACGAGAACTTGGACCAACCGCATGCTTGACGATAGCAGATTATATCTTTGTAGATCAAATACAACATAACAACAATGACTTCAAGCAACATCCTACTATGAACATCGAGCATTTCAATGATTTATGCTTATGGAATATCATCCACTAGACTAATATAATGAACTTACACAAATACACAGAGTATAAGCTCACCTACTTTGTGAAATTAAAATTATTGTCTAAATTAAGAAGCAAATTTCATATACATTTTATCGGACGTTAAAATGGACAGTATTGACATCATCAGTCCAAAGCATCCATGACACAGCAAACACCTATTTAACTCACATACGAGATACCAACGGTGACTTTAAGCCATGCTACAAAGAACATCGAGCATTCTCATCATGATACTTCATCAAAGCGCATATTTACTAAAACAGAAAAGTTCGTACAGATCATTTGTTGCATATCATCCGATATAACGGACAAATTCATTGATGCATTATATCGAACACTTATAATGCACATATATTTATACATTTAAAGTAGTTTAACGTAAGTCCTTGTCCCAAACATTGTTTTTATTACAAATTCTTCTATCCTCCTTATTCACATAATACAATCACCAGTTGACATCTCTTTGATACCCTAAATACAAAAGAGAATAATCCATTAATAGTTGAACCTAGAATAAATATGTCTCACTTCAAATATCGTATAGGGTGAAAAGACGAAACAAAACAACATCAATATAACAACCGATATTTTAAAGTACCTGACATGCTGCAACCGGTTCTTGGTGTGTAAACTGTTTCCCACGACGTACACAAAATTTCCATGGTAACAATATCAATGGCGGGCTTAAAACACAAACGCAAATATAAAATTGGATCCTTAATAGGTTTAAAAACTCTAAAGAAAATCAAGAATATGCGTTGAAGGATACAAACCACAAAAGATAATAATGTCTGTATACTTACCTACCCAAACCCACTTCACACAACTACACAACGTTACAACACCGTGAGAAAACTTTTTCTAAGTCCAGTAGATCATCGAAGCAAGAGTAATTGAGTTTCTTTTTTTTTTAACTAACATCACCTATGAAATCAGAAATTATGAATACAACCTATGGACATCACACAAAATCAGCACCTAGGACCATATATCAAAACTTACACCAAACTCGTTGTATACAAAGACACGCTTGCATCTATAACAAAAAATAACTGCCTTTTTTTTTCTTTATCAACAACACTCATAAAACCAGTAGTTAAGACCCTAACTTATATACAACATATAAAACAACCACTAACAACCACATATAAGACTCTAAATAATATCAGCAAGCACTTATTTTGCACGACAAAAAAAATACCTAACCTGGATACATATAAGACTCTAAATGATATCAGCAACCATTTATTCACCAAAAAATACCTAACCTGAATATACTAAATTTTGTAGATAAATCCTATTGACTTCTTTTGCATTTTGCACAGTTTCAAAGAGTACTTCCACACTCAAACAATCCGCCAACTTGAAAACAAAGTGATTTTAAACAAAAATATTTTCAATCAATATAACCACATCTGGCCAGTGTTGCTAGATTTTTTGAACATAGAAATAGTCTTGGAGCTGAACCAAACTTGTCTGACCACATATCAGATTATAACAAATATTAGGAAGCGCTTGTTTTGCATACCCAAAAAATAGCTCGTAAGACCAAAGAAACAAAAAAAATTGACAAATGCAATTGTTTTGCACAACCAACAAAAAATAGAACAATGTAATCCAAACCTAAGCATACAAAATCATCACTTATGACCACATATCAACCAACAACATAAAATATACCAAGCTACTACTATTTTTGCGCTCCATAACTCATATGGCAACATATAAAATTGCTAAGAATGAACCCATCCATGTTTTGATAATGCAAAACAAGTGTAAAACATGAAATTAGCACACACTTATTTAACACATAAAAGTCTTATTAAACAATCTTAAACACAACTTATAGAGCCCTCAGATACTAACTTAAAACATGAATTAGTAACCCCTTCACACTTATTTCAGATAACTCATTTTAAAATTAAGCAAACACATAACACTAAAATTAAACAAGCCCACCAAAGAAACCTCATCACTTTTCAAATTTACAAAGATAGAAAATAAAAAATAAAATACTCTGGTTAAAAACTATACCTTTTTAACATGGGCATCAATGCACCTTCAGTCAAGAACATGCAAAACATCTAAAGCTTAAGGAGCATAAAACGGTAGGTTGAACTTGCAACAATTTAATAGAATTAGGTCAAAAAAAACCTAGAAGCAAACAAAATTAAAACAAAAGTTCTAACCACCACATGCAACATATCCTTTCAAAAATTTTACACACTTAAAACATCATCAAACTTACACAAATAAACAACAACAAAAAACATACCTATAATTTGTAACCGCCATTAATAACAATTGAACTTGGATCTCTGAAACATCGAAACAACCACCACTCTTTCAGATCTAACGCAACACCATTATAACTAAATATAACATTCACATTACCTGATAATAGTTTTGCTACAAACCCACAACCGTGACTCCAATTGCTAGCTAGAAAGTGTACACACCTAAAAAATGCGAAAACATTTAGCATAAGAAGCATGAGCTAAACGCGAAATCAAGAAAAATAAATTGAATAACTATGATTCTGACTGTAGTGATATAGCAAGCAAAATCAGCCGTTCTACTAATCATTCCCACGAAAACCAATAAAACAATTTCAGCTTCAACCACACAAAAAAAAAACTCAAAGTACCTCTAATTTTCTTACCTAATCATTGTGTGTGTGAGAGTTTTTGTATAAAACACCAAACAAATGAAACCTGATTCTCTATGTAAATGCCTCTCAAATTGATAGTGTAATACAGGTGTACAACATGCAGTGAACCCATCCACTTTCTGATAATGTGAAACAAGTGTAAAACATGTAATTAGTCTAACAAATTAAGTGACAAATCATTGGAGAACCCAATAATAAAAAGGGTTTAAGCCATTAAATAGCCACATACTTTCTCAAATTTACTCATATGGTACGTGTGCAAAATTTATTATTTGTATCATACCTCAACTTTTCAATTCGTGCTAATATGGTCACATTTTACCGGCAACTGGTAAAACCGGCTAAAATTTTTAGATAGTGTGACTTGGCAATTTTTTTTGTTTTTAATTACTTATATGATAGGGTTTAAGGCATTAAATAGTCACGTACTTTTGAAAATTTACTCATATGATACGTGTACTGAATTTATTGCTATTATACTTTTTTTTACATTTTCATCTGTTTTCATACGTTTTTATATGTTTTAAACGTTTTCTTACGTTTTCGTACTTTTGATACGTTTTCATTCTTTTTTATACGTTTGCTTGTGTTTTTATATGCTTTTTTACGACTTATACGTTTTTTTTACATTTTTGCACGTTTTCATACGTTTTCATAAGTGTTCTTACGTTTTCGTATGTTTTCGCATGTTTCATAGGTTTTGGTACGTTTTAGTACATTTTCATACCATTTTCTATGTTTTCATACGTTTTTACGTTTTCTACGTTCTATATGTTTCTGTACGTTTTTATACGTTTGTGTACATTTTTATACGTTTATGTGCGTTTTTACACATTTGTGTACATTTTTTTGAATTTGTGTATGTTCTTTTACATTTTTGTACGTTTTTATAAATTATTTTTGACGTTTTTTTTACGTTTGTGTATGTTTTTATACGCTTGTGTATGGTTTCACATGTTTTTATACATTTCATATGTTTTATACTTTTTTGTACGAATGAAAACGTATAATAACGTACATAAACGTAGAAAATGTACAAATATGTACAAAAACGTACAAAGGCGTACGAAAACGTTGAAAAACGTACAAAACGTATAAAAATGTACAAAAGATACAAAAATGGGTAAAGATGGATAACAACGGATAAAAACGTAAGAAAACATATGAAAATGTACGGAAACATATGAAATATAGTATGCGTACCATATTAGCAGGTAAAATAGGATTCCATGTATCATATTAGCCGGTTTATGAAAGTTCACGTACCATACAGATAGTTTTTTCAGTACACGTACCATATGAGTAAATTTGAGAAAATATGTGGCTATTTAATGGCTTAAACCCTAATAAAAATAGCACTACCTAGAGCTGGCATAACAGGTCACACGAACCTGTTAAGACAAGAACCTGTTAAGGTCAAACACGAACACGACCTGTTAGCTTATCGTGTCATTTTTCTCAAACACGAACACGACACGAAAATAAACAGGTTAACTTGTTAAAGACCTTAAGAACACTGTTAACACTTAACATGCATAGAAAGAACTATCACTCTATCGTGACCCACGAAACATACAATTTCAGAACATTATCACATCACAATTTTACAAATCTTAAGTCTTAACTAATACATAATGATAATAAACATTAACATTACAAAAGTTCACAAATCTTTAAGTGTGTCGGAATCGGGATTGTTGATGAGTTTGAAGCACGATTCAGACCACCATCAGCGACATCGACATTATATCTTGGCGAGCTCTTCAAGAGGGACTTCATTTGAACCTGCGAACAACCAATCTTTTGTGCAAATAAGGGCCTCAAGAGTTTCTTTACTAAGTGAACCGATCTTGATCTAATACTCTTTCGCTAGCACTAAATGTAGACTCCGATGCAACAGTAGATATTGGAATTGTCAAAAAGTCTCGAGCCATCCTAGCAAGTATGGGATATCTAAACTCATTGGATTTCCAGAAAGCCAACACATCTAGTTCCAATGTCCTTTCCATTCTTGGCTCCTCCAAATACAATTGCAATTCTGACTTTTTGTTGGTTGTAGATTCATTGCTTTGAAACTCATCAAAATCCTATAAAGTAATAATACAAAATTAGTAATTCAATGATTAGAACAAAATTAGTAATTTGCATCAGTAAAGCCTAAGCAAAATTGTAGTGGAAATTAAGAAAGATAAAACTGTTTTTACAAACAAATAAATTACCAGAAGTTTTGCTCTAACTCCAAAGAGACGTCTTGTATCATCACTTGTTTCTTCACCAACTTTACGAACACTTGAAGTAGTTGCACGATTTGAAGTTGTAAAGGAAACATCACAAGCATATTCATTAAAAGTGGTCTTCAATAACCCATCAACATCATCGTATTGAGGGTTGTCGTCTCCATAAATCTTTTTGTAACTCCATTCAATAAAGTGCAACTTGTATCTTGTATCAAACACCACGGCTATGGCTAAAGTGAGATTAAAATCATACCAATACTTCTGAAATTTGTCCATCATAGACTTCCCCATATCTTTCATATACTCATCACTTGAACTCATACTCTCATGCAAAGTAAGATAAGCTATAAAAACGTGAGGATAGTACAAGTTTGCAGTAGGATATTTGGATCCCGAGAAAACATTAGTCACATCATAAAACACTCCAAGGAAAACACAAATCTTTTCAATGATATCCCACTCAGAAGCACTTGGACAACTCTTATAATTAGAATCACTTATTTTTAAATGGGCAAATGCCTTTCGGTAATAAATGGCACTATCAAGCATTAGGAAAGTAGAATTCCACCTAGTAGGACAATCTTGCCTTAACCCCTTTTTTGAACTTAAAGAAAGTAACTTAACACAATCTAAAAACTTTTGCTTCCTTACTTGTGAATGTGATCCTTTAACATATTTGACACTCTCTCTAACCTTGCAAACCGCTTCATCAATTTCTTTGAGCCCCTCTTGCACAATCAAGTTTAAAATATGTGCACAACATCTCATATGAAAAAACTACCCTTAGAAACGAGTGGTGATTTTGTATCCAGTTGCTCACGTAAAAGCTCAACAAAACGGTCATTAGAAGATGCATTATCCAAAGTTATACAAAATACCTTTTTTTCTATGCCCCATTCTTCTAGAATCGAAAACACTTTTGCATTTAAAGCAACACCGGAATGAGGTGGTGGCATGAAAGAAAAAGATAAGACTCTCTTTTGCAAAACCCATTCCTTGTCAATAAAATGCACTGTAATGGCCAAATAACCATCGGTAGTAATAGAAGACCACAAATCCGAAGTTAAACCTAACTTCCCCGGTGATTCCATAAGCATCCTTTTAATGTTTTCCTTTTCTTTCTTATACAATTTAAACAAATCAACTTTTAAAGTATTCCTAGTAATCACATTTGCTTCAGGTTGCAAGTATGTAAATACATCCCTAATACCCTTATAATCAACAAATGACAAAGGCAATTCATGCCTAACGATGTGACTACAAGCAAATCGCGAAAGATATTTTGATCAAATCTAGATGACCGTAATGCCATGTCACTATTAAATAGCATTTGACCAACATCATGATAATTTTTACCAAAACATTTCTCCATGTGTCGCTTAAGATTACCCGTTCCTTGAATACTATCATACAAGAAAATATTACCACACTTTTTGCACTTACATGGCACTTTGTTGCTGCCTTTTACTGCGCCTTTCTCATCTTTGTCAAAGAAATTCCAACAAATAGATCGATCCTTACGTTTTATCTTGGCTCCTACTTCCTTTTCCACGGACTCGACCTCATCAGGTTGTGTAAACTCATTATTTTGTGGGTCAATTTCGAGACATTCAGAATCCATCAACAACATCGAGACATTCACAAAGTAGGATGATTAATATTAAACTCGACAAATTACATGAATGACTTTTGCAATTTACTCCTAATTTATTGAACCAAACATTAGTAAAAAGTACAATGTTTATAAATTAAAGTTTTGATCAGTTAAATGACGTATATCTTCAGGATTACTTGCGGCCCAATCAGAGTATATTCAAAACCGTTATATTACCAGTTTAGACTTTAGAATCTTAGCACAGAACGGGTCCAATATCTTTATCTGTTTAATCTAGTATCATTAAAAACACATGATTCAAGAGTAGCATTTTAATTAAGAAATCAAACAGTCGAATCAGTTGAATGAATCGGGGTCGAGAGATGAGATTGAGAGGGAAGGGGATAGTGAATTAGTGATAAAAGTAACTTTATAAGGACATGTTTACCTCGTCCATCGGGCGATGTTGACGACGACTTCTTCTTCAATATTGCCAACGGCGGATTCGGTGTGGAGATGCGTTAAAATAAAGGGATTTTGGTGGCGCGTGATGTGGTGATAGATGATGAGGAAATCACGGGGATGCTTTTGGTGGAGGCCGTGTAGTTGAACGACCGGTGGTGGAGTGGAGGTGGCGAGTTGCAAGTTGTCGGCTATGGTTTGGATCTTATTTTACCAGACAGAGAAAGACATTGCTACAGGGGTACCACAGATATGAGTAGGGTTTGTTGTAATTTCAAGCCTTATATATATATTTTAATTTTTACAGGTCCTAACAGGTCTTAACAGGTCTGACCTGTTAAGACCTGTTATGTTAACAGGTCTTAACAGGTCGGACCTGTTAAGACACGAAACCTGTTAAAGGTCAAACACGAACCTGTTAAGACCAGGTCGTGTAGTGTCGTGTTAACAGGTTTCGTGTCAAAATTGCCAGCCTTAACTACCCCAATTTTTTCATCCCTCTTAGCCAACGGCTCGACTCGACGTGTGAACTTTGTCGACTTGAGCCGCGGCTCCACAATGCACCCAAGCCGTCCCAGTTCCTCAAGCCGACCTCCTTTTCTGCGGCTTCAGAACAGTGCCAGCTCACATTTTCACTTCAATGAATGTTATATAGTATAATCTTTCCGAAACTATTTAGGAAAGTCAAATGGTATCACATCGATCGTGTAATATCGTGGAGTCATATGTCATAATATCGTTTTTTTATCTACTGGTTTCGTATTAGCCTAAATTACTGTGCTACCCAATTTCATTGGGGTGTGTCTGCACCTACCCAAACTTTTACTCATATTCAAAAATACCCATCAATGTCGGGTATGAAATTACCCTATATACACGAGATTGAGGTGTATGGCAAAGATTGAGTTTCCAAATTAAATCTTTAACAATGTCGTGTATATACTTTAACTATATACACGACATAGTTTTTTAATGTATCCCCCACCTCCCAAGAACAATGTCGTGTATATGTTTTAACTATGTACACGAGATCTGACACCTAGTACTAGCAAAATGACATGTCGAGTATCTTTTACCATGTAGAGAAGAATATTATACGACATCTATTAAATCAACAACAACAACAACAACAACAACAACAAACCCAATCCCGCCGTGGCAGGGTATGGGGGAGGTAGAATGTAGACAGATCCTACCCCTACCCCAAGGATAAACCCGGGAGTAAGGAGCCTGCTTCCAATACGACATCTATTAAATATTCATACTAATTCCATTTTCAAATTTTAAAAAGTTACAAAAACACCCTTTAACTTTTTTATATAAAAAACTTTATTTGTCGAATATTTAGCAAATATCTAGCAAATTCGTTAATGAAAAAAATATCTTTACGAAGAGCTTTGAATTACGAACAAAACAAACCCAATATTGATATGTTTTTGACGTACGTACGATTTTATAAAAAATGTTGAAGTTTTATATATATATATATATATATATATATATATATATATATATATATATATATATATATATATATATATATATATATATATATATATATGGGGATAGCTTGGCTACAATTTTTGTAGCCAATTGGCTACAATCCTTTATAAAAAATACACTAGCAATGAATCAGGGACCCACAGAAAAGAATCAGGACCCACATTATATAGCACAAAATTGTAGCCAATTAGCTACAATAAATTGTAGCTAGGGGTGTCATTCGGGTCGGGTTGGTCGGGTTCGGGTCATTCGGGTCGGGTCGAAGTCGGGTCAAGACTAAAAAAAACATACCCGAACCCGACCCTAGTTGAACTCGGGTTAGTCGGGTTCGGGTCAATTCGGGTCGGGTCAAGTCGGGTTCGGGTTTGTGCCATTTAATTCTAAGTATGCAAATGCATTTGTGCCATTTAATTCTAAGTATGCAAATGCATGCATGATAGAGTGCATCAGATACAAGATTTCAGGATATATATACATATACGCATAACACACTAGCATTTTGTGTTTGGATTCTTAATTTTACAATGTTGGATGGTCGTCTTTGAACAACTGATATATGGTTTTGCTGAATTCATGAAAATGGTTTTGTACCAACATATACTTAACCACAAGAAAGAACTGAACCAATATCAGACCTTATGTCATCCTTATCATTTAACAACCTGATGTTAATCATTGCACCATATCAAACACAGAATAGAAACCACAAACTGATGTTATCCCAAACACACAAATTGCATTGGCGGAACTGAACATACAAATTGCGGTTGCAAACCCGATCTTGGCGACACATACCACACCATATAATTTCTACATTTACAAGTGAAGTACTAAAAAATCTGGAATTTAATAGTTACCTTTGAAAGCCCAAGGTGATGGTACGTATCCGGATCCAATAACCATTAATGCCACACTAACAAACATCTTTAAACAGATAACAAACATCAAAAGCATACTAAAAGAGAATTCAATATTAGTACATCATATAACAACAAGCAACATTTATAATTAGCAACATCATTACATCATTACATCAGTAGGCTACAACATCAGTTCATCAAAATATAAGTTTTCATTGATGATGTAGGCAACATCATTACATCATTAGGCCTTTTGGGTTTTTTTTCACCTTGCGCTTAGTCGATTTCTTTTGGGTTTTTTTTCCCTTCATTTTCTTATTGTTAACTTCTACATTGACTTCTTCATCTACTTCCATCGAGTTGGTGTCCGACATCTAACAACATACAAATATACAACTAGTTAATTTACTAACATTCATAATTAAATAGTTTCTAACACAATAAAACTTAAACAAATAAACAAGCATTAGCCCTATAAATCTTGAAAAGAAACAATTTATTTCTAAATGCAAACAAACCTCAAACCCTAGAAACCTAATAAGAATACAAAATTAACAACAAAATCAACCATGAATAAGTAGTACCTTTTGTATAAGAATGCCAATTCTTGAAGGAAAAAGAAAATTTTCAAATCATGAAATGATCTAGTTGTGGAAATGGAGAATGCGTAGTTGTTGGTTCTTGGGATTGTAAGTTGCTAATATGAGCAGAGCATATGATAATATGACTAGATATCAGATATGAAAATAGAATGAAAATGGGCTATTTTTAATAACTGGACTACATGCCTACTATACATTAGATATCAAACTTTGGAGTTGGGTCTAAAAAAAAAAAAAAAAAAAAAAAACGGGTTAGTCGGAGTTGACCCGAACCCGAGTAAGCGAAGTATTTTGAACCCGGTACCCGACCCTAGTTCGTAGTCGGGTTAATCGGGTTGACCCGATTGACCCAAGTTAGATTTTGGACCCGATTAACCCGACCCGTTTATCCTTATTCGGGTTCGGGTCCGGGTCCGGACGGGATTAATGACACCCCTGATTGTAGCTAATATATTCCCTATATATATACATATATATATATATATATATATATATACATACATTATATATAAGAGGAGCCCACATAAAATGTCATTTGAGCCATGTCATATTTCCATGTCATCATGCCACCTAAGCAATAAATAAATTTCGGAGCTATTTTTTCCAAAAATTCATAAAGCTAGATTCGAACCCGGGTGACGAACATGTTTGACATACATCTTACCACTGCACCAACACATTACATGTAATTTTATTTACAATTTATAATCTATAAAACTAACTTGGAAAAACACGGAAGGAAAGAGAAAACACACAACCACATAAACCTCTATTCAATCTCGCTATCCTTCCAAAAAACCTAAAACCCAAAATCCTAAAACAACTTCTGCTTCTCCTGCTAATCATAACATCAGGACTATCTAACTGTTGGTTTTATGGACAATAAATTAATAGACGTGTGTTAGGATCGAACTCGAGACTATGGGATTGCACACTTTACGTATGAGAATTTAAAGTTAATAATTAAATATAAACGTTATATTTATTTATTTATTAAACGAAATAACTAACGGACGTTAAGTAATTAATGTAATGGATTAGCGGTCGTTAAATGTTTATGGAAAAGGACTAAATTGCAAAAGTTGGGAAGGTTCTGGAATCCCTTTGGGGACTCCTATACCGATCGGCCATAGGGACACAAAACAAGGAAAGAAAACCAACTTGTTCACCAAGTTTGCTTGTGTATATATACAAGGCTAGGGGTTTTATTTTTCCATCTCTTGTCTCATGCTAAACCCTAAAAAGCGTTTTGTGTGTGTTTTTCTTTGTCCAAACAGATCGGCCAAACACCATAGGGTGTCGATCTACTCTTTTCCTATAAACCAAGTTATTTGTTTTATAAAAACTAGCATTACTTTAATTCGGTTTAATGCGTGTGTACAGAAACATAGTAATAACATACTTTTGTTATTATCTTGGATTGAATTACAAAGCGGTAAGGGGTAATTCTTATAATCCTATAAACCCTAATTAGGGTTCATCCTAATCGCTAGTTTGTGGATTTGATTCTTGTTCGGCTAGAATCAAGAAATGTACGCATACTTTATTCTTTAGTTAATTAATTATTCATTATATGTTCCTATACGCTTCCGCACTTACTTTGATGTTTATTGTTTATATTTATGATTAGTCATGTTATATACACTAACATCTTCTTTTGTATTCGTTACAGCCTATATTAAACCGGATAATCACAAAAAAACACCTAATACAAAGGTAATTTTATAGGGTTCCTGTTTCTCATCTTTATACTAATTTATATAATTCGGAAGATTAGTGGATCCATTTAATAGGCAAGCTTTTCTTTCTACAGAGATTCTAGACATATAAACTTGATTTTACTTAGCAAAAGCCCTTTCAATGACCCAAGGTACGATTTTTGATGTCTATTTCCTTGATTTTGTTTGTAATTGATATAGTGTTTTTTATTTATAATTTGAATTTTATTTTTTATTTGTTGTTCGCCTTCTTTAAGCGGTGCGATTAGGGTTAACTCGTGGAATATTGAGTCGGTAACATAGCCTATAAGATATGCCATCACAATACCTAATAACGAGAAGAAACCGTGACATGAAAAGCATTACAAGTATGTTAGTTCTCATGATGTTGCTTATTGGGCTATTACAGAACATAAAGAAGCCATAAAAAGTTTGTCAAAGGATAAAAAGGTCATTCTGCTAAACTAAAGTTGTCATAGTTACACTTTTTTAGAATTTTGTGTTTTTGTATAGTCGACGATAATTTTGGAACTTTAGAGTTATAAGACTAGAATAATAACCAGACATGAAGAGAAAAAAGTACCAAACGGAGAGCTTTGAGCCCCAAATGGGCTGCTGCCAAATGCAAATGTTGATTGACTATCGTAATGAAATGCGTTAATACAATTTATTTATTTTTTCATTGTGATATTACATGTTTGGACAACTTAAAGAAAGATCAGTATGTTGTTTGCGTAACATCAGTTTATTCAGCATTCTGCAAGTTGTCTTCCACTGGCAACGAATAAACATGAAACAATTAAGGTCAGTTCTAAACAAGTAAATGAATAGGCTGAGTTGAGCGGATTGGTTTACTTGTTTTAGTTTTTTGATTATATGGTCTTTTTTTTCTTTTCTTTTTTTTGATGGTATTTTTTTTATCACTCTTTTGTTTCATAACATTGTTCAACCCATATAGCTCGACCAGAATAAGCTTATTTGGGTTAGGGTGTGTCGGGGTAGTCGGGTTTTAGGTGTTTTTTACACCCCTAGCTGCATGCCTGCATCTCATAATTTCTTGAATTCTTTATCAGTGGATACAGTGTTGAGCATAATTTCTTTATCAGTGGATACAGTGTTGAGCATATTAATGTGTCAATTACTTTTTTTTAATCTACTGCGCACATATAATAAGTGGCAACCTCTATTGGCTTTGACAGCAGATGGTTATTCTATCTATATCAAGGGTCTCCCTCTGAGTGCCACCCCTGCCATGTTGGATGATGAGTTCAAGAAGTTTGAAACTATTAAGCCTAACAGCATTCAAGTTCAAAGCAACAGGGTGCGCTTCCACTTCTCTATGACACTTTTCTTATGCTATTGATTTTTAAATTTCTTGAAACTCATTTGGTAGCAACAGGGATTCTGCTTTGGATTTATTAAATTTGAGGCGCCGAGGCTTTTCAAAAGGCGATTGAGGTATGCATTTTTGTTTACATTATTCCTCAAAACTTAATCATCTCTCTTAGTATTACCAGTTTACCACCATCGGATAATTTCATCATGACCGTTTCATCAGATACACGCATTTATTTAGATTAATGGATCTTGACATATTTGTTTTGGTGAAACAGTGCCCTTGGTGGCCATGAAGTGCATGAGGTTGACTGCATTAAATCGTGCTGATGTTCAAGAAGCTATCTATCCAATGTCACAAAACTTGATCGTACATGGGAGACGTGCAGGTAATTTATTATATATATAGATTGACAAAGCCCTTATTCTATTGACTTACATAAGTTTTTAGAATTGACATGAAGTTATAACGACCAAATTATGCAATGATGTTATCCCACAGTGGCATGACAGTCCTTCAACGATTATTCCACTTCTTAGGGAATTCAAGAAGAATAATCTTCACGTGTGCATATTCAGGTAACTTAAAAACAATCCGAATTTAGATGATAATGATCATGGCACAATCCTCCAATTGAGGTTCCGATAGTCGTAAGACAGTTACGATTCGCGTAGGTGCCGTAGAATTTGTGAAGTTGTCTACCCTGTTCGGATCTAGCAATGTTCGTAAATAACCAGTTAAATGAACTTACAGTTTACCGAATTTGGATTGATTGATTAATTATTACATGAGTCTCAGGTTGTGATTTTGACTTTTGGTGTTAATTGTTTTTGTTTTTTCAGAGAAGGATATACAGTTGTCTAAAGCACAAGCAGAAATCAGGGTGCTCAAGATATCTGCAACAAAGGTTAAATCTGTAATTCTATATATTGGTCTGCTTGTATATATTAATTCTGTTACTTTGAATTGTATTGTAAAAGTGACACAAGTGGTTTACGCAAGCATGTCATTTAGGTTAACTCTGGTGTGGTTTAATTATTTTGTGTTGTGGGTTTTATGTATTATAGCTAACTGAAGATCTAAAATTGCTCAAGGAGATGCTCAGCTCGAAAATTAATCTTATTGAAACAAAAGTATGTAATTACTGATTGAGTGGTTAATTGATTATACATTGATTGTGTGAGATGTATGACCCATGATACCTTTATTTTGGTTTTCTTATAGAATCACGACCTTGAGAGAGCCAATGGCGATCGGTTATCAGCATTTTCCGATATGTTTGAAGCAAAGCTCTATCTGTGGGTAGTTAAGAGGAAAAAAAGATCTTGAGGCTAAGCTCAAGCTCAGTCAACTTGAGGTGCCTTGCTCTTCTTCTTTCTTATTTGTCTTTTGGCCTTATGCTTAATCATAATTAGGAATCTCAACTCTTCTTTTTTTTAAACCTGTTTTGAAAGCAAAACTACAAAATGACAACAAAGAATTAGAAGAATCCGTCATTCGTGATCGTCATCAGGTGGAAAATCTCAGCAATGAAAACCAAGAGTTGATGAAGCAATTGCAAATCTGCAAGGTATATGATGTGGCTGTTATCAACGTTTAAGGTGGTACTCTCTTTTTGAATTCATAGACACCGCCTTTACATGGTAATATTTAATATTTTAAATAGAAATCCATTTCTTTAACTGGATGGAAAATCAGTTTTGGTTAATTTGCATCACTAAAAGATTGCTGATGCGTAAAAGCTTAAACATACTGCGCTTGAGCTTGAAAAAGCTTTTCGCGATGGTGGTGTACGGGAAGTACAAGACATGATCGTTAAAGTACTTTTATATTCTTTTATAGTAGTTAACAACATTTGATCCTTCTGTTGATTTTAAACACGTAGGGAATGCATCTTTCCAATCTCTAAGGTCAGGCGCAATGCTTGCGGGGTAAGCTTGCTATAACCAACTGTGCTGTAAGATCCAAATTGCATTTTAAAGTAGCTATATGTTGGTAACTTTTTGTTTGATGTTAGCAAATGGGAAGGTTGGTTATGTCAGTTAACCTCATAGGTCTTCCCTTGTTTGTATCGAAACAGATAATAATACAGTTGGAACCTTTTGTTATAGAATACAAATCAACACACAGGGAGCGATCAGTCATAAAGATTGTACAGACTCAATTGAAATTAATGTTCTTGATGGTGATAATTTTAATAATCTTGCTTCCAATGTCCTTATTTGTCAATTACTTGAATATCTATAATCTTTCCTTTTTCTGATTTTTATTTCAAATACACCAAGATTGATTATAGCCATTGTTTTAATGTTTTCAGATAGTCCTTTCTAGAGACGTTGTGCCCAAAGTCCCTGCTAAGAGCTCACCATCTGCTACCAACCAAACTGATACTGTTGCCCAACGTAAGTTTCTCACTTTAGTGAAATTATTTATATTTATGTTATGATAAAAATCGTGTAGTTTCCCACTGCCACAAACATCCAGATATAACTTCAAATTATAACGGTTATGTTTAATCCAACCGCTCACAAAATATTCTTGTCTTTATACTGATTTACATATTAACAAGGATGCCTTTTTTATGTTTCATTAATCAGAAGTACCGAGACATGACTTAGAGCCGTACTTGGACTATGTTGATTATTTAATTGATCTCTTTCATTTTTGCAGCTTCGTTTCATAGATACCCAACAATATGGTCTCAGAGATACCCTTCTATATATTTTGCAAGTAAGTTATTTGTGTATTCTTTTTTATTTAGCAAATAGTTATTTGGCTTGGCTGTCACTTATTGCAGTTATGCACTATTTTGTTAATTGCAGCCTCTTATGGAAAATTTTACAGCAAAAACTTATGATTTATTTGAAAAAGACCGTGTCGCATATATCCAGGTATCACATTAACTTCTGGGTTGGCTTATATTTAGACTATATTTGTAAAATATATACTCATGAATTCAGAGCCAGAGCTAGAAACTTTTGGTTGAGGAGGCACACTTTGATAAATTTTAGAAACTACACTATAAATTGGTACTTAGGGGGAGCAAATTACGAAAAAGGCCAAACATTTTCGAATATTTACACTATAATTTTTTTCGTTAAGGGGGCACTTGCCCCTTGTGACCTCCCTTTATCTCCGCCCATGCTCATGATTAAACAAAAACATAAAATGTATAGTATTAGAATAACACTAAATCTGCAAAATATATATGCATGTATTCATAACTAAATCTTAATACATGAATTTTACTTTTATATATTTTTTGCGTGCTTCAATCGATCATGATATGAAGATTTTGTTATTGGCTGTATGTATTCATATTTAGCGCATGTCATTTACCTTCTTTACATCTTACGATTTATGTTTGTTTATGGCAGTACCAAAGGGCAGTCAGTAAGGTGTTGATGGATAGGATCCCTGATGAAAAGGCATCTACGACAACCACTGTAAGCTTTACATGCAACATCCTCCATTGTACATCAACTATTGTGTGCCCAAACTGGCTTTACAGCGCGAGGTGGCAATTTCAAGCCATTTACCCATGACTGGGTCAATGGTCATACACTCATACCTGTTACATTTTATCACAAATAGGTCACTAAAACCAGATAATTTTTTAATTAAAAAAAATTGTTATCTTATCTATTAATAACTTCATTATATTTGAACAAATAAATGTTTCTGGTTAACTCTACAAAGCTTTGTTTTGACCTGTACCAAAATTATCTGTTTTGACCTATTACGCAACCCACCCGACATGCCCATTTTGCCAACATTTATTTATTTATTTATTTATTTCTGAAGATATGTATGTTTTGACAACATTTTAATGTTGTTTTGTAGGTATTGATGGTTGTAGGTGCTAGACGAGGACCTCTTATAAGGGCATCTTTACAGGTATGCATATGCAACATCCTTTACAATAACCAATAAGCAATGCGCAAGGGTATTTTTGATAGGCTGTATTTATGGAAAATTACTCCCAATGACGGTGAAAAAGCCATTGAGCATTTTTGAGTTTTTTATTGAAGGAAATTGCCTTTATTTTGAGCATTTAAAAGTGAAAGAAACTGTTTTCAATAATGAGTTTGAGATTGCTTTTTCCAAGCGTTTACTTTTTAGATTCACATATACATATTTACCCTCAAGTGAAGCAAGTATGCAAGACGTTTCAGTAGGTGCTATATTATACTAGCACGTATATATAAAAAAAAGTATCCACATTGGTCTTTTGCAGGATGCTTTGATTTTGACTACCTTACAATTGCAAGATATATATCAGAATTGCAGGCGACATCATCTGAAGCACGAGTTTACAAGAATTTGTTCAGGACCAATGGTTGTGTGACACCGCAGATGGTAAAAAGGGTAAAGCACTAACAAATGGTACGCATTATATCATTTGAACCTAAGAAACGAAATAATGAAAAGATAACAATAAGTCTCTAAGCTTAATACATGTGCTTAAAGTATAAAAAAAAAAGTTGGTATTTCACGAAATTGGCTATTATAGACTACTGAATTTGGATTTAGAGGCTTCACTTATGTTCAACAAACACTACTTGACCCATGTAATGTATCTTACCTGCAAAGTGTTATATCATCACTTTGTATTTATTTGATTGAGGTCTATGATATCATTGACAGTATATTGGTCTACAATCGTAGCTCTTTGGATTGCATGGTTTTCAAGATGATACTAATATTCGGATATGATAAATGATCTGGAACAGATTGAAGCCATAGTCCAAAATTCCTCACGTTAAAAACTTTTTAAAACTTTTTGTCTAACATATGGTACTTGCCTTTCTTTGTTAAAAAGATTTTGTCTAAGCTTTTTGTACTAGATAAACAAGCTGGTAGCAATATACCTAATTAACAGGTTTTTTAAACAGTTTAGATTTGCTTTGTTATAATCGAAGTTTAGACCATTATAATATATTATAAAAATGGAAATCGCACGGGACAATTAGAAAATTCTTAAGTGGTCCGTTCTTTGTCCGTTATGAGTTAATTTGGCTTCTCATTGGTGGATTCTTTATTAGCATATGAACATTAAGTACCTACAGTAGCATAATGGACCAACTGTTCTATTCTTATTGGCTCATTTGTGTTTGCCATTTTCCTGTTCATGTACGGTTTCCTGTGATTACCCCGTAATACAAGTCCTAAGTTGTTTAACATTAGTTTACATCACTTGATATATGTACGAATATTTCATTATATCATTTCCAACTTTCTATCATCTCCTAGAAAATTCCAGCGCCTGTGATTCTTCTTCTCCATATCATTAAAGCCACAAACCTAAAATATTTTCACCAAACAAAACACATTAAGTTAATCATCAAAAGGGAAAAAAACACGCACGACAACACAAATCCAAAAATCCATCAGTCAAATTGTTATTCGATCAAAGCCACAAAAAAGATCGGGTTTCTTATATCGATGGGAAGCGAGCCGGGGTGTAGCAAGGATTCCGGCGGGGTCAAGAAAAACGATCCACATCCTAATAAAGCTGGTAATTGCAATCCTATCGAATGGTCCACCTTACGAGATCCAATTTCAGAGGTTTGTATTAATTTTTCAAGCTATCTTCTTTTCAGTTCAAAATAAGTGATGTTGCAATGAAATAGAAATTTGTTCTGTTCCAGTTTTTAGTCTCAACTCAGTATGACACTTTTCATTTGTTGTTTTGAGGTTGAATCAGAAGCAAAATAAGACCACTGATATTACACACGTTTGTTTTTCTTACACAAAATTGGAGAAAAAAACTATTGGGTCTGACTAAACCGACCCAAGCCATTTCGACCCGTATTAAAGTTTTAAGCTTGATACTTGCATTTATGAATCGCTAAATTGGATTATGTTTGCATTAAAAGAGTAATATGTAACCATACTCATACCCTTGATTTGATGTGGTTTAAAATTTGTTACTAGATAAAACTAATACTCTAATTTAACTTAAGCTATTTATTTAGTACCATATAAAAGGAATTTAGGTTTGAGAAAGGTACTCTTCTAGAAAATATTATGATTGTTCGGTCCATATCAATGAACTTTGTTGTTATTTTGTTGTGGTGTCTGTTTGGGGGATGGTAGGTGAATAGTGAGGAAAATAGTGTTAAAACAAAATCAATGACAACATAACTATAATGGACACAAGTTAGATACACATGACATACATATGAGCTACAATTACAGATTCTTTTTAAAAGCATAATACAAAAACCTAGATGAAGAACCAAATCAAACACAAATATCACAAAAATGAATCCTATATTTTGTTTCTTTAACATTAAATTCCAACTATTGATTTTGTTCGTCCACTACTTAATACAAGGCACAACATATTTGATAGATCGTGAGAAGATGACGACTTCAAGAAGTTCCAAGACTCGAGCATAAGTCGTTTCCTTGATCCCTTGAAATGAACCACCTGAATAAAAACACAGATAAAATAAAAAATTAACTATCATGCTTTCTTTTCATGATGCACTTTAAGATGCATTTTTCGACAATGTAATGTGTATTAGATGCAAGTTATGGTTCAAAATGTTTACCAACTGTCCGTGTTCTGATTTGCAGGCTCATGACATAATATGCGGATACTAATGCTCGCTTTGTAAGTTTGACTTCTTTGTTTTAAAACAGCAGAGTCGGCTGGAAGTGGTACGGCACTTGGTTTGTTGTTCACGACGACAGTGAGTTGGAAGTTTGGTGGGACATTTGCGTAACTTTGAATTGCTGCTCATTTGTAAGTTAATAATTTTAATACTTGACATTGGAATTTTCAGTTTGTAAAAATAAAAGCGACACTTAATACTTAGGCTCATTAAGTCGGTAAAATTGGTAGGTTTTGGTTAACGTTGAAACTTTTAGCTACTCTGAACATTTTCGGTATTCAAATTCAGAAAGATGACAGGACTGAAGCTAAAGTAGCAATGTAGGGATTCAGATACAGAAATGATAGAAGAAGGAAGGGACTTGGTTTTCAGAGCGAGGCGTGAATTTAATAATAAGGGTGGAATTGGTTGCTACATAATGAACAGGTATGGATACACTCGGTTTATGTTTTAGAATTCAATGTATAATGATA
Source organism: Chrysanthemum makinoi (assembly GCA_910596185.1). Lineage (NCBI taxonomy): Eukaryota > Viridiplantae > Streptophyta > Magnoliopsida > Asterales > Asteraceae > Chrysanthemum > Chrysanthemum makinoi. The sequence continues at coordinate 206,492,400 of OU343220.1, forward strand.
TGGTGTTGACACTTGAATTAGAGGCGATCTTGCAGGCACTACTACAGGAATTTGAGAATTTGAAACAACTCTGATATGACGATTAAGAGCGGAAGATGTTGCGAGGAAGATTTGTTGCAACAAAATTTTGTGAAGGTTGAACGTTGTTGCTTTTTTTCTTAATGGGGGACGGTGGATTTCCATAGCTGATTCTCTTGCAAACAGGGAATTGATCAAATGAGTACAAGATGTTATTTTGGAGGTAGTCTGTTATTCCAAGTGAGTACTACAACAATACAACTTACATCTGAGTATGTATCATGTGAAATTTTTATTAATGAAATACCATTGTCCTTATAAGAGTGTTTCTACCAGTTTTTGTATACATTTATTTAGTAGTTTGCTATGTGTTCTATAGAAGTTTTATTTCTCTTTTTCAAATTTGCTTTCCTTTTGTTAGGTATTGATTCTTAAATATGTGTCTCATATTTACTCATTTGTTACGTATTGTGCCTACCCCATTGCTTACTAAAAAAACGTTAACATAATTCTAATAAATATAAAGGCGGCTGCCCCAGCGTCTTGAACAATACCGCTCGTTTATACAAAGCCTTGTTATATTTGTGTGTAAAACGAGGGATCCTAAGAGTATTGGCCTATAAAGGCTAAAAGTATTGGTTCATTTCTTGTCCGAATAGTTTCAATTTCATTGTTGGGAAACAACATTGCAACTTGCAAAAGTTATATTTAAAATTCAAAAGTTCTATAAATATTTTACATTAGTGTTCTTTATTGTTTACAAAAACTTATAAAATTTTATAATAGGTAAACTAACAACAATAACATGGTAACCCAACAATCAATATTCCAACATAAAATTAAGCTATTCGTTTACAAAATTTATCGATGCAAAAAAGGATTTGTGGTTGAGTATGGAATGAATAGAGATGTTGAATTGGGTATGTGACAACTTGAATTTTTGTGTTTCTTAAGCCCAACAATATTGTCTGCCCGTTATATTTTTTCCCCTTTTCAATCGTTTCTTACCAAAGGTTTGAGCACTTTCCTGACACACATACATACACTAGCCAAAGTTCAGGATTAGAATTATCGTTTGCTATCAATTTTGATGTTAATGTTAAGTCCCAGTGCAATATACTAATTGTGCGGCTACTGCCGCTGTTAATCTTTTTAAAAAAAATAAATTTATTGTTAGTTTTTTTTAAAGGCCACATGTAAATTTAAGCACCTGAATGGTGAGTTTCTTATGTGGCTTATGCGTTAGAAATTTACGTTTTATAGGTTTACGTGTAGCTGCAACTTTAAAGGCATGGGCACTAAAGGAAGTATGGAAGATAGCAGTAGTCATACCAGCTTCTCCCTAAAGAAAACTTTGTTAGAATATGTAATCAACAACTTATAGCTTGAGGTAGCGAGCTCCTCAAAAGCAACCGTAATGGTACATATCTTACTTTATTCTCATTCAACATCTTCCACTCTTGCTTCACATATCTAAAAATTTCCTTTGATTTATCATTTCAAGTTCTTATATAGAGTATACGACTATACCTGATGTTGCTTTTACTACTCTAGGTGATGCTTTAGATACATATACTTTGTTGTGGCTGTGTGAATATTTATATATGTACTATGGTAGTTTAGGTGTGAGTTTGGATCCTGAATCTGAAGCATCTTCTTCGTCTTTATGCAGGTATGTTTTCTCAAAAAACATAACCTCAGAAATGTTAGGTCAAAAGTATACCCTTGGTTAGTTTTTTTTGTCAATTTATAAGTTCAGTCCCATAATACTTTCAATATTTGAATACCCCATGCATTTGTGATCTGTTCGTGGGGTTGTGGTTATTAATCATGACAAGAACAACAAGAAGATTAATATTAATATGAAGATGTGCAAGAAGGATTTAGTTAAAGATCAACAACATATTTGTCCTATCTGTTTAATGCTTGGACTAATAATGGGCACCATCGAAATTGGTATGAATATATCTATACCTTTAGTTGTTATTGTTGTTATAATTATGATTTTTTTAGCGTTGTCATTTTTTATACAAAGATTGGTCTGTTTAGCTAAAAGATTGGATATTTAATGAAAAAAAGAATATAACTTTGAGCTTTTTTGCTCAAGAGTTGTCAAGATTAAGGATAAAGTTTTAGCAATGGTGATCTACGTCTATTGATATATGACTGTTTTAGTGTGTGTGTGCATGTGTGTGTTGGAGATAAAAAATTTTCAAACAATTAGCTTTGGGTAGGGTCTATTGATTGTTAAAATGAGACAAATGTGATTACTTCTTTGTTTGGGTTAGCTGCTTGCTTTAGATGTATAGAAAAAGCTTATAGGAAGTCCTTCTTTATACAAATTCTTGGACTTGGTGCTTATTTGAACAAAAATTTGATACAACATCAATGAGCAAAGCGTTTGAACACAACTTTGATAAGCAAAGTGTTTGAACAGAACTTCGATAATTCTTGGACTTTGGTAAAACAACTATAACTGACAGTGGACTAACATACCTTCTTTATACAACTTCTTTAAAGTGTTTGAACAAAACATAGGCGAGAGGTTTAAGCTCTTTTTTATTTGTTTATCAGCTTGAGCTTTTTGCTATTTTTGTTCATTGGCTCAAAGCTTGATAAACTCATAAGCCAAATATAATGAGCTATCTGTTCTTACAAATTTAGATACAACCCATAAGCCGACATTATAAGCTTGTCCAAACACAAGAGGCATACATTTGATTTATTGGCAAGTAGAATTAAATTTGTATGCAAAAAGAAGTTAATGTGTTTGCCCACATTTGGTTTCAGGAGTAGATCAGTAGTCACTGAAAGCATCAAGTTTGGTACTTTATCTTTCCAACAAACTGTTATTAACGAGTTACCAACGAGATGTGATTTAGCATAGGAAGGAAGGACAATATAGGCTTACGGGGAGCTTATGCATTAAAAAAAATCCTCGCTTAGCACCCAAACCTGCGGTTTATACTCTTCAATTTGCTACGTAGTTTACTCGATATTATTAAAAAAAATTATTGAACACATACACAGCTCTTAAAATAAACGAACTGAAATTTAATTTGGAAACATATTAAAATTTTCTTAACAATCTTAATTGCAAGAACCCATAATATTGATCTAAAAACCATATTTAATTTGGAACCCATAATATTGATCCAAAAACCATGTATTATTATAAACTTAATAAATGAACTGAAATTTCAATTTATTATGAGTTAATATTTTACGATGAAATATGACAATTATTGATCCATGTTTTGTACTAACAATTAAGGAGTGTCGTTGATGGCTTACAATAAACGAACTGAAATTATAAGTAAACCATATTAAGGTTGTTGAAGCACTCAAGGTAAATCAATTTCTTCTCACATTACATCATCCAAAACTAATTTGAATATCAAATACATAAATGGTTTCATGTTATAATGGGTACCATGTTAGTGTTTATTATAAGGGGTAATTATGAGAATGCATCTTTTGCTCAAGGTGTCATCACTTTTTAGGAAAAAAGTTTGGGTATTTCAAAATAAACCTTGAGACTTGCGACTTTTCTACTTTTCATATAAGCATGACAAGTGTCCTTCGAAGTTTGTGTACCCAATCATAATTTTAACTAAATTGTCTATTATACCCTTGTCTTTTTAGTACAATGACCGAATCTCGACTTTTTAAGAATCTTGCGAATTTTTTTTGTCTTTTAGTAAAAAAAGTCAAAGTTACTAAAATATTTTTTATACTTTTCGCTCCTTCCCAATGCTGAGCGACTTAAGCGAAATAATATTAGCGACTTTTTTACTTTATACTTTTGTACCTTTTAGTACATTTTTACACTTTTCAAAATTATAATTTTAACTAAATTGTCTATTATACCCTTGTCTCTTCCATTTCTACCAATCATTTTTCTCATTCATTCCCTATACATTTCCACCAATTATTGTTTCGGATTGCATTCACAAAGCAGTTATGCATCGTGAAACAACGTAAGCATGTCTCGATCTATTTTGGAAACTGACTTCATGGTGGGGGTGAATATAAATCCTATCTCGGCTTACCATCCGGTTTTCGGTAAGTTCTCTTATGATGGACGTACTCTCATTTCTTATATGTCGATCTGTGGGAGGGTGTATTCGTTAACTCACAATGGGTCAAACAGGAATTGCTTCAATTTGTTCTGGAGCACGTGGAAGATAAGAATGTGGAACCCCTTCTCGAGGTACTTTTATTTTTGTGCGGATGCGGTACTAAACTATCGACACATAAACACCCTCTTTGGTATTTCTTAACACAATAGGTACTTTTTTTTCATCTAGGGATTGTTAGAGGCACGCGTGCGAACTTCAACCGGTAATTTCTAAATTAAATGACCGTCTTAAAGATCTTCTCTTTGTGGACATTGCTTTGGATTCTCTTGTTAGGACAGCCATTGAAAGGGGCTACTGAGCGGTTAAAGAATGCTAAACCAGAGGTATGATTACTATTTGTTAAGTTTGATTTATATATATCAAGCTTTGACAAATTTCATTACTCCACAGAAAATTATGTATTTCATCACTCTTCTTCTCGAGAACCTCATACTTTCATCAAACAACAACGAAGATATGATATATTGTTGGAAGGGATGGAATCGAGCACTAACTATGGTGAAGAATGGAGACAACGATTGGGCATTATTTGCAAAGTCGGTCCTTGATAGAACTCGACTTGCACTTGCTAGCAAGGGAGAGTCATACCATCAACTGTTGCAACCTTCTGCTGAATACCTTGGAACACTGCTTGGATTGGACCAATGGGCGGTATGATATTATGCTACTCCGTGTTAACTTAAGTATCACATTATCATTTTTTTATTTTCTTGTGGATTTTATATAGTTCTTGTTATATCAATGAAGCTATAAATTCTTGCGGTAAGCATTTTCACCGAGGAAATGATTAGATTCGGATCATTTGCTTCTTTATGATCACTGGTTAATCGACTTGACCCTATTCTCCGCAGTGTCGCTAATTTGGGGAGGTTGGTCTAATTTTTTTAATACTCGACTTCATCTTTGTGTGTATTTGAATCATTAAACCACATCCTAATGCGACATCACTTTCTTTTGGCGGTGGCAAGTTATCATCCATAGTTGAGTTTTCCGTGAACCTGTTTGCCACGCTATTATTTATATGCTTATGCTTTACTAACGTACATATCTATGGCGAGGAAGTGATTAATCGGGGTCCTTTGGTATTGGGTCAAAAACACGCTCATGAAATAGCTGTTCATATTATCGGTTCTTGACATGTTTTCAAGATACAAGACTTCTCGGAATGACAATATAAGTTCATTTGATGAGAGTACAATGGCGATGGAGGCGATTGTTCTTACGCAAATGATGCGTTCAAAGAATGACACTGAATCTCAGCAGGGATGTATAGTTAATCCACCATCACCCATTTCATGAATTTGAGTTTATGGATTTGATAAAGCTTTATTGTTATTGTTATTGTAATTGTAATCGGTTCAAACTTATGCTCTTCAATTTAAAGAAATCAAAAACTTTAAAGTGTTGTAAAATTCCATTTTCAGATGGACTTGACATGTAATGCAATCATGTCTCATTTCATACATCAAATACTTTGACAAAGTTACAAGGCAAAAGTAGCGTAAAAATAAAGCTGTTGTTTTGTCACATAATTGAACCTCATACATAATTCTGCCGCAAGAAAACTTTATAATCAAATGGCTCTATTAATGGATTACTCGTCAATGATGCCATCATTCTACCGACCATGAAAAACTAATGAATTGAATAAATGAAAATCAAAACTACTAGTTTCTTTCCTTTTTTGTTTGTTGTTTGTTCTATGCTTCTTTACAATTTGTACATTGAAGTCTCGAATTTGAAAGAATCAAATTCATCATCTGGAACGTCTAAATCTTAACCAATAAGGTTCTCTAGAAGGGGATCTAGTTGGTGTTGGTGGAAGGTGGAGTTCCTCTACGTATATAGCGATGGCGGTGTTGTTGTTTGGCGTGGGAGCGAGAGGGTGCCCACTGTCTTCAGTGGCTCGATCGAAAAAAAGAGGTTGGAGTCACTGGAGGTGGTGGCGGACGTCCCTCCCTAGAGTCTTGATGATTTTGCAACACCGTGAAATAAAAAGATCATGAATTGGCATACTAACAGGCTTTATAAAAAGATCATGAATTGGCATACTAAGCGGCTTTATGAATTGGCATACTAGCGGTGGTTTAGTAACACAAGCGATGGAATGAAATATACTAGCGTGGTTTAGTAACACTAGCGTGGTTACCAAAATATACTAGCAGTGGTTTAGTAACACTAGCGATGGAATGAAATAAAGTAGCACATGGTATTTGTATGATCAAAACAAAAGGAATAAAGGATATATACCTAAATCTGATTCACTTCGTGCATGCTTAGCTATATCTTCAATCGTTACACTATTCACACACCTAACGCCAAAAATGTAATAAGTACAATTCAGAATGTCATTGGAATAATTGAAGGAGCAGAAGAACCCGATAGGTACTCTATTGTCTATTTTCTATCAATTATATAAGTTAACGTCAAGTGCTAGGATAAACGAAAATGCGAAAGCACCTTCTTATTAAGAGGTTAGATTATGTTTCATCAATGTGTGACCGCAGATTAGGGACGAGTAATTAACCGGATAAATCTGCACCAAGATCGAGATGACAGTTTAGTACTTCATGTCATGAACATTGTAATCTTTACATAGGATATAGTTTAGATGTAGATAAAGGTGGCAATTTGTACTCATCTACTTATGTACGGATCACTAGAGTTTAAGGAATATCTCTAGCGGGTCAAATGGGTCAAAAGTCACCCAGAGTGCTTCTACATAAAGCAATGTAAATCCCATAATAAACAAAATGTGATTATTATTGTAAAATACAACTAAGGCGGGATTTAGGACAAACCACAATTCTCAGCAAGCTTTGATGAATTCAACCTGCGAGATGGCATAGAACTCAAGAGTCGCTGATAATATGGAAGTAGAGACTGTGAGACACGCAGATGAAAATGAATATTCATATAGCCAAATTCTTAAAACTGCCAAGTCACACAGTAACACACACACACACACACAGAGAGATTCCATTTACAATCAACATAGCTGGAGATGCAAACGACATTTCACATGAAAAATAAAGCATAAGACGTTCCCATCATAATGGCATATGCTGACCTTTGGTATTGAAGATGTGTTCCGCAGCTCCTCGTCTTACTCGAGTTTCAAACACGCAAATATCTCATAGATAAGACGACTGGTAACAGAAATCCATGTTATAAGAAGGTATATGTACTACATCTATATCGACTTCTAATAATATCAAGCTGGCGTAACTTATTCAGGTAAAAATTTTATTTCTCCTTACATAAACCGACCAATCCTTTAGTTTTAAGTTTAGATTTCTATTCGACTCCAATCTTTAGAAAATAAAAATCAGATTCAGGGGTACCTCAAAAAGGTTGTTGGTGATTACTGATCGACATTGAGATGAGCCTATTTTCATTGTGTCAAGCTAATTCTCCTAGCAGACTATTGATTAGTGATCAGGACAACTTTTGACTTATACTATTGAAGTTTCCTGAATGCAGTTAATGCCTAAAAGATGCTAGAAATATTGTATAGTACCAATTATAGAATGAACTGATCGGGTATCCTACCAACAGTGGCAATAAGGTAAGCAACATAACGAGTCAGTTTACAAACATATATGGTAAACAAAAGCTTACCTAAACCCCAAGAATCAATTGTCCATGGTGGAGACTTCACGATTGTTACCCGATCTGCTTTTGCGCTCGGTCGGTTTGTATTGTGAGCCAATAAGCCATTCATCATCATGGTTACTCGGAAGTGCAACGTAAATCAAACTAATTACTATGTCATCACAATATGCAAAATGCTAAATGTCCAGTAAAATCAACAAATTCAGGCAATTAACTTCGGCAATAACAACGGTGGCTAAAGGGGTGTTTGTATTGGCTTATTTGAAGAGCTTATGGTGACCAAAATGTATGTAACATTTTCATATATATAAATATCTTTTGATGACCAAAATGTACTAACAAAAGTAAAATGACTAAAACGAGCCAAATGAACATCACGTTGGTTGTACTATAAAACAATCGGAAAACAACTAACCTCAGAGACAATTGCATTGATCATCTCCATTGCATTCTTAACCTTCTGCTCACTACCATAAATGTTGACGGTTCTCTCCCATGCTTGCCCATCCACTGGAGGAAAAGATGTATCGGCTAGATAATAACAATTGGTAATACATGAATTTTAACAAATTTAAAAAAACAAGATAATGACTTGTGTGTTGCTGATTAAGATGAAGTTTAAGAACAAACCTCTAACCATGTACCAGACTCCGCTTCAATTCTCTTGAGATTGGTACCATCGATTCGATAGAAGGGACAACCTTTATACACATACACAATCACAAACAGCAAAATTTTAGTATGCCAAAATAAAATTACAGGCTGATGGTTTTAGTCCAAATAGGGTGGTTTACCACCTTAAGAAAAGGTATGCTCATTGGTTTGTGACAAATATCAAATGGTATTATAGCTGTTGGGACAGAGGGCGCATCATATTTCTCAGCAAAACATAAAGCACATCAGACTTCCCAATGTTAGCTAAACCTACAGATTGAGTACCCAAGCTATTTTCTAAAATAACAAAAAGAAGAATGATGATATTCTATTGGTAAAAACCTAGAGGTGCATAGATAAGTGGGTTGGATTATGGGTCAAAACAGGTCAAGTGGAAGCATATTACTTGTAGTAGAGGTGAAAATGGGTAGCAGTTGGGTTGAACAAAATACAATTTTGTTAATTTTTAATCCTATTTTATAAATACTTAAGAGTTGGTTATGATACAATAATGATCTAAATTGTCTAGAAATATTTTAGGAGGTTGAATGCATCAAAATCAGACTTCGGGAATCGGGTGCCTTTTAAGTTTCAACCCGTTCCCCTTCTAACTACTTTAATTGATTTGAAATGTTTGAGCTATAAGACAAGCCAAATTGACCCCTATATATCTAAATGGGTCGAAATGGCTACTTTTAAACAAAAATTCATACTAATTTTGGATGTTAAAAGTAATAGTTTGGCATACAAAGTCAAAATGTTATTATTTTGTGAAAAACAAAGTGGACATGGTAGTAAGCTGACCTCTGTGATTGCATCCGTCACGAGCAATTCAGCGATTTTAACCTGATCAACAGTACCCAACAGTATGAGATAAGCATGACGATGAAACCTGGCTGGTGTATCAGTAAATATCCCTATTGTAGCCCCTGAGGCACTATATATGCTCATTAGCCTTCCATCTTGGTTTCCTAGAATGTTAAGAACCTATGGATTGAAAAATAACAAAAATAATCAATATTCGGTGACATGAAATAGGGAAAGATGGAAATGTTTTTGTACAAAATTCGGTGTTGGGTGATAACGTACATCTTTGCTACGAATCCTTGATAATTCCCTTGTCACTCCTTCCACGAACTTGGACCAAGCGCATCTTGACCTGATATGATTATATCTTTGTAGATCAAATACAACATAACAACAATGACTTCAAGCAACATCCTACTATGAACATCTAGCATTTCAGCGATTTATGCTTATGGAATATCATCCAGCTAGACTAATATAACAGAACTTACACAAATACACAGAGTATAAGCTCACCTACTTTGTGAAATTAAAATTATTGTCTAAATTAAGAAGCAAATTTCATATACATTTTATCGGACAGTTAAAAATGGACAGGTATTGACATCATCAGTCCAAAGCATCCATGACACGACAAACACCTATTTAACTCACATACGAGATACCAACGGTGACTTTAAGCCATGCTACAAAGAACATCGAGCATTCTCATCATGATACTTCATCAAATCGCATATTTACTAAAACAGAAAAGTTCATATAGATCATTGTTGCATATCGATCGATATAACGGACAAATTCATTGATGCATTATATCGAACACTTATAATGCACATATATTTATACATTTAAAGTAGTTTAACGTAAGTCCTTGTCCCAAACATTGTTTTATTACAAATTACGAGTCATCACACTAATCATGAAATTATTAGGAGGTAACCTAATCTTATCAGAAACACAATAACTAAACTAAATCACTAACATGAAACAAACACCGATCAAGTTTTTCATTCTAACACAACAGTAATCCCAACTTCTTACTGATAATTCACGAAATTGAACTTTTCTTACAAACACTCCTATTTGGCTATTTACTAAGAAATTTTAATTGACGCATTATAACAAACACCTAAGCTGCACAGACTATAACACGTTTAAACTATTTAACAAATGCTCTAGTTCGATCCCAAACATCATGAATTCACACTTTAAAAAGCGCGCCAGTGAGATATGGGAGACTGCTTTCATTTGCTATAACAGAGATATGGGAGTGAATCCCAACTTCTCACTGCAGCCGTCTTGATCCTTAAACAAACAACAAAAGCAAGAAATACGAACCTTGTTGCCGCCATCAATGATAAGTGGACGATCACACAACCTCAAAAACATCTCTTTCTTAGTACCAAACCACTGCTAGTATATTTAGGTAACCACTGCTACTTTATTTTATTCCACTGCTAGTGTTACTAAACCACTACTAGTATATTTAGGTAACCATCGCTACTTTATTTTATTCCACGCTAGTGTTACTAAACCACTACTAGTATATTTAGGTAACCACTGCTACGTTTCTCGAAACCACTGCTAGCTTGTTTTGATTCTAATCAATATGGGACTCGCACTATTGCATACTAAGTCCACACAACAATTGGTGATAATCGAAGCTCATTTACACAACAATCGGTGTAAATGAAACACTAATTATTATATGTATATTAAAATTAGAGAAATAATACCTTCGGCGACGGTGAATTGACCGGAGATGGTGAGATAACCAGAGATGAAGGTGTTGATAGCCGGAGGTGAGGGTGTTGATAGCCGGAGTTGACGGCGGCTTGAGAGAGAGATAAAACTTCGATTTTTAATTGAAATGACAAATAATGTGAGGAGTTATTGTTTCCCTTAGATATAGAGCAAGAGAGCAAATGTATGGACTCTGAGAGCAAACGGAGTTGATGGCGGCACTGTTTACGTCCTACAATCAGTTATGCATTCTCAATCACAACAAATGTTTTTGTTAGAATTTTTATTTACTTTTTATTCTTGAGTTAAAGTTTCATCATTAAATGGAATTTTTCTTGTAGTGTGAATTGCTAGCAGTTGCCAATAACAGTTTTAGAGTTTTAGTTTCATAGTTTTTAGTTTAAAAAGTGAATTGGTAGTAGTAGTAGGCTAATTTTGGTTTTGTTAAAGGAAAGAAGATGCTCAACATGTAATATTTAAGGGTACAATAGTCATTTTAATTTAAAAAGTATTTAAAAGTTATGTAAAAAAAATATAAAAATACAAAAATACAAAGTTAAAAAAGGAGCTCAAAGTAATTCGCTTAAGTCGCCAAAGTTGGGAAGGAGCAAAAAGAATAAAATAATACTTTTCAAAGTTTGACTTTTTCCTCGAAAATATAAAAAAATAAAATCGCTCGAATATTAAAAAGTCATTTGGATATAAGTCGATTATAAATCATAGGGATGAAAAGGTAATTTCAATGATTGGGTTCGAAAAGTGTCGGGACACTTGGCACTCTTAGATTGGAAGAAAAAAGTCGCAAGTCTCAAGGTTTATTTTGGAAATACCCAAAATTTTTTCCTAAAAAGTGATGACACCTTGAGCAAAAGATGCATTCTTAGAATTAGCCCTTATTATAATGTTTTAAAATTAATGACTAAAAATTGGAGATCACGAATATTTGTCATAATTGTATTTTTTAAAAGCCTATGATAAATCAGCATCATACATAGAGCCTGCAAAAGGAGTGAATGAAGAAGTGCTTGAAAACTCCATAATGCCTCCATCATGAAAAGTAATCAAACCTGTCACCGAAGAAGCATATTGGATGAAATGTTATTGATTTTGTGAAATTTTATGTTAATATTTATAGATGAATAACATCAATTGGGTAAATTGCTTAAAATGCAACATTGCAACACCAACAAACCTGGTGTTAGCGAAGGGGGCGTGAGGTATTATAAATGAACTGAAACATCGTCTCTCGTGTGATAATTTTTTGATGAAAAGACTGGAAAAGATAGACAATGATTCTGGTGAATTGGAAAAACATCTCATGTTTGTTTATTCGAACAAAGCATTTGATGAAGTAACTGATGTGCATTATAAGTAAGTTCATCAACTTCGAGTTTAACTCCTCCTATGAAGTTATCTTACCTAATTTGAATATTTATCTTTAAGCATGTACCAGCTTTAGATACGTGCGCTGGACAAATCAGGTTCAGTTTCTTTGACCTTTATTTGACAGGGTAGCTTTAAATGGCAAACTCATATCACATCTGATCTCTTTGCTTTAAACAGGTAAAAATAGCACCGCTGGTCTCTTTGCTTTAAATGCCAAACTGTAGCATTTTGTGTTAACTAAACCTTTTGATTCATTACTTCTCTGTGCCACTCTGACATAACTGAAATCACTCTTATTACTATATTGATATCCCAGTTGAAAAAAAGCCACTACTAAGTGGCATATGCAGGTTATTGGGTACAACTATTCATAACCAACAAAAATTTACAACAAAACTAAACAAAAAACGATAACTATTAACTTCAAACAATAAAAACACGAAGATACTTTTACCTTTCTTAAAAACAATTTATAAACTACACCCAAAACTATCAACAATACAATACAAATGACATGTGTTATTTAAAACAAAATAACAATTTAGCAAAAAAGCAAAAAACTTTATTTATTATAATTTATGTTTTTTATAAAAAAAAGTATTTAATTATTGCATAATAAGGAAGATTTAGTTTCTTTCAAATACATATTTCCCTACTAAATGTTGCCTGTTGGGTTTTGCTTTAATAACTCACCACATCTAGGATTTAAAAATTTTATTAAAAAAACATCGTAAGTTTACGAGAATTCTAAAAACACATACTCGAGCTATCTTAATCGTGTATCTTGGTTTATAAAATTTCGTTTAAAAACTTATTGAAAATAAAACCTTATATAACTACTAACAATGTCATAAAAAAAATAATCAAAACACGTAACACACCATAATATAATTATAATGTAAACTAACAAAATAATGAAATCAAATTTAAACATGAAAATTAAAGAAGTCTGAACAAAAACACTAACACTTCTCAAACTCAGTAAATGGTAGATGGAGGCTCCTTAAAGAAGCCGCCCGTTTAAAAACCACATTTGTAAGTATTCTACCATCATTATCAAAAGCATATAACCACAACCTTCTTCCCCTATTCCTGGTAAACACACAAACATCACCACTTAACAAACAAATGGTATCAACAACAAAACTCCACTTGTCACCTGACAATACATATATATTCTCATCACAACGAACATCAAACCAAACCATAAATCCATTCATAGATATTTCAATATCGTCAACATCATCTAAATTTGGTAAAAAATCAGTTGGAACCACCTATATACAATAAGTAAATAAACATAGTTAACAAAAACAAAAATAATAATAATAAATGTTAATAATATTATCAAATGTAAAAGATGTTCATGATTAATATTGTTTAGAACAAAATGTTAGAAAGTAGTTACCTCATTCTAGACGTTTTATGGATTATGGTAACATCAATTTTAGTTCTTAACCGTTTAGTTTAACTTTAAATAACTTTTTAGTATATATTTTTTATACTAAATCCCAAAAATAAAACCACAAATCAAAGTACTTACATTCTTTTAGTCATTTTATGGATTATGGTAATATCAATTATAGTTCTTAACCGTTTTATTTAACTTTTAATTACTTTTTAGTATATCACTGTTCTACAAAATCCAAAAAATAAAAACCACAAGTCAAAATACTTACCTGCTTTTAGCCGTTTTATGGATTATGGTAACATCAATTATAGATCTTAACCGTATCATTTAACTTTTAATTACTTTTTAGTATATATTTGTTCTACTAAATCCAAAAATAAAAACCAAGTCATACCCGTCCATCGGACGGGTTTTGACTATATATATATATATTTATATATATATATATATATATATATATATATATATATATATATATATATATATATATAACTTTCAAAACATACTCTTAAACCACAGGGGATAAAGACGTACAATTCTATGAAATAAGAAATATCGTTTGGAAATATAAACGTAAATATTCATAAATTAAAAACAATATCATTTTATTTATAAAACTATAAACGCAACTTTTTTATATAAAACTAAAAAATTTATTCATAAATTAAAAACATTACATAGAAAATATAAAACGTAAACGTACGAAATAAATAGTTTATGAATGTTTAGAAAAATATAAAACGTAAACTTTCGCATAAACATTTTATTTATAAATATTTACGTTTATATTTCCAAACGATATTTCTTATTTCATAGAATTGTACGTCTTTGTCTCTTGTGGTTTAAGAGTATGTTTTGAAAGTTTATATATATATATATATATATATATATATATATATATATATATATATATATATATATATATATATATATATATATATATATATATATATATATATGTATCTATATCAAACTTTATCATTTTTATAAAATCGTATGTATGTCAAAAGCATATCAATATTGGGCTTGTTTTGTTCGTAATTCAAAGCTCTTCGTATCGATATTTTTTTCATTAACGAATTTGCTAGATATTTGCTAAATATTTGACAAATAAAGTTTGTTATATAAAAAAGTTGTAATTATTAAAAAGTTAAAGGGTATTTTTTGTAACTTTTTAAATTTTGAAAATGGAATTAGTATGAATATTTAATAGATGTCGTGTAATATTCTTCTCTACATGGTAAAAGATACCCTACATGTCATTTTGCTAGTACTAGGTGTCAATCTCGTGTATATAGTTAAAACATATACACGACATTGTTCTTGGGAGGCGTGGAGATACATTAAAAAACTATGTCGTGTATATAGTTAAAGTATATACACGACATTGTTAAAGATTTAATTTGGAAACTCAATCTTGGCCATACACCTCAATCTCGCGTATATAGGGTAATTTCATACCCGACATTGATGGGTATTTTTTAATATGAGTAAAAGTTTGGGTAGGTGCAGACACACTCCAATTAAATTGGGTTGCGATAATTTTCGCTTCGTATTATTATTGATTAGTGTCTTATTAGTATCAATTATTATCTTAAATCATGGTTTTAATATCGTAAGGCATCGAATAGATTATAACGATAGCTTTTTTAGAAAAATCTTGTCAATTTAACGTTTCCAACACATGATATTAAGAGAGAAAGAGTGGTATTAGTATTTTTGATTTTGGAATATAGAAATTAAAAGAGTGCACTTTTAAAGTATTTGGTAAAAAAATGTGCGTTTGGAAGCATCTTTTATCAAATTTCCCTTTGAAAACTACGTAATTATTTTGTTTCACACTATTAGTTTCTTGACTTATTGTGTGTCATTTTACGTATCTACTTGTGGTTTGTTAAGTACTCTCTCCGTCTTATTTTTATTGTCCTTTATTAACTTTTTTAGTCTTTCTTTTTTAACTTTAAAGGGGAGGGAGTGGGATCGGGTAGTGTAATCGGGTAGGGGTACCCGATCGGCTACACCGCCCCCACCTAATCGGGTAGCACGATCGGTTATGGAATTCTGTTTGTGACCGAGCGGTGATCTGGGGAAGGATTTGAATTTTTTGACCGTTGGAGGGGAAGACTAGCCTAACGGCTAGTTTATGAAAAAAAAAAAAAAAAAAAAATCCCTTTAAAACCAAATAACATACACTCATTTTTTTCAAAACAAAACACACACTAATCTTTCAAAAAAAAAAAATTACCCCCACCTTTCAAGTTCTCATAAAATCCCAACCTTTTTATCATCAAAATGTCTTCCGATTCTTTCGAATTCGAATACGTTATTCCGTCTTCGTCCGACGAGCTATCCACTGGTAGCTCGTTGCAACTTATGCTTCAAGCGGCTCAGTATCTTGAAGACACGGCAAGCTCTAGCCGAACTAGCGTAAATCGTCATCGGGAAATAGGTCTTCAAACTTTAGAGAATGATTGGTTCGTTGAAACAACAAAGTACAACGAAGATTACTTAAAAAAAAAAAATTCGAATGGAGAAAAGCATGTTTTTGCAAATAGTGGGCGACATTGAAGCGAGATACCCATATTTTCAAGAAGGCTGTGACGCGCGAAACAAAAAAAGTTTCACGTCGAAACAAAAAATCACATCGGTAGTTAGGCAACTCAAACCGCAATCCCGATGAGTATGATGAAAAAAATCACATTGTATGATTTTATGTATTAAAAAAAAAAAAAAAAAAAAAAAAATCGGGTACTAGGGTACCATTTCCTCCAAATCGGGCAGTGTTAGGGTAAAATTGAGTAGTTTTAAGTTTGAGGGTTTTTATTGGATAGAGGTGATGTGGCACCTAGGGTATTAGGGTACCACTCCCTCCCCCCTAACCATAATTTTTTTTTTGTTATATAATACTTGATGAAAAATATATAAATGTATTGGGTTTTAAATGTATTTTCATTTGTATAATTTTCATCAAGTATTATATAACACCAATAAATATATTAATGGTCAAAGTTGAATAAGAAAGACCGGTCAAAATCAAAGTTGACAATAAAAATGGGACGGAGGGAGTAATTTGTATAGTGTATGAATCACTGTCAATTTAAATCGCAAATGGTAAATTAGTAGATATGGAAATTATGGCTATGTTTGGCAAGAGCTTAAATAAGGCTTATTGAGGTTTGGGCTTTTAAAATAAAGCCGCTTGTGTTCGACTTGTCATAAGCAGAAAGTAAAGAACTTGTTTGATTTTCGTTTTGAGAGAACAAGAGTAGTTGTGTGTTTGAAGAGATAAAGAAAACTAGGTGGCTGCAAAGAAAAGTTATATGCTGTGTGTGAAGATGTGGTTAGAAGTTTCGAACCGTGGGATTAGGAACTTATATATCTAGGATAGTTATAAGGAAATGGGCTTTGTTAATTGTACGCTCCTATTGGACTTTATTAAAAGGAAATGGCTTATAAGTGTTAACTCCGTTAAAGATGAATATGTTGGTATAATGTTTGGATACCCGATAATTCAAGATGGTTTTGGTGAATGATTATTCTTTTAAAGCATAAATTACTTATAAATGGAATACCCATGACAAAATATCTAAGGTCATTTTGCATACGTCTGGCATCTAAATAGTTTTGCTCATTTAATTATTTTATTTTGTAAAGGCGTCTTTTTAGTAATTTTGCAATATATATTTAGATATGAAATGTTTTACTTGTTATTGATTAAAATTATTTTAAAACACCCATTTATAGTGTATGAATCTAAAAACAAGTTTATAAAAATACAAAGCTTAAATAAAGGCTATTGATTTGAGGCTGACTTATAATATAAGTCCTGCATCAGCCCATTTCACCAAACATACCCATAAATGTCAAATTTCACCTCAAATAATAGAACGTATGATAAGCAATGTTTTTCATACCGAAGTGGATCCGATCAATTAAACCGAGAACGGGTTTATTTACCATAAACTGGTTTTGAGATACAACCGATCTAACTTAGCAGTTCAACCGGTCGAACTATGAACCGGGAACTCGACATAGTTACTTAAAAATAAGTTGTTATAATATTGATTATAAAGATGTCTCACCAATTGATTGACAAAGAAAATTACCGTATTGATTTTCTATTATTTTTTGATATGTTTGCCGTCTCAAAATTAGATTTTTTTTTTTTAATGTTTTAATGCTCATTTTAATTAATCAAAAAATGCTTATTATATCTGATTAGTTGAGACATGTAATGGTTTCAACTTTCTTTGTATAAAAAGAATAATTTTAGGTCGGATGAAGTATTTAGGTTAAAAGATTACTACATCCGTCCCATAATAATTGTTCATTTTGATTTTTTTAAGTTTTTTCTATTCAATTTTGACTATAAATATTTTTATTTGTGTAATATAATACTTGATGAAAAATGTATAAATAAATTGTGTTTTAAATGTATTTTCATTTGGTATAATTTCATCAAGTATTATATAACACAAATAAAATACTTGATGAAAAATATACTAATGGTCAAAGTTGAACAAAAAATACTCAAAAAAGTCAAAGTGGACAATTATTATGGGACGGAGGGAGTATTTTGTACATACTTAGAGAAGGAGGTACGGTGATGTCAAAGGGTGGCGCCATTCCACCAGCCCAACTTTTCCAATGGCTCGTTGTAACGAATGTGGTGCCAAACGTTCTTGGCTGGTAGCCAGCGCCATTGATTTTGTTTTGTTTTTTTCTTTTTTTGTGTTGTATTTAGTGGGGTATGTGTGGACAACGCCACTTTTGCCAACAACATCATATTTTATGATGCTAACGTAACGACACAAAATATAATGCTAAAAGATTTCTGATGCCGTTAAAGATTTTGCTAACGTGACAACACTTTTTGCCGGCGATACCACTCTAACAGCACCATTATACCCGATGCCCTTACATGGATGTCATTTTTTAAATTTTGTGACTTGAGAGTTGTGTTTAATGGTTTAACACGTGCACTAAAAAGTTGTAACACAGCTACCCCAACAACTTGATGATAAAACAGTAAAACACCAATGATTGTTAAAGCACCGTATCATTTATGGATACCAACTTTACGAACATTGCTCTTAGGCTAGCCCCAGTAATGTCGATCGAGGCCCCCCTCGATCGATTAGAGGATCGATTCCCCTTGTTGTGTAGCCATTCGATCGCCAAGATAAGGAGCTCACTTGGTCGTCGATCGAATCCACAAAGCTTTTGTTTCAAAAATATTACCGTTTTTAATGCAACGGTTCTAAAATAAAAAATAAAATAAAATTAACCTTTATAAATACACAATACAAACACACTTCAATCCACAAATCTATTTCACACAATTCAAACTCAAAATATTTCTCAACACAAGATTTAATATGGCTTGTCGTCTCCCCCATTCCGTTGAAGATGTGCAAGTGTACGTTCAAAATCAATGCAATAACGACGATGAGGCTCGAAAAAACGCTAATATAAGCGTCACCGAATTGTTTGACCAGGCGAAGGCGGAGAAGGAACAAATGAGAGAAAACTACAAGAGTTGCAACGACATTACTCCCTGAACGAAAAGTGTGATCGACAAATTTTTGAAAGATCAAGCCCGAAAGATCGCGAGGTTGCCGACAAGTTGTGGCGGTGTGTTGAAGATAACGAACAACGCCGCACCAAAATCAATTGGAGCTATCGGAGAACAAAAGCGATGGTGTAGACGAGGAAGATTTGGCTCGCTTCGAGGGATTTGTCGGTTCTCGTACTCCCTCGTATGACTCTGCATGCGGGGAGCATTCAGATTAGATTTCGTATCGTTTTTATTTATGTAATGTTTTAATTATTAATGAAATTTTATTTTGTGTTAAAAATGTTTTTTTTTTTAAATAAAAAAATGAACTTGGTCGCCTTCTGGGCACCTAATCGCCTGAAGGTCGCTGGAGAGAGAAAGCTGACGTGACAGGGAAAATGAAAGGGATTGAATCCCCCTACTGGGGGCAGCCTTAAGCCCGTGGTTATCAATCATCTGATATTATATACTACAGTAGTATGCAAAACTACTAATTCCAATTCGCTAGCCTCCCAAATCCCATTTTTTCACCGGGGAGAATTCTAGGGTTCCTTATTCGGGTTGTAAAGCGAAGAAGAGGGAACTAGAGGTGATTAAACAATGACTCGTCAAATTAACCCCTCAAAAATATATATACAGAAACTGAAACAAAAGCAACGCTCCTATACTTAAAAAATAAGATAGATTATCAAAAAAATAAATAAAAGCAAAAAAGTGAAAGCATTAGCAATCCTTGTACATCGAACATCTGTTTTCTCTTTTTAGCTTTTATCCACGGGGACAAGCTTCCACTCACCGATCTGCATAGTGTAATTCAACAAATTGTTGAGGACTTAAGGTGTCGTTTGCTTCGCACTAAATGATTACCATGTATGCATGAGCCAGATAAAAGAAGCAAACCCGAAATATTAGGGTACAACGTTGGCCTGATATGTAAGCCCTAGATAGTAGATATCGACTATGGCTAACACCATCCGCTAATAAGAGTGATGCTTAATTTCATGCGAATCTCAAACTGATGCCACTAAGGCTATGCGCAGTGGAGGGGTCGAGGGTCGGTCGGTTGGGTGGGTTATGGTCGGTCGAGCCATTGTGGCTGTGAAAGTTGTGTTCGGTTGGGGCAAGAAAAGAGAGGAAGTTGGTTGTGGTTTCAACCGAGTTTGGTCCGTGTATATCCAAAAAAAAAACTAACGTTCCTATTAAAAAAAAAAAAAAAAAATTTAACTTTACCACTTTTACAACATTATAAATACCAAACTCAAACACATTTTTAAACACACAATTTCAAACAACTTCTCATAAACACTTTCAAACACATTTTGATAATTATGTCATAATGAGTTATTTTTTAATTCTTCGTCTTCCGACGGAAGAAGTTATGAGCGAGTTTACGAGTTCATGGAGTATACGCAAACATGTTTGGGACACTTACCGCGCCTGCCAAAGGCTCAACGAAACCACACGGCTAGGGATCATGTAGGTGCTCATAATCGTTTAGTTTCCGCCTTCTCAAGAACCGCTGTATAACGAAAACATTTCGGCCGGTTCCGATGCCCCAGACCTATTCACTCAAATTATGCAAGAGGTAACCAATCATTCTCCTTATTTTCAACAAACTCCTGATTGTAGAGGTTTACTTGGTATTTCTCCATTGGTCAAGTGTACTCGTGGCAATTGCAATTGGGATAAATTCTCTTGACAGTATCGCGAAGTGGTCGCAACAACAAAGACGCCATTGTCTCCGTAACTTTTGCACGGTTATCATGGAGTTATATGGTGTCGAAGTATTTGCGAAGCCCACGTATTCTGACCTTGAAAGATTATATGCTCATCACGAGCATAAGCATGGGTTTCCTGGGATGATGGCAAGCATTGATTGACAGTTGGCCTGGGAGAACGCCCAAATAGTTTGAGAGGTCAACATGCTAGGTGATCACGCCACATCCATTCATTTTATTGGAAGCGTCGCCTCCCAAGATTTATGGATTTGGCATGCGTTCTTTGGTGTCTCCGGGATGAATAACGATATAAACGTTTTATATCGCTCCCTGCTTTCAATGATATCAAATCCGGGAGAGCATGAACTTGAATTCGAGGCTAACGATGTTACTTACAAAAGGGATATTATCTTACCGGGATATATCCGAATGGTCTGTTCTTATTAAGTCCATTTCAAATCCTCCTATCGGTGATGAAAAAGAATGCCGCAAGAAGCACGGGCGCAAGGAAAGATGTGGAACGAGCTTTCGGTGTGCTGAAGAAGAAGTGGAAAATGCTTAAAGTTCCTACCGAGGCAGCGTAAACAGATCTCGAAGATATTGTGTATACATGCATCATATTACATAATATGATCATCAAACACAAGCAGCGGGCGATTTGTCCTACATGGTTTCCACAAGAGGGCCACCGCGATCATGATCCGAAGATCCCATGCGTAATCCTTAGTAGTTACTCAGAGTTAACTGGACGATCAACTCATCTAAACATAAAATCGATTTGGTCGAACACATTTGGAGAAACCGTGGAAATGCGACAATCAAGAGATTGAAGCCGAAGACTAAAGTGAAAGACCGAACCGACGATGAAGATTTTTCGATGTTTTCGCTTTTAATAAGTATTGTAACGCACGTTTTTATTACTTTAAGTTTTTAATTATTGTTGTAATGTTAAGTATTTTTATTAATGAATTTTAATTTTGTGTTTAAAAATATTTGAATTAAAAAAATAAATAAATAAAAAAAAAAAAAAATCTCGGTCACCATGTGGCAACTAGGTATCGTCGGAGAGAGAAAGCTGATGTGGCGGCGACGAACTAGGTCGCCTCTGTGCATAGCCTAACACAAACGTATTTAACACTCATACACCAAAGGCCCAAATCTAAACCATCGAATCAAACTTACCCATTAGGCCATTAGAACAACTAAAATACTCATTGAAATGAAAAAAAAAAAAAACTATGTATGTGCTGAGTTGCTGACAAGTTATCCACATTTATGCACACTTTGATTAAAGTATTCTCGTCTGCAACTGTCCATGTAGGGGTGACAATTCGGGTTAGCTTTGGATTAGCGGGTTGAACTGACAGGTTAGCGGGTCAGAAAACCTCAATTTGAACCTAACTCGTTTATATCATTGGGTATGTCAACTTTAACTTGTTCACATAACCTGAACCTAACTCATTTATCTCGTATATATACCTGGGTTGGCGGGTTATATATGTTAAACGGGTTGAATAGGTTAAACGAGTTTTGGGTCGACCCATTTAACCCGTTTTATAAATAAAAATTCGCATATTACACGAATTAAATAAGTTAAATGGGTTTACGAGTCGACCCGTTTGATCAATTTAAACCATATAATAACATATAAATAATTTTTAATTTAAATAAATAAACAGGTTGGCGGGTCTACCCGCTTAATTTGTTCCCAAACTGAACTTGACCTGTTTAATAAACGGGTTAGATAGGTCGACCCAAAATCTATTTAGAGTCAACCCGAACCTGTTAATTTTCGTGACGTTTTCAGGTAAGATTTCGTGTCGGGTTAAAAATTGCCTTCCCTATATGCAAGTAACAATAACCAAGGTTATAAAGGGCGGAATGATCAAGTCTCATGCTTTTGCGGCAAAGACGAAGATCTTGCGTTTATAAAGCGTGACATAAGGCAGCACAAAATATAAAAATATTTATATATTTATATCATATTTTATATATATCAAGATTTAAAAAAGACGTAATATAAAACGCCGTTACAGCATGACCCAACTTCACGCTTTTATCAAACTTTTACGAAGTTTTTACGAGCTTTTTTAAACAACGACAATAACTAATTTTATAATAAAAAAAAACTCCAATTGTAAGTCACTTTCTCTCTCCTCCATTAAAGACTGCTGGGTCACAGGTGTGTTAAAGAGGAACATAGACCGAGAAAAGTTTTTGTTTTATTAGGCGAAATGAGGCCCAATATCTGTGGCTCTATTAAATGTATTTCCATTGTTTTTTTATTATGCGGCGGCTATTTTTTTTTTTTTTTTTTTTTGTTTTTTGTTTTATTATTTTATTTAATTGTGTAGTATTTATTTGTGTGGTATATTTAATTTGTATAGTGTTTTTATATGTATAATGTATTTATTTTAGGGCAAATCACCTAGAAATGTAGTTAACTTGTCACTTTTTACCATTGTATGTAGCATTCTTTTTTTTTTCTCATTCTGTCAATAAACTTCTAACGTTAGTCCTTTGTGTGTACCCGTTACCAAAAAAACCTGCATCGTTAGTCCTTTATGCTAACGACCGTTAATAAATAACTTAAAATTTGGTTATCTTACGCTAAACTTGCATCGTTGGTCCATTATACTAACGATCGTTAGAAAATAACTTAAAATTTGGTTTTCTTACGTTTTCGTCCGTTTTTTCACGTTTTCATCTGTTTTTACACGTTTTCGTTCATTTTAACACGTTTTTGTCCGTTTTTTCACGTTTTCATACCTTTTTACACGCTTTCATCAGCGTGTTCAAGTTTTCATCCGTTTTTACACATTTTCGTCCGTTTTTGCGCATTTTCATTCGTTTTTACACGTATTCGTCCGTTTTTACACGTTTTCTTCCGTTTTTTCACATTTTCATGCGTTTTTACGTTTTTCATCCGTTTTAAAACATTTTCGTCCGTTTATGCACGCTTTCATCCCTTCTTACACGTTGTCGTCCGTTCTAACACGTTTTCGGTATTCGTCCGTTTTTACACGTTTTCTTCCGTTTTTTCACATTTTCATGCGTTTTTACACGTTTTCATCCGTTTTAACACATTTTAAGCGTTATGCACGCTTTCATCCCTTCTTACACGTTGTCGTCCCGTTCTAACACGCGTTTTTTTCACGTTTTCATCCGTTTTTACATGTTTTCATCTGTTTTTACACGTTTTCGTCCGTCTTTACACGTTGTGGTCCGTTTTAACACGCTTTCGTCAGTTTTTTCACGTTTTCGACTGTTTTTGCACGATTTCGAATCTTTTTACACAGTTTCTTTTGTTTTAACACGTTTTCGTCTGTTTTTCTCGTTTTCCTCCGTTTTACACGTTTTCATCCGTTTCTACACGTTTTCGTCCGTTTTTACACAAATGTGCAAACACGAACGAAAACGTGAAACAACGGATGAAAATGTGAAACAACGGATGAAAACGTGAAACAACGGACGAAAACGTGCAAAACGGACAAAAACATGCAAAAACGGATTAAAACATGTAGAAACGGATGAAAACGTGAAAAAATGGATGAAAACGTGAATAACTGACGAAAACGTGTTAAAATGGACGAAAACCTGTTAAAACATACGAAAATGTGTAAAAACATACTAAAACGCAAACGCATCGAAAACACGCAAAAACGGATGAAAACGTGTAAAAGTAGATGATAACGTGAAAAAACAGACGAAACCGTGTTAAAACGGATGAAAACGTGTAAAAACAGATGGAAACGTGAAAAAAAAATGAAATCGTGTTAAAACGGACGAAACCGTGTTAAAACGGATGAGAACATGTAAAAACGGACGAAAACATGCAAAAATGAGCGAAAATATGTAAAAATGGATGAAAACGTGTGAAAACGGATGAAAACATGTAAAAACGGATGAAACCGTGAAAAAACGGACAAAAACGTGTTAGAACGGACGGCAACGTGTAAGAAGGGATGAAAGCGTGCCTAAACGGATGAAAATGGGTTAAAACGGATGAAAACGTGTAAAAACGCATGAAAATGTGAAAAAACGAAAGAAAACGTGTAAAAACGGACGAATACGTGTAAAAACGAATGAAAATGCGCAAAAACGGACGAAAATGCGCAAAAACGGACGAAAATGCGCAAAAACGGACGAAAACGTGTAAAAACAGATGAAAACGTGAAAAAACGAACGAAAACTTGAAAACACGGATGAAAGCGTGTAAAAACGTATGAAAACGTGAAAAAAGCGGACAAAAAGCGTGTTAAAAACGAGCAAAACGTGTAAAACGCATCTAAAACGTGAAAAAACTGACGGAAACGTAAGAAAACCAAATTTTAAGTTATTTTTTAACGATTGTTAGTATAAAGGACCAACGACGCAAGTTTAGCGTAAGATAACCAAATTTTAAGTTATTTATTAACGGTAGTTAGCATAAAGGACTAACGATGCAGGTTTTTTGGTAACGGGTACACACAAAGGACTAACGATAGAAGTTTATTGACAAAATGAGAAAAAAAAAAGAATGCTACATACAATGGGAAAAAGTGGCAAGTTAACTGCATTTCTAGGTGATTTGCCCTTTATTTTATTTAATTGTGAATTGTTTATTTGTGTGGTATATTTAATTTGTGTAGTGTTTTTATATGTATAGTGTATTTATTTGTGTAGTGTTTTTATATGGTATTTATTTTACGTTACTTTTTATAAACTTTTTTTATAAATTTTTTATAAACTTTTTTTATAAAAAATTTTATAAAAAATTTATAAAAAAAGTTTATAAAAAAAGTTTATAAAAAAAGTTTATAAAAAAAGTTTATAAAAAGTTTATTAAAAAAGTTTATAAAAAAAGTTTATAAAAAGTTTATAAAAAAAATTTATAAAAAAAAGTTTATAAAAAGTTTATAAAAAAAGTTTATAAAAAAAGTTTATAAAGAAAGTTTATTAAAAAAGTTTATAAAAAGTTTATTAAAAAATTTATAAAAAATTTATAAAAAACAAATCAAAAAAACAAAAAACTATTTAAAAAAAAAAAACCCAATTATTGAGCCAATGATTGGCCTAGTGAGGTGCATGAAAAGGAAAAAAAGGGGTGCAAAATTAGATCATCCCTAAAAGAATAATGGTTTTGGGACATCGTAATATAGTCACTTTAATTAACGTTTATCAAAGTATTTTGTAGTGGAGTTAATTATGAAAACATCGGGATGTTCCAAGATTCGTGAATCATCTGACAATTTCGCATACATCATTCCCCAATAACATTTCGGAGTAAGAGATACTTTATTTCGTTTACTTATAAATTCATATTTATTAAGAGATAAATCATCATCATTTATTTATTTTAATCTAGAGATGAAGACTAACTTAAGATTTAAAAGGTAAACTTAAATCTATGTGTATTTTTGTCTTTTCTTTTTATTCACACACACACACACACACACATATATATATATATATATATATATATATATATATATATATATATATATATATATATATATATAGTTCTATAGGGATCCATGAGAAGTAAATTAAATTAAGAAGTGGTGAGAAGTGACCAAAATCACGCATTTGAGATGCAACGACTTGTATTAGATGCATTTCTATTCATATAGATGCAACATCTTGAGTTTTGAAAGTTAATTTGGTGTATAGATGGTGCAAAAATAATTACACCATCGCGACGAACATTTAATTATCTTTTACATGAGCAGACACTTTGATATACTTTGAAAAGAGAAAAATTTGTTTCTTTTTCAGTTTTAGATCTTTTTTTTAGTTTTTCTTTGGCGAAATTTGCATGAAATATCATATATGATTTAACACTAATTTGAAGATCACATATGATATTAGTGTTAAATCACATATGATATGTATATCATATGTGAGTGTTAAATCACATATGATATGTAATATCATATGTGATATTAATGTTAAATCATATATGATAAATCACATATGATATACATATCATATGTGATTTAACACTAATATCACATGTGGTATTCAAATTAGTGTTAAATCATATATGATTTTTTTTATGCAAATTCGATAGCGAAAAAACTTAAAAAGGTGAAAAACGAGAAAACAAAATTTTGTGAAAAGTATATCAAAGTGTCTATCTATAGAAAGATAATTAAATCTTCGTCGTAATATATTTTTTGACGCGATTATTATTTAAATATATTTATATTTGAAAAAGGATGAAAGTGGTTTTAATTGTTGGGATTAATCCGTCATTAGATATAAAAAAAATGAAGGGTGATTGATCGAGTATGTAAAGAAATTTTGATCCCGAATAGTATGTATATATATATATATATATATATATATATATATATATATATATATATATATATATATATATATATATATATATATATATATATATATATATATATATATATATATATATATATATATATATATATATATTAGAATCATGAGAAGTAAATTAAAATAAAATTGGAGAAGTACAGCTACTTGGCATTTGAGATCATTAGATGCATTTCTATTCATATAGATGCAACATCGTGAGTTTCGAAAGTTAATTTGATGTATAGATAGTGTAAATTGATTTTCATGATTTCGACACATTAGGAGGGCAACAGAAGAGAAATCATGAAATATACATATATGCATATGATTAAAAGCTAGAAAATACACTATGATGCGTTAGAATGCATCTAAGATTATAGGGATGCATCTAATTTAGGTCGATGCATCTCGGATTTGCAGTTATAGTTCTTCTTATCCTTCTTATTTTAAGTAATCTTCTTATTTGATCCTATATATATATATTCTAATTCACATTTTAATTTATTCGCATTTTTTTTTATAATTCGCGTTTTTTTTTCCTGCACTTTCATACGTTTTAGTCTATTTACATACGTTTTCGTCCGTTTTCATATGCTTTCATCTTTTTTCGCCCGTTTCCTTACGTTTTTTTCGTTTTCTTATGTTTTCGCTCATTTTCACGAGTTTTCTTTCGTTTTAGTCCAATTTTCATACGTTTTCGTCCGTTTTCAGACGTGTTTTTATGCTTTCATACGTTTTCGTCCGTTTCATACGTATTCGTCCATTTTCTTATGTTTTCGTCCATTTTTTTACGTTTTCGTCTGTTTTCATATGTTTCTGACTATAACAAGTGATATTATGTGATATTCATAATATTACTTATGTGATATTCATAATATCACTTGTGATTTTCTGATTATCACTCTGTGATTTTCTGAATATCACTTTTGTGATATCATAAATATCACTTGTGATTTTCATGTTACAAAACATTAGTTGAAAATCACTTGTGATATTCATAATATCACTTGTGATATGATGTCACTTGTGATATTCAGAAACGTATGAAAACGTCCGAATACATTTAAAAACGAGCAGCGTAAAAATGGCGAATATGTAAAGCGGACGAAAAAGTATAAGCGATAACACATATGAAAGCATTATGAATAATGGACGAAAGCGTAAAGAAAACGGAAAGCGTATGAAATGGGCGAAAACAAATGAAAGCGTATGAAAGCGGGCATTATGGCGAATTAAAAAAGCGTGTGACTTACAAAAAAGAAAAAACAGTGTGACTTACAAAAAAAAGTGAATAAAATAAAAACGTGAATTAAAAAAAATAATAATAATAAAAAAAAAAGACAAAAAGACAAAAAAAAAATAAAGTTAGGTTTATATATTAAATCTTAGGTTAATCCCCACCAATAAATCAAACTAGACAAATAATAAGGGTGCGTTTAGTTGGTGAACAAATTCTCTTATTTTCTATCTTTAGTTTTGTAAAAATTTGGAAGGAAAATTAATCTACACAAAAACGAAAATATAAGCAGCGTTTAGTTGATGTTTCATTTTACTTTTGAAGAAATGGAGGGAGGGTTGAGGGTTACGAAGGAAAATAAGGAAAACAAATAAAATTTGTTTTGTAATTTTCTTTGTTAAGTTAGAAAATCTGAGGATTTGTGTTTTGCAAAACATTTTGTTGAAAAACGTTGATTTGAACGCGATATCTGTTTTTCTTGTTTTCCACAAAACATTTTGTGGAAAACAAAGGTTTTTTCCTCAACTAAACGCAACCTAAGGATTTGTCTTTTGATACACATCAAAATAAAAGTAAGCAAATAAACTTTTCCCTTCACATTAAACAACACAAATATACCACATACAACATCGAGACTAGTGATACAAATAAAATAAAATAAAAAATATAGCCATACATATATGTTCAAAAACAGTTAACAACAGTAAAGTCTAGTTCAAGAAAATTTTGCACAATTTATTACATAAAATCTACATTATTTAATACTCAAATACATCTTAAAACAAGATAATTTTAGGCCATTGAACTAGTCTAATTAAATGGTGCAGTATATAGGGGAACAACAATGTACAACTTTTAATGTGGTGGTACCACTTTTTAACTTTTATCATAGGATATGTCGAGCTATAGCACATGTAAACGTCAGAAGATGTACTTACATCTAGGAAATCAATCAAGCAGGATAATCGAATGGCAACGGCGACACAGAAGCCGAATCAAGCAAATCGCGATGCACATAACCATAATTCCGCAACACCTGATTATCAGCAAAGTTCAAAACCTTCTGCATTGCATCCCAACAACTCGTACCCGAGTACATTTGATTATGCTGCCCGCTACACGGTTGACACCCCGTAAAATGTGTTATGAACGGCCTACGCCAACTAAACTTGCCGTAACCTGCATCTTTCAAATACTCCTCCCACATCGCGGAATAGCCCTCGCTAACCTTCTCACCATGCCTTCTTCTTAACCTACTTGCCCCTCGCTCAATTTCGTTATATTTTGCAGTAATATTCTCCAATGTCTCCACAATTTCTAACCAATACCCCTCGAAATAGTACTCGCCTTCAACATATATCTTATTACCCCATTTTTCGTTTTCTTTTAGTAACAAATAAACCAAGCCCGTTTGATCATCGGATTCATAGAAAGCTTTATCTTTACATGTTTCTCGCAATATTTCGCCCCATTTTGCATAATTGGGCGTCTGTGGGCCCATACCCGACCAAACATCCATGAAATCTAGAGCCCATTGATTGTTCCTAATTAAAAAAACACCCGCGTTTAAACTAGTCCAGCTTTTTTTCTCGTAAATCAGCTTCTCCCAACCATGAACAACAAAATTATGATTTCTATAACGTTGTAACGGTAACTTAAAATCCATATCAGTAAATGCTGCATCCGAGTCAACCCACCATATCCACTCGGCTTCAGGATGGGCCACCATTGCGGCCCGAACCACCGGGATTTTAGCCCAAAAACTATGCATTCCCGGATGTAACAAAACATTATTATAAAAAATATCATACCCATGTATCCGACAATAATCCACTTTATTCTTAAAAAACCTTAATAACAAATGATCACCTATCGGGTTTCGGCACGGGCCTGGTTGCGACCCTGTCACAACCACTACCCGTTCCTCCAAACCCGACTTAAAAGAACCATGCAAATCCAACCACTCTCTCCTTTTGTCATCCCAGTTTTTCACACTCTTATCCAAACCATACCCAAAACTCGGGTCATCATAAAAACTCGGGCCGGGCGGGTCAAACCGGTAATCAAAACCGTCTAACCCATTATTCCCGTTACTACAAGTTACGTCATCATTCAATAGTTTAACAGGTGTTTGGAAACTTGTAGGTTGAGAGTTGGAAAAAGTGGAAAATGTCCAAACTAGCAAAAGAGCAGCAACAGCTCCAGAAACAAATAAAAAAGCATCAGTAGCGAAAGACACCGGTGACCGTTTTCGGGTCACCGGTGCGGAGACTTGTGAATAAATCTCGGGTGACTTCATATAGAGTACTTTTTTAGTGAAATAGGATGTTATAAAATGCGTCGGTGAGTAAGGAAGTAAGGAAGGTTAAAGTTTGATGGGAGTGGTGGTGTAAAGTTGTTGAAGGTGGCTTTAATGGGGTTTTTCTGGAGTGTAGGACCTACTAAGTATTTAGGTGGGTTGACACGTAGGTACGTACAATGTTTGTCATGTGAGAAAGCTTGTTTGCCCGTTTGCTTAGGTAATTATAGTATAAATATACTTTTTTTTTTATAGGTTGTATCGTTTTGCTGTTTCTCAAGTTTTTCTTGTTGGGGGATGCTATAGTACTTGTTGATACAAAAGTTGGGCGTTCCTTGTTTTAAGCTTCAGTTTTCGTATCAATTGAGTCTTGATTCTTGAGATCTATGCACTAAGAAAAACAGATTAGGCTTATCGTTGGATTGTCTCCCACGATTATCCTCCGGCGTGAGAGTAAGTAATCGGTTTAGGGTTAAAGGAGAGTTAGGGTTTTGTAGATCGTCGCTTTACGAGAGATAGGGTTCCTTTATATATACGCGGAATCCTTGTTGGTTCGTGTTCCCCAACCCAGTATCTCGCCTAAGTCGGTTAAACGATTATCTCCATAATTAAGAGATATCCGATATCATGTTCCATAAATAACATTGGGTTGGGCCCGTAGGCCCCAAACACTTATCGGCTTGGCCGGGTTAGTCTTTGGCCTATTAGTATCGGACTTTAGTCGGGTTCGTGACGAATATAGACTATCACGTCATCATGTCCCCCAGTCTAGTATCGTGCGTAGTATTGGCTAGGATCTAGAAGCCAATAGCTACGATGTGAAAAGCTGCGGCGTAACGAAAGAAGTTTCGCGGATATACTGTCTAGACATAGTAATTTAAAATGGACACCTCGTAAATCGGGGGAAAGTAACTGCAACAGCGTCACATCAATTGATCTTAGCCACATATTGGAGATAGTGGGTTCCACGTGTCGTGCATCGCATGGATAGGAAAACTTATATAACCATCAGTTTCCCTTTCACTGTGATTAGCACTGTAAAAAACTCGATCCGCCATTGTTAAGAATCCTTCCATTTGCAAACGAGCGCCTATTCAAAGTTAACGGCGTGCAAAAAAATACCATGGTCAAACGGTTATCGATTTCACCTCGATATCACTTAGAGGCGAACTTCTAGAATTCACCTCGGATTATTTTATACCACTTGGCGTGCATCCGGTTGTTAGGGTGGCGAGCATCTATTGCGGACTTCCCCGGAGTAAGGGGTATACACACGTTTTTAGAATTCGAGAATCAGCGTGTGCCCATATCCCGATTCACGAGCGTGATATTAAATTATTACGATGCGCACCTATCCGGTACCGCTGTATTGGTGCGGCTAAAATTACAATTTTGTGGTGAATTGCGTTTCTTGGCGGTTAACCCTACTATCCATCTATTCAGCGCATTCTATCACACGACATGGTTACGGGTGGGTATCCTTTGCTGCTGCGGGTAAACTTGGTGTTATCTTGAAAAACTAGGCAGCTTAGAAATTGGAGAGTCATATTTACGGGTAGATGAAACATGCTTTCCGTGGCGTTATAATTTCTACACCCAGGTACATTCTTAGAAGGATGGCGCCCCACGGAGGAGCATATAGCGCGGAGGAGGATGCGGAGCGATAGCGCCAACCGCATCCCCATTAGTTCCTATCTGAGGAATTTTGGTGCATATGGGCATTAGCCGCAATTACTTTGGTATGCCGGATGAGATGCCAATCTTTTGGCGATGGCGAGGGTGGGTGCTTTCGTTCGCCCATCCCCTTTTTAATTAATGTAAGAGCTTTCTTTTCCTTTTTGCACATTATGTAACAATTGTATTTGGTGTCTTACATTTAGCGAGAGATGGATCTTTTCACGGTTGTGCAACTAGCGAAGCGCCGAGGTTAATGTAGGGGCGCGGCCACTAAAGGAAGGAGAAGAGCCCATACGATGCTACTGCGGCGTACTGGAAATGAATCTAGGAGAAGCGAGGGACCAGTTCTGCAGCCGCCTTTAGGCGGCGCGGCTGCAGAGCGTGCCAAGCCCCGAGTGCCATTTTCATGCACGGCCGGCACGTAGCGATGGCGGCCTATGGAAGAAGAGAAGGAGAGGAGGAAGAATCGGGTTGAAACGCAAAAGATCACTTTCGGAGGGATGGCGCGAGCTCATCGAGGAAAAAGCCTGTGATCCTAGCGTGGAATCATCCTCCGCCGATGTTCGCGTCACTCCCCTACGGCTAAGACTTCGGCCCATAGAAGTAATGTCGTCCAATCTTGTTTTGGCACCCACTGTTTATGTGGGAAATTAATAATTCTCTTTCTGTGTATGCAGGTTTGAACAGTTTGCGGAGTCGCCCCACATGGCTAGTCTGTACATACCCGGCGTGGTCAGAGCCACATAGCCAAAATGATGAGGACTTTGTTCGGGGATGCACCAATGGAGCAAGCTGGTTGAAGAGTTAGTCGGTGTCTACGCATCAAGCTTCAATAGTTGAGAAGCTAAAAGCTCAAATTTCACGGTGAAAGCGACAAGTATAAAAGGATCAGAAAATTGCGTCATTTGGGCCTTGATTGGCTAGTGCCAAGGCAGTGAGGCGAGAGAGGAGTCAGTGTGTATGCCGAAGCGGTGAGGAAAGATGGCGTGATAGGCCAACTTAGCCAAGCGTCGCGAGAGGCCTCGGGGTATAAGTCTTCGTGTGTTGGGCGAAGTATTTGGATAAGGGCAAAGGAGATGACTTGCGGCTTGAAAACTTGATGCAAGCGTGCAAAGTGCCCTAGAAGCGAGGAAATGAAATTGCGCAAGCTCGGCGTTGAGTACGAGGAGTTATATCCCAACTCTTGTCCACCATTCTTGATGAGATGGCTCATAGGCCATGGTCTTCGTCTTGTTCTTGTGAGTACTTTGGAGTCTCGAGAAGTGGTAGATGCTTCGAGTGGTTGTGGCGCCTTGGGCGTGGTAAAGCGAGAGGCAGTGGAAAAGCTTCATGAGGCGGATCTTTTGAAGGTGCCTGGCGATAAGGTACCGGGTATAATCTTGCGAGCATCTGATGAGCTGGTATCCGCCATGGAGAAGATGAAGTCTTTGGAGCTTCCAATGATTGAATTGGGCCCGACCAAGATTATCCTATAGGGGTAATAATGGAAGGGCTAACCTTGGCTAGGCATCTTTCGAGGACGAGAGGCACAACATGATTACTTTTGAAACCCAATGAGTCCCATTTGTAGGTGCCTGTTTTTGTTCGCCCTGCGATATCTTGAACCCGTTTGCTCGGAGAAGGAAGTTCCGTTGAAGCAAGTCTTGGGCGCATCGACAAGGCTCGCGAAGGAAGGTATCAAGGCAAAGTTTTGTGTGGCGTTAGCGCGGCTCACCTCCCTGGTGCGGCGGGGTGCTGTTAGTGTCGCCCGCGGTATCTCGTCAAGACTCCGATTTGTTGAAGAGTTTAAGCGAGATTAAGGATGCATCAAACCGTGTGGGCGACTCTTCTCTGGCGTTGTAATAGTTGGTAGGTTGTAACTTGTGAAGTAAAATCCTTTTTGTAAGCATGTATGGTACTTAATGGAATTTTTGTTTGAATGGTGTTGCGCTTATAATATTTGCACTTAGTTACGTGTCTTTCCATAAAAAACGTGTGTATTATCTAAGGAACAAAATATTGTATAAGCGCAGATAAGATGTGAAGTTCATAATCATGTATGAGATTCATGGTGTACTTAAAATAACTTCTAAGTGCTTTTTATCATAGTCGTGTATGTTGTGATATGCGGCGTCTTGTAAATATCATATCAAGGAATCAAGTGTCTTGGTTCCTAAGTTGTTAGCGTGCACCATATGCATTGTTGCGCACCCATCGGTGGGATGCATGAGAACTTATTCAGCGTCTTGAGAACAAGATGTTTAACAAGGATACGTGATCCAATGTTGATGGGTTTGCAACCCTCTTACTCAACGAGTTGTTTAGTAGGTTAACTAATCCTTTTACCATCGTGGGTTGATTAAGTGCATGTACGCCATGTAGGCAAGAGATAAAAAATGTTAAGACATACAGTATATGGATATAACAAATTAAATGTGCCGCGGAGTTAGCTAGAAACCGCGAGGTTTTATTAATACTTTCAAGTTTTTATGAAGGAAAATAAAGAAGACATATGCCTAAGTAAAACAAAAAATAAATACACGGATATTTATTGGGCACTAAAGTCTTTGGGTGTCCGTGCGTTGGGCTGTAGCCTTCCCTAGAGATAACATCGCTTAAGGTTGCAGATGTTCCATGTGCGTGGCAGTTCACGACCATCCAAGCCTCAAGTAGCTTATGCTGCGCTTCTAATGCTTGATAACCTCACAAAGGTCCCTCCCACTTTGGTCCAAGCTTACACATGTCTTCAAGGTGGCTGCATCATTTCTTGCGGTGGCGAAGTCACACGTGTCACGAATCACTACCGCACTTTAGCGTCATAGTATCCCTTCATCTTTGACTTTGATTTTGCTTCATATAGGCTGCGCGTTAGCGCCTTCTTCTAGCAGGTCTAAGTCGATCACGGCTTCGTCGTCGTTGGTTGCCACGTTGATTTGGCCGTGCGAATAGTTGGCATTCGATTTGGTGGTATGACGACCTCATCCCATAGACTAGAGAAGGGGTGTCCTGTCTTTGGTTTTGATTGAAGTGCGGTGCACCCACAGAACATGCTATAGTTCCTCCACCCACCTTCCTTTGTGCTTGTCTAGGCGTGCCTAAATTCCTTCACCGAGGCTACGATTCGCACGTTCTACTAAGCCGTTAGTTTGTGGGTGTTTAAGCGGCCTGCGAAGTCTTGTGTGATTTTAACTTCGCAGTCCTTGAAAGGGTTGTCGCAGAATTGTTTCCGTTGTTCGAGATGATTTCCCGGGTAGGCAGGCGGCATACAATATTTTCCCGGACAAAGCGTTTCACACGGTTGCGGTCATTGTTACCACGCCTTTGCCTCGATCCACTTGGTGAAGTAGTCTATGGCGACTATGAGGAACTTTAATCCTCTGTTGCGGCGGGGAAAGGACCCGATGATCAATGCCCACTTGTAGAATGGCCATGGCGCGTGATTGGTGTTAGCTCTGTTGTGGTTGGCGTGGAGCAGTGCGTGAACTTGGCGGTCGTTGCACTTTCTTATTAAGTCCGCGCATCGCGGTGCATGGTGGGCCAATAATATCGACGGCCAGTAAGCGCCACCACGGATCGTGGTCACGAATGCATCTTTGCATGAACCTTGGATTTCCGCGGTACATAGTTTGCTTGTAGGGGCCAACACGCGAGCCATGGTTGCAAAAACGTCGATATAGTATGTTTTCAAGTTCAAACCTTTGTATTGTCTTGTAGTATCCCGGGCTTCCTACGCTATTGGGGTAATACTCCCTTGCTTATGAATTCCGTTATCGATGTCATCCACGTAGGGCCTTCTTCTCTATTGATGGATACTTAGTCTGCGAGATGGATTTGCTTTTCAACGTTCCACCAACACATTTGGATAGGTGTGCAAAGCTTGTAGATGAAATTTTGCTTAGTGCATCCGCCTTTCGGTTTTCTCCTCTAGGAACCTGTTTGATGGTAAACTTGTCAAAGCATTGGATTAGGCCTTGGTTTTGTCAGTCTTGAATCATGTTTTCCTCCTGCGTACTCGCCCAACACGTGGTTGGCTACAAGCTGGAATCTACATTAAACTTCAGTTCGCATACACCCATTATTTGCAATGCGTGGTCCGGCTATTGGGCTTCATACTCATCATTATTTGTTGCTATGAATTGAAGCCAGATGCGTAAGTGAATTCCATTCCCGGGCTTGTAAGGATGAGGCACGCTCGACCCATCCAGCATGAGGATCCGTCGTGAACAAGATCCATGGATCTTGTAGTTCCTTTGCTTTCGGTCTTGGTGCATCATCGGTGTCTAGTTTTTCAATGATGAAATCTGCTAGTATCGCCCTTCTGCGATGCGTGGTGCGTAGGAGATGTTGTGCTCACAGAGCAACACGCTCACTTTGTAGTCGTCTGATCGCCGGGCTTGGAGATGATTTGCTTGATCGGTTGGTCGTGATTATTGCTATTGGGTGCGCTTGGAAGTACTGCGTAGCCATTTAGCGGCGAACACTAATGCCGAACCAATTTCTCCATGGCGCTATAGTTCATCTCCGTCTTCTTGAAGCTTTGCACAAAATGGGCAGTGTTTGTCTTGAGTTCCTATCCGTCGAGTAACAACTTGGTACCGCTCCACGGGTTGCGGATAGGTACATAATCAACTCTTCCCCAGTGCGGGTGCTACAAGTGTGGGAGTGTTGCGGTGTTGCTTAAGTTGTGTGAAGGCCTCTTACGCCCAGTAGTTCACCAAAAATCTCCTTTTTTATACACTTCTTGAGTGTTTTGAAAAGAGATAGTGATTTGTCTGCTGACTTGGACAGGAACCTATTTAAACGGCCAGACTTTCCATTGAGAGATTGGACTTCCTTCAGCGTGTGTGGTGAAGGAAGTTCGATGACAACCTTAGTCTTCTCGGACACGGTTTTATGCCATCCGGTTCTATCGGGTATCCAAAAACATGCCTTATGTAGCAAAGGTGCATTTTTAGGATTGAGCTTCATGTTTATCTCCGAGTGTCTTAAATGTTTCCTCGATGTCGTAGCGCCTCATCTTTAGTAGGGCTCTTTATGACCGGTCATCAGCGTAAACCTCTAAGTTCGGCCCACTGTTTTCAAATGCATTATCTACTAATCGCGATAGGTGGCTTTGTATTTTTCAAGCCAAAGGGCATTTTGGTGTAGCAATAGGCGTTGGCTTGTATGAAAGGTCATTTTCCTCGTCCTCCAGCTATCTGGATCGATGGTATCCTTTGTATGCATCGAGGAAGCATTTTAGTAGGTATCCACACAAAGATTCTACCTTCCGGTCTATCTCGGTAGTGGGTAGCGATCTTGTGGACATGCCTTATTGAGGTCCAGTGAAGTCCACACACATTCGCCATTCACGAGTAAGCTCTTAACCATTCTTGGGTTAGAAATCCGGTCATGGTAGTAGACTTCTCGCATGATTCCTGCCTCTACTAGCTTGTGTACCTGCAGGGATTGCTTGGCGGGCTGGAGCTTGGCAGCGCTTACGTGTCACACCCCAAATTACTGTTTTGCGTGAGGAATGGAATTCACGGGGATGACGATCATAGCATCAAAGTTACAGTTATATCGAACGACCTAAAGTGTCGTTTGAAAATATCGTTTGATTCGTAAAATAATCGAGTTTACAAAACATAGGTCCCAAAATATTACCAATATACCAAAAATGAGTTTGTTACAATCAAAGCGATAGTCAAGTGCATAAAATATAGGTGAGGCAGCGTCGACAAGCGACTCTATGATAAGTCCACATGCATGCCATGAAGTGAATGCCTTAGATACACGAGATAAAACATGCTAAAAAGTGTCAACACAATGGTTGAGTGAGTTCATAGAGTTTGTTTAACAAGTAAAGCTTTTAAAGAGGCGTTCATGCGACAAAGGCAAAGTTTTGGTCAATTAGAATAGTCCACAAAGCAAAGGCATCATAAATCCACTCAGTTCCAGTTCGCCCATACAAAACTTGCAACACGTGTTCACAACCCATTTCACAAAATATGTCTAGTTTAGTATAACACAATCAAGTATAACGCAATCTAGTATATAACGTAATCAAGTATAATGCAATCAAGTATAAATGCTATCAAGTATGTAACTAGTATATTGATCACGTACACGTGCATCAAAACTTATGCAATTAGCCATGAGTCTCCACTCCATCTCCGAAACCTCGGTGGGTATGATGCTCACAAGGAAAGTAATAGCATTGGTTCTACTTCATCTCCAAAACCCAATGCGTGTGTTATCCAAGGAGACTTTGTGTTGCTCATAAGGAAAGTAATAGCATTAGTTTTACTTCATCTCCAAAACCCAATGCATGTGTTATCCAAAGAGACTTATCATGCGAGAGCGAGGGGCTCCATGTATGTTGGGAGACTTTATATTGATGCTCAGATCATAGGAGGCTATAGTGGTGCTCAGACCATAGGAGACTTTATAGTGATGCTCCGACCATAGGAGACTTTATAGTGATGCTCCGACCATATGAGACTTTAGGTCAAGGTCATAACACGTACGGTTCAATAAGTTTAAACAAGTGATTAGTTTGTATTTAAATTCAAGAGTTCCGTTCAAAAGTTCGTAGTTAAGTTCAAAGATTTAAGTCGAGTTCAAAAGTTGAAATGTCAAAGAGCTCGAATAATATCAAAGGTTCAAGATAGTCGAAGCGTTCAAAATCACGTCAAACAAGTTTAAATATATCAAAAGGGTCCTTTACAGGTTAAAAGAGTTCAACTATATGTCAAAAAGTTCAAATCAAGTCCAAATTCATCACTTATATGTTAAAGGGTCCAAATCAATTTAAAAGAGTTCAAATATACATGTCGAAGGGTTCAAAATCAAGGAAAGTGTTTCAGCTAATAACGTTCAAAAGGTAGTGATCAATTTAGTTCGGGCATAATCTACTTACGCGCACATAGAGTGAAACAAAAGATATTTAAGTTCATATAAATGTAAAGTAAAAGCAAGTAGTTGAGCATGTATCTCACCCGAAGAGTTTATAAAACAATTAAACGAGTAAAAGTGGGGCTCTCGAACTCACTTTAATAGTTATGATGACAAAAGTAGATACTTGAAAATGAGGCGCTAACTCTCTAACCGCGACCTATAATGAATGATGTGATCTAATATAAGTCATGAAACAATGTCGTGCATGCAAACTCATATTATATCCATACCACTTGTACACTTTTGAAAATAAAGTTTATTGTCGAAAAATAATCTTATAACGTCTTGACAATGTATAAATTACTTTCCAAGTATTTACGTTGAAACGATATCCTACGATAATCATTTAGTGATTTATTATGAAATTATAACTTTTCGTCGTAAAATAATGTCATTGAAAATTTCATGAAAGCGAATAAACGGCCTTGAAAAGCTAGTCATAAAATGGTGCACGTCGAGTGTTAGGAAACAAACTCAACGGTTTTGGGAAGCTTGTATCATTATCTCAAAGTTTTAGCATTTAAGTTTTTGTCCTAGAGGTCTCGATCATGGAGAAAAACATAGGTTAAGTATGGTACTTGTATCCAAAATATTGTTTAAGGGTGGTTTTCGGCAAAGTTTAAGTGACCGTATTTTATTCGTTACATTCATTGGTGAGTATCCTTGTTGGATTCTCAGCTTATGTTCTGTGATTGAACGTGGTACCCCGGTCATGTGCTTTGGCTCCCATGCAAAAATGTCCAAGTTCTTTTGCAAGAGTCGCACCTGGCCTTTTCCGTTGTCCGAGCGATCCTCCTGATATTTCATGTTCGGGTATCGGGATGAATTGCGACCTTGAGGTTTGGAACTCTGGCTGCGTTGTTGCGGGATGGGTGCCGTCATGTAATGCGTGTTACATTCTCTATGTAGTATAGTGGCGTTGTAGAGAGTGACAATACCACCTTCCACTGGGAATTTAAGCATCCCATGTCTTTGTGGGCCGATGCTTCTGGCGTATGGGTGATATCCCGGTCTTAGATAATTCCGTTGTATGGCGAAGGGGATTTGATCACCATAAACTCCATCGAGCGTGGCGGAGTGTTCTTTATTGCCCACGACTAGTAGCGTATTTGCCCCATAGGCCATATCTTTTCTCCCGTAAAACCGGCATCTTTGTCGGCCAGGGCTTAGCGGCTGCGTATTCCGGTCTCCGGTCGGCAAGCGGTGCTCATACATGATGTCTGCGGATGCTCCTCCATCAATGTACATGCGGTGGATCGTGACCCGCACTAATTTCGATGGATAGCGGTTCTACCACTGCGTTGTCGCTGATTAAGGTGAAAGAGATTTCACTTCCCGAGAAACTTATGGCGACCTACCTTCTAGTAACATTGCCATGATTGTATCATGTAAATGGTATCGACCTTGTCCTTGGTGCCTCTTTGTTCCCATTCTTACGTCTATCCTTTCCTTCCTTGATGTTTTTGACCAAATGGTCCAATCGCCTCTTAACCATTTTATCAATGGTGGCGATTGGGCCGACTCATTAGTGGTGTGGCTTTTACGTCGCGTGATAGTCCAAGGTATCCACTTCCCACGATCCTCAGGTGCGCATTTGTGGCGGTCTTGGAAAGTTCGCACCTTCTGTTGCGAGTATTTCCTTTGGA
The DNA here is from genome assembly GCA_910596185.1 of Chrysanthemum makinoi. Lineage (NCBI taxonomy): Eukaryota > Viridiplantae > Streptophyta > Magnoliopsida > Asterales > Asteraceae > Chrysanthemum > Chrysanthemum makinoi. The sequence goes on from OU343220.1 coordinate 206,533,543, forward strand.
GTTTTGGTGTGGGATATACTTGTCGTTATCCCGTCCTCCCCACGGCCTGGCGGCTCTTATTGCGATTCTTTGCCGGTCATTGGATTGTCTCCCGGGTTGTTCTGTGGCCGTAGCTTGGGTAGCTTCTCTTGCTATCGGCTGCGGCGGCTCTCTCTTGGACGAAGGACCTTGTCCGCTTCATCGATTCATCGAAGGTTTGGGGGATCTTGTCGTTCGCCTTTTGATGAGTTACGGGTTATTGATCCCGTTCATGAACCACGAGATTTTCAGACTTCGACACGCCTTAACACGCATGCACTCATCTTTGAAGCGTTCCATATATGCGCTTGTAGATTCCCCGGCATTTGTTCACCTGGCAAGTTCGACGGATTTTAGCACTTCTTCCGTTGAGTGAAGTTTAGGCGAATGCCTCAACTCTTCGATGCCAACAATGCTTCGCGTGGAAGCTTGCGAACCAGTTCAGCGGCGTTTCCCTAGTGTGGAATTGAACATGTGGCACCACACGCGTTGTGGCGATTTTAGATAGTAGCGGTGATTCAAAATTTTTTAGGTGATCGTCGGGATCACTGTTGATCATAGGTTTTGGCGTTAGCGGGCATGCGCCTTATCTTCGAGAAATTGCCGATCGCGTCGACTAAGCGTCCACCTTTTGGCGCCTTGAAGAACATGTCTTCCTCTCACGTGCGGTATTTATCCTCGGGACTTCCGGTGTCGGTCTCGCTATCCTCGTTGTCAGGAATTGCCGAGGACGGATTTTCCCTCCTTGCCCATGTATCCTCGAAATTTGCACTGAAGGGCTTTCACTTGGGAGTAGCCCCGAAGTCTATCCTGTACTCTGCGGCTACCAATTCTGGCGTGGACATTGGTGCGCCGTTCATCCTCCTCACTTTCTTCCGTCTTTGTGGTGAGATGTCTCATCATCCTCAATTCTCCTCCCGATTCTGTTGAACACCTGGGTCATTTGTCTCTCCAGTAGCTTTTCTTTCTGGGCGGTGGGGAAGTTTCAGTGATACGAGTCAAAATTGAGTCGGGCTTGTAGGCTTCGACTTGACCTCTTTTTTGCTTCCTCTTGCATGAGAGTAGCCAAGGTTTCGTAGTTTTGGGATACGAAATCCCCCGGTGCTAGTTCCGGCGTGACCCCTTCTAGGGTGTTTGTTTCTACCACTATGCCCTTGTTTCGGTCCGGTGCGTCTGGTGCCTTTGAGAGGTCAGTCTCTAGCACCGAGTGGAGAGGAGTAGCAAAAAGGGTGTCGCGGCAGATGGCTAGCGGTGGTGGTTGTAGTGGCTTGGGTTGTCCCCGGCGTTGCTCCAAGTAGGGAGGACTAGGTGCGGGCGATCCTCGATTTTAAGCGACGTTTGTCGTGGTCGCTTAGAAGGCGATCCGCTTTGCAGCTTCTTTCTGTAAGGTGCGCTGCGATCGTTGATTTCAGGTTTCGTCATTCTAGTTCTTAGTTCTTAGTGATGGTCCTTAAATGGCTTGTTGATACAAAAGTTGGGGTTCCTTGTTTGAAGCTCCGGTTCTTAAATTGAGTCTTGATTCTTGAGACCTGCGCTAAGAGACAGAAAACAGTTAGGCTTATCGTGGATTGTCTCGATTATCCTTCGGCGTGAGTAAGTGTCGGTTTAGGGTTCAAGGAGTTAGGGTTTTGTAGATCATTACCTCTTCGAGGATATGGTTCCCTTTATATATCTGCGAATCCTTGTTGTTGTTAGTATTCCCCAACCTTCGGCGTATCTTGCCTAAGTCGGTTAGCAAACGATTATCTCCATAATTAAGAGATATCCGATATCATATTCCATAAATAACATTGGGTTGGGCCTTCGTAGGCCCAAACACTTATCGGCTTGGCCCAGTTCGTGCTGGGCCTATTAGTATCGGACTTTAGTCGGGTTCGTGACCCGAATATAGACTATACGTCATCAGTACTAGTTTCTTGGAAATACTAAATTAAATACTGTATCCGTTGCTTATATGATACAGTGTAGGGGACTAGTGGGTGTATGAGAGCTCCTAATATAAACTAATGGCGTGCTTGGTTAGGGGGTTAAGGGGGGTGGGGAATGGGTAAGGTATTCAAAAGGGCCCACTTCATTCAAAATGTAGTGCTTGGTTAGGGAGGGGTAAGGGATTGATTACCCCGTAATGGGTAATGAACCATTATAGAATAAATTGAGGGGTAAGGGATTGATTACCCACCTCACTCATTCCTTTGCATTCCATTTCCTTTTTCCTTTCCCTTTCCTCACTTTGAACCAAGCGGGCCCTAAGTTTATAATATTGCTTTTACTTATGTTTGTCGATATAACTCTAAAGAGTTTTTTTTAGCTTTTTAAATTAACTTTTGAAACATGAAAGTGGTTTAAAATAGCTAGTCAGATTAGAAACTTTACAATAATATTCTATTATACCATGTTCATTTACATTTAGTTTATAACATTTATAAAAGAGTGGACTACAAACGTGCAACAAACTACGCCGTTAGTTTTTTTAAATAATCTTTATATTTTTTGTAACGATTTCTTATGTTATTAGACAAGTTTTGCTAATATATCACGGAGTCACATAGAGTCTATATCTCTTATATAATACGAGATTTTTAAAAAGTAAAGAATGGATGTTAAAGCAATTAAAATTAGACTAATAAGAGTGTTTAATTTTGCTACGTAAGAGAAATAGAGTCATTATATTTGTTAATAGAAAATCAAAATTGAAACTATTAAGTCAAATTTCTCTAAATTTCATCCAACAGAAAAATATGTATACAATAACATGTGTTAATTTTGTAAAAGAAAAACCCAAAAAAATAATAAGGTAATTAATAAAACTTTGGTTTTTAAATTTAAATATTATATGAACTTAAGTAAATAAACTTATTGGTTTTCATGCTTTAGTAAGGACTTATATTATTTTTGTTATAAGTTTAACCCGTTTGTACACAGGTTTAAAATTAATCACGGCTAAAACTATTATTAAGAAAAATACATATTAAAATGAATGCGCGAGTTCACACTTATAGAGTTACAATGAGATGAAAACATGTACACGATATTGTGTATATAGCAACGACGCAAGTAACTACTCTTAAAGTTCAAAAAAGAATATTCAGAAAAACATTTTTAAAGGTTATTATGTGTTATTAAACACGTATAAAACATGATATCAATAGTTGAATTCAAATAGTATTAACCTTAACATTATATCAGTTAGACAAAGTCAAATCTTTAATCTAACAAAAATTTATACATAATATTAATTGATATTAATATAAAATGAAAATTTTATGTAAAATCTGCGGAGTGCACGAATATTATTACTATATAAGTATAAAGAGTTGATATAACGTTATAGAAAATCTTATTTAACAACTCCGTATCTACACCCGAACATGCTTTACTGTGCCAAAGTAAAAATTAGAAGATCGAAAATTACATGTTTAACCAATTGTACACTTCCTTTTTTTTTTTAACCAATTGTACTATTAAAATGAGGTAACATACAATTTGTATTTATAAATAATTAAACTTTAGATATATTTAGATATATTATGACTCATATCAAAACACATGCATTCAAGGAAGTATATAATTAGTGTTATCTTGTAACAATTGTAGCTCGTGCTTTAGTCCTAGCTAACAAAGCTATTTATGGTGATAAGGGCGAGATCAACTCTTTTGATTCTATCTCCATGCGCTCCCCTTAGCTTGATATCATTCGTGAATCTTCGTCCTTCTCAAAGAAAGGTATAGATCTTTTGGCTTTTGTTCGTAAAAAAGTCGGTAATGGGAAGATTCTTTATTTTTGGATGATATTCGGTTAGACAAGTTGGTTTTAAAAATCAATTTCCCTGATTTTTCGCATTGGAATCATCAAAACAAACTACCGTGGAAGATAAAATGAATAGTGTTTCCTTGGCCGCATCTTATCGTCGTGCTCCTAGAGGTGGTATTGAGGAAGAGCATCATCGTGTACTTCAATCGCGTATTGATGGTATAATTTTCGCTTCAATGTTAGACCGGTGGGTGTGGTCTTATGAGGCATCGGGTGAGTTTT
>OU343220.1:206537693-206632514 GCA_910596185.1 Chrysanthemum makinoi
GTTTAAGTTTATGTCGGAAACAATTAACTTTACCATGTTAAACTTTCCATTGACTTATTAAACTCATTTTAGATGCAACCATTTCTCATGTGGGCAAACACAATTTGCAAAGTGTTGGCCTTAATAAACATGCCCTGTGAAAAGCATCGTGGCAAATGTTGTTTGAGAAAAAGCGACACCGCGCTTCAGCGGCAACCTGGCGTGCGCATTTTTAGTTTTTCAAAAAACTTTGGTATTTGAGGATCGATTGTTTTTATTGTTACAACTTCTGATTTTTTGCAGTCGCAACCGCTCATGATCTTAATGAATTATCGGGTACGAGGGGCACACGCTTGACACACCAAAACCCATGACCATTTCAGCTAAGGAGGCAATGCACTGCTCAGGATGCATAAAGTGACTTTGTCAGGGGTAGTTCAGCCAACAACAGCCAGCCAGGGGTGGGTTCAGTGGATAGGTTCAGTGGGTTCGTTCACTTTAAATGCTGCATTTGGTGTTATATGGACCACACATGCTACTCTAAGGTGCTTAGCTCCATAATTACGTTCCTTGGATTGCCTTCATATTACTCCTAATATTGACCTAAGCTTATTTGAGTAATTTCCTAGCTTAGTTTGCTATCAAAATGCAATATTAGCTTAGTCACTGTTTTGGTGTTGTCAGCTTATTTAGAATTTTTTGGGAGGACAAAGGTGTTTCATAAACTGTAACCCTTAGTTTTAAATTTCAGCTTAATGTGGGAATAACTCTATGCTCTAAAAGATTATTAGTACAGTAGTATTAGGTATTGCAATGAATTATGTGCTATACTAAAACGCATGCTTTTACAAGTTGATAATACATGCCGGTATGTCTAATAACTGTGTCGTTCCTTTTGTTTTGCAGGTTAGCCAGTTATTCTTCTTCATATTTAATACCACGGGTATTCAAGCGCCAACGACACCTAGGGAATATGGAGCTAAAAAGTTTGAAACTTTAGTTCCCGTAACGTTTTTAATTACCCCTCCCCTCAGCCTCACTATCTGGTACTCTAGAGATTTACTTGCTTCCCGTTTTGTTTTGACACTTAGGAAGGGCAGAAAAATCAGTTGAACCGCATGTCCATCCGCAACTGTCCGGAGAGAGCGTTCGAAGACACGAAGAAATACCAGCTCGTCGATGCTAAAAAAGCCAAAGCACGAACGAAGGTCCAGCAGCCACCAACAAGCAAAAGTAAACCAACGTATGTAGTAGTAGTATGTAGTATGTGCAGTAAGTAGAACTAAAGTAATGTAACATGGGATGTAACATTCCGACCAAGTACCGCATAAACAGACGGGCTTGAATTCAGTTTTCCCTAGGGGACTTATGTACAAGCCTAGAACTTTCGCTATTCTGCGGCACCTCTAATATGAAAACAGTTTGGGTTAAAGTTAAGTTGTATTGTTGTTCCCTAAACCTCATATGCAAGTTATGGGTTTTTCTTCCTACGTGTAAATATAAGCATATTGGCTGCAATGAGTATTTGCTTAAATTCGGTTGGTTAAGTTCATGAGATGATATGCTCCAAACGGGCATGGTCTGACTATTAAATGCATTACACTTGACAACAAACACTGTCAATGTTTTGTTTAATCTGTGGTTACGAAAAATCACAGGCATTGATATAGGATTTGCCAACGCCGTTAACAGAGCGCTACCGCAGCAACGCGCGGGCTAACCCGCTAGTTTTCATCATAAATGAAAAATCTTCACAATTTCACATTTTTTTAATCATTCTCAAGATTTAACAACTTAATATTTTGATCAAAATCTATTTGTCTAATTGTTCATATTGTGTTGCTCGTGACAATTTTGTTTATTGTTGGTTTATTTTCTGTTGACAATTTATGTGGCAATAATTATGCTATTGATTTATAGTTTAATTCTTGTAGTTCTTGTTGCGTAATGTTGGTGTAAACTTGTTGTGTAATGGCTCAAATATACAACGATCTATAACTCAGGCAGAACCCGTGTGATGCACACACAAAAAAACTACAAATCTTGGTTCTTGGGTTATCAATCGCTTCATAGAACTCGTCATCGTCAAATGTTTGTGTAAATTGCCAAGTTAACTGATGACGTATAGCACGTATAGCAGGCCTACTAGGCCTAATTCGTGCTATACACATACTGGGCCTAGGCCCAACAACGAAAACAACTACGAACACTGGACCAACAGTAAGCCCAATAACGAAATTAGCTATAGTCCAGACTAAAAGACGCACGCAGGATACTTAACGGACCGAATCTCCAGCCGCGGAAGGTACCATGTGTCCGCATCCGTGATTACCATGGGACCTTGTCCGACAAGGGTCCGACTCCGGCAGCTAACGCTTATATGCGAGTAATCAGAAAACCCTAGCGGTAAGCCTCGCCTATAAAAGGCGCTCTAATCCCCATACAAGGTACAACTTTCTCTCTCATAACAACACACACATACTCTCATTTCTCTGACAAGAATGTGTACTTACTCTCACGCTGGAGTTTAATCGTGGGGTGCGTCCCTACGGTAAGGCTAACGGTTTACTCTTTCTTGTGCAGGGATTCAATCAAATTACTTGGATCAGTAATCGTCATCTGTTAGCATCAAATCACTAGCACTAACAAGTTGGTAAGCCATCACGTGGTACCCGATTACACAACTGCGTTCTCAAAAATACTTACCATGGGCACTCGGTCCGAACCAACTCCCGCTTTTGTATCCACGCTACGGAGTACAGCGGAAAGAGAGAATAATGCAACTCTAGCGGAACTTGAGGGACCTGCGTCCGACGCAACCCTCTGAAAGTACTGCGACAAGTATTTCGACCATATCTTACCGATTGTGACAGAGAAAGTTCAGAAACCGGAAGAAAGGGCCAAAGCGGTAAAAGCACTGAAAATTCGGGCGGACCTCCATAAAGCTTCGCATCATCACGAGTCGGAAATGCCAACTGGAATAAGGGACTTGAGGAAAAAACTCGAGTCTAAGAAGCGTCGGAACACACAAGACAACTACGACCGAAGTTGTACTCGGTCTAGGTCACCAAAAAGGAAAGATGTTGAACGAGAGACGGTGTTCAAAAGGCTGCACAAAACTGTGTTCCACAGGCTGGGGGACAAGGAAGAAAGCGTCTCAGTGTATTCCAAGGACCCTAGAAGACCAGATCACCATGGCTCTAAGAGAAAAGAGGAGAGTAGCTACCAAGACTCTTACTCACAACAGGTGGGGCCCAACTTTAGAGGGCATGGAGCTGAAAAGACACAATCGTGTAAGGTAGGCGAATGCTCAGGCAATGGACCAAACGGAAGTAGATATCGGAAGTCCGAAGTCAAGAAGCAGAATTCGAGTAATGACGACGATGACGACATGGCCAGACCTTGGGTATGTAAGGAGACTGATCTGTTCACTCTACGTATCCGTTGCTTCGAGATGCCAACAATAACACGTATGCCAACTAACGTAAAAACGTATGACGGGAGTGGAGACCTAGAAGATCATCTTAAAATCTTCCAAGCAGCGGAAAAAGTAGAACGATGGGCCTTGCCAACCTGGTGCCACATGTTTAACTCCACACTAACCGGGTCCGCTAGCGTATGGTTTGACGACCTCCCGCCAGAATCAATAGACGGTTACGATAAGCTGAAAGAAGCTTTCCTGGCCAATTTCCTCCAACAAAAGAAGTGTATCTAGGATCCCGTGGAACTTCACCACATTAAGCAAAGGGAAGGAGAACTAACGGAATACTTTGTAAAAAGGTTTAAAGAAGAAACCATAGACATAAAAGGAGCGCCGGAAATTATGAGAATCTCAGGATTCATGCACGCGATCACTGATCCGGAACTAATTAAGAGGCTACATGATAGAATCCCAAAGTCAATGAATGAAGTAATGAATATAACCACATCCTTCCTACAAGGGGAAACAACTGCTGGGAGTAGAGAAAGAAAAAAGCCGTGGGTACAAATGCCGAGGAAGCAAGCATCAGCAAGGTTTCAAAAGAGAATTTAGAAACAAAACAAGAACCAGAGAATGGCAACATGGCCTCTACATTCCTCCCAAACCTTTCAGAGAAATACCGACACAAAGGAAAGCAAGATCTCCAAATTCACCCCCAGCTACCGCAACTGAAGAAAAGACTGACTGTAAATTCTGTGAATTCCACGAAAAAGCAAGGCATATTACGGACGAATATCTCCACTTAAAAAACCAAAGAGAAGAAAGGAAGAAATGAGCAATGATAGAAGAGGAAGAACAGCTGGGAAAAGCCAAATGTTAAACCCAACAAAAAAAATCACTCAAAACTACTTATAACAAAACAGAAGGCGAAAACACCCAACGCAACGGAGGCAACAGAAATACATAAAAAAATCAGACAGCGCACGGACGATAAAATCAAAGCTCCAGCTGGAGAAACGTAGTAGGGACGCTTATAAAATCAATGGGGATGTGGATATCCCCACAGAAATGAATAAAAGTTCCGATTCCATAACTTTCATAAGTAAAGGCTCAAAAAGCCCAAGTTGAAGCACAAAGTCAGGAGGCAAGCAGTTAAATAAAATAAGAGGAATCAATCACCAAGAAGATTCAAGAGACGAGTACAACTGTTAAAAAGGTGCCCTACCACCTTAGAATAACTAGCTCACGGGAACTCATGTGAAAAATAGCGAACATGAAAGACAACGAAGAAGATTGGAACAAATCCCAGCTGTCCATAAGACTAACAACATCCCCGTACTCGGAAAGCCCTACGGAAATCATTTCCAGAGCATCAAGGATCCAAAGGCTACGGTTCAACAAAATCGATTCCGGGGAGTACAACGTTCCGAAAAGGCAAGCAAAGATTTGCGTCAGACACAAAACATAAATACCACAATGTGGGAAATAACAAAAATCAGGGGAAGGACGCGGTTTCGAGAAAGGAAAGCTCCCGATAACAACCATGCAATGGCAAAAAAAGGATAAACCTTATCCAAATTTTCAAACAATAAAGAAAATCTGAAATTACAGATTTGCGTTCCTTCCCAAGAAATTTTATGTCAAATCCAGCAGGGTAAACAGACGCTCAGGCTACGAGCCTACCTACCAAATAGTAGATAAAAGTAAATGCTAGCGCGTGCACGAACAGTAAATATTCGCTATAAATATGTGAAGTTAAAAAAAGGGGGAAAGGCATAAAAGGCAAGAGAGAAAAATTCATTCTTTAGCACCAAACATCCTAACACAAAAACCCCGAGAAAATCCTCAAAGCTACTTCGAAAGAAGTTGAAGATGTTATTTAGAAGAAGAGTACGATAGCACATAGTACAGAAGGAATACAATCCGTCTTCAGCAACTTCACATTACTTGCATACGGTTGTCTCCAAAAAACTCACACATAGCCTAAACCTTTACCCTCAAAACGAAAAAACAAAAGGAAAACACAACAGCCAGGAAGATGTTGCGGTAACTAAAACATGTTCTTAAATGACTGCTAATAACAATTAGTCGTTCTAAAATGACGACTAATAACCCACCACCACTAACCATCACAACATTTCTTCATCCAAAACCCATTTCCATGGAAGATTCTGGGAGTTTGCCAGGACGCAATGGCGTACCAAAGGTAGGAGTTTATACCAATTAGACTCTCATTAGCCATTTGGAATCTTGAAAGTGCAGGCAGTTCCTCGCTAACCTTTTGTATTCACCAGGGGAAGAAGGAACTATATCATGGGAATGGTGTCGAAGGGAGTGATATGATGTGGAAAGGGGTGGGTCCTTAGGGAAGGGCAACAAAGGAGGTTAGGGGCAATGCAATGCATAAAGCGGCCCGTAATTAACAAAAAGCTTCCCTTACACCGGCAAGCAACAAAGGATGAAAACTATGCCTTCATTCTTCTGTTGTTGCAACCCGGCCTCCAAGCAAGTGTACGTCTACCAATCCAGGCAGATCGGGTTGGATAGACTGAGTTTCAGATAAAGATGACCAGCTTGCAGGTGCCGGGATAAAATAAAAAACTACGTGGGTGGAGAAGCTACCTCACTAAAAGCCCTACCACTACCACGCAGAGGGGAAGATTCATTCGGGAAGCCCCTTGAAAGGCCTTGTGCACTTGTTATATCCCCTACAGCATTGTAAGCTCGTTGCTAAAAAGAATAGCACCGCGAAAGCATTCCAACCCTTCAGGAAAAATTACAAGCCACAATTCATGAGAATCCCATCGGAGAATCGGCAGGCTCCATGAGGAAGCAAATGCTTGGAAAAATCCTTCAGAAATGATATGATAAGAAATAGGATTCCGAACGCAGAAGAGAGAGGCAAAATACCCGCACCGGGAAAGCCAGCGGAAAATTACAACCATAAAGAAACACTCCACAAGGAATCTCTTTGGAAAGATGTAACAACTTCAGCAAAAGTATATTCCGCCAGGAAAACCCTCCAAGGACGAAAATTACAAACAAGATAACTTATAACGGATGATCTCTAAAGAAGGCTTCTGTGAATACAACAAAATCCGTTAAAGGAATTTTTTCAAGAAGTACAACTTCAACAAAAAATGATGTCCGTGATCAAAACAATCCGGAGAAGATATGACTTCCGCAGCCACAAAACTCGGATAGCAAAGGGTAAGAGCAATTGACAATAGAGGAAATGTATAATGTATTTGAATTTATCCATTTTTGTAATGTATTTTGAAATATGTCAAATCAATAAAAAAGTGAAGATTAGCTACCTTCATTGTTTTATTTGTTCAATAAATTAATTTGATTAAGTGCATAAGACGCGCAAGCACATGACTGGGCGTGACCCAAAGAATGTTATTCCCGAATAACAAAAGAAAGTTATCCCGTATAACGAAAAGGTGAACAACATAAATCACCAAAGTACATAAGAGGTATTGCAAGCCCAGTACTGGGAGACCCAAAAGTATTCAAAAAGACTATTACAAACATGCATATCCGTATGACGTTAAGATAATAGCACTGCACAAATTAAAAACAATGTGCAGAAACAAAAATAAAAAGAAAGGTTGCACGCAACCATCATAAACATTCAAGGACATAGTTCAAATAAGATTGAATATTGTTCAAGGAATTTCAAACATCCAAACATAAAAGAAACTAGTTCTGCTCCAAATCAGCTCTAGTTGCTTCGGGTTCAAGCAAAGCAGAAGAGGTCTCACTCACCTCAGGAAACAAATTATCCGCAAAATTAATCAAAACACCAATTTCACCAACATCATAATCGTCGGTGGAAAGGGGCCTAGTAGGAACAAGTGCCAATGGCAAAGAAGTGGTAGAAACCAAAACTCACTGCTTGAAAGTCCTTCCGCACCCATAACATAACTGGCGGATAAAGGATCAACTAAATAATTGTAAACATCAGCAATTTTAGGCTGATGAGTAGTGAGACGCTTCCTAAATTGGTCAACCCTTCTCTGAACAACTCCTAAAGAGCGGGACAATGAACCAACGCCAATAATAGTGCTAGTCTCCCTATCATAAACAGGAACCACAAGCTGCTCAAGGTCAGGCTGTAACCCTGCAATCATGGGAGCATTCGCATGCGGTCCCTCAACTCGAAGAAGATCCATAATTTTCGCAATTACAGCATCCTTATTAGACTTAAAAGCGGAAAGCAAAGAAAACATTACACCGGCAAGGGCCTGCACGGCGGAAAGATAATCAGCTTCTGCAGAAGGATTATACGCATCAAGATCCAAAAGCTCTTTTTTCTCCTTACCATGAATAATACCCGTCGCCAGACCAACTTGCATACATTTCTCAATGGCACGGCTGATAACTTCCGCCAGCGTTGTAGAATACTCCGGAGAATTCAAACACTTGAACACAGCAAAGCTCATACCATTAGTTAATAACCATCACCGCCTGGATAAAACAGTAAGAAAACGAGGATAAAACTCCTCATCAAGGTGAAGGGCTAATGCAGATAGGTCGGCAACTACCGAATCAATCTTCTTCATAATCGCAGCCGATTGCACATCTTGAATTTTACAAAACTCTTCCTTCAAGGCATCAAAAGAAGGAATTTGGCTACGAAGCTCGAAACATGAAGCTTCCAAAGTATGTATCTGCAAATGCGGAAAGAAAATACATCAAAAAGTTTAAAGATAGAAGCAAGATAAGTAAGCGGAAAAACTGGCTAAAAAAATAGTGATACATACATCGCCTGAAAGATTAGCATTTTGAGATTTAAGTACAGCAACTTCAGCCCTCAAGATGGATAGTTCACGATCTTTCTCACCAAAAGACGACTGAAGGACCGCTAGCTCAGCCCCAGAGAGAATCTCGTTCCCGCTCAAGGGCAGAATTTTGACTTCTCAAAGAAAGAACTTTCGCAACAGGAGGGGCTTCGGAAGCCCTCATAGTAGGAACCAACTCCTCAGAAGGTACTGCCTTAGCAGCTTTAGCCTTAAGGGTTGCAACCTCCTTTTCCCTCTCCTTTAGCAAAGATGACAGACGCCTCCTCTCCATCACATTATACTCCAAGCGCATGCAAACTTCAAAGCTAAAGCATACTTGTCGCGCCGTAGCAACATTGAACTCAGCAAAAAGGCGATCATAATCCATAACGAATTGAGGAAAAGAAGCAAGGAGGAGCAAACTTATCAACCATATCACGACACTCGTCAGAATTATCAAGAAGTGAATTATTGGCAACGCCCCACTTCGAAACGTAAACACCGGATGAAGAGCTGGAGTCTGCATCATCAACAGCATGGATATCCCCAATTAAGATATCGCAGTCGAAAAAGTTGTTAATGATAGGATGAGCACCGCCAACGGAACAAGAACTACCGGGAAGGGAAGAAGGGCCGTCCACTTTGTCCTTTTCCCTCTCAACAACAAAAAGGACAGTAGTGGCAATGGCATCAGTCATAACCGGAACATAAGACCTGTTGCAAAATAAACAAAAAACAGCGAATTAGCAAAAATGGAAAAAAGTCAACACGGCATATCAGGCAAAAACCAAATAGAAAACCTGAGGGGAGAACCGTCAAGACGAAGGGAACCAGAAGTAGATTCCGTAGGCGTTCCAGCTTCATGAAAAGAAGAAATTGACAATGAAGGAGAAGTAGAGGAATGAGTGGGCAAAGCATTCAAACAAAATTCAGGACACTGAGTATTTTGAGCTAACAATATCTGAATAGATTCCGAAGACTTACCACCAGTGGAAGACATACCAGAATCCATGTGATCACTCATTAACTTCTTAGGATGAAGGATGGGAACAGCAAAACCTTTCCTTTTCTTTTGGCGAGAGCCTGAGGCCACATCATAAATAGGCGTTGAAATAGTCCCAAAAGCAGCCTCAGACATTAAAAGATCAGCTTCAGCAGCGGAATGGACAAGTTCTGCAACATTCACATTCACAGAATCATCACCTAAATAAGAAGCCCCGGCTTCGGAACCAGCACCCATATCTTTAACTTCATGGGATCCTTCACTTGGATTAATGAGATAAAATCCATCACTGCAAAAAGTAGAGAAAAAGAGAAGAACCACAGTTTAGAATACGCAAAAAAAATAAGCGAAGACACACATACATGGCATACCCACCCCGATCATTATCATCATAAAACTCAGGATAAGAATCCGCATTCAAAGTATAATTGCGGCTAAACCCAACTGATAAGGATTTAAAACATGATCAAAACATGCAAGCGACGGCTCAGTGAAAATTCTGGTCTTACAACCTGACGGCGTTACGTTTAAATATGGAGGGCGTCACTCACAGTTTTCACTCCAGACGGCCCAGATCTAGAATCAAGACGACGTCCCAACTGAAGACTGGCGGCGTCACAACTCTAAGGTGACATCGTCCCATCGATGACTTGGCCCAGGCGAAACCCTAATGACGGCGACCTGACAGCGTCCCATGCAAAAGCTGACGCCGTCGCGATTGTAAATCTATATATAGAATTCGATTTTTCTGTATTTTAAGAGGTAGACTTTTGGAGAAAAAAATCCTAACTCAGTTGTAGTCCGACTTGGACAGTATTTTAGGGTCCCATACCCTATTTTACACATCGAGATAAGTTTATTAATCCAAATTATCATTATGTCTATCTCATATTCGATTGATTGTGTGTGTGCTTGCTTCTCTATCATGTCTAGCTAAATTACTTGTGTGTTTGCTTAGATCTATGAAACCTAGTTATTGATTATTGTTAGGTTGTTTCTTATCTTAACTGAAATTGGCTTAGGAGTGCAACTAGGCATCTTCGTTGTATTTAATGCTTGAGTATGCTTTATGATGATATGGTTTATGGATGAAATAACTTAGGCTTGCCGACTCCGTAGATCATATACAAGAGATAACCTCAGAGAACTAGGGACCACGCAAACCCTACGACCTTTAGGAATACAACGCGTTAAGATAAAGGACGTGACAACTCGACCGACCAATAAAAGATAACTAGAGAGTAATAGTATCTAAGTGAACACATCTTTAATCATCATACGAGCACACCTCAATTAGACATAACTACCCGTAGTAATAAATAATTAGATAATTAGTTAAAGTAGAGTAATCGATAGAAGTACCACCCCCAAACCAATTGCCCCGAGATTTTACCTTAGCTTTCTAAAAAACCAAAAAAAAAAAAGATAAAAAAAAAGAATCATCCTCAACCCCACCTTCTTGTCATATATTTTTACTAGCATTCCTATTCCCCTAGAGAACGATATCAATCCCCGAGGCTTACCCCATACTACACTACAACGATTAGGTTCACTGCCTGAAGGTGGAAAAACTTGCTCGAAGAAAAAGAAGTTTCCTTGACCCCGAATGCGCCTTCCGCGCGCATCAATTTTTTGGCGCCGCCGCCGGGGAAGAGAATAGCTAGTTAGATTTCTATCTCGTTTAGGTTCCCTTGCTTGATTCCTATCAAGTAAGATTTTTTCTCATTTTCATTAGCTTCCTTGTAGTCTATCCTCCTTCTTCGTGTTTTTGTTCGTAAACCTTGTCACTTTTCATCATGGAAGGTGATAAACCACCAAATCAACCTCTTCCACTCAAACCACAACCAATTGACCAACATTCCTCCAACCCTCGTCGCAACCGAATCATTAGTAAAATCAATGAGCTTCAAGACTTGCGTGGGGTATTTGAGAGTACAATTAGGGATGCTGTTGAAAAAGCGGTTAGCGCCTTGATTGTTGGCTCCATGATTAGTAATAGTTCACGTGATGACTTAGTAAATGAAAGTGAGAATGAGGAGACCAGTGCCTATTTTAATCGTTATCCCATTAAGGAATAAGTTGCATACCACAAATACATAGTCGACAATCCTCGATCACCCATCATTAGAATATGCCCAAAGATTAGGAGAGGAAATCCTTGGAACATCAAGATCCCTTGTATGATTGGATATAGGAATGTTGAGCACGCTTACATAGATACAGACTCTCCCATCAATGTGGTGTCATTAGCTGTTTACAATGACATAATGAATGCGCGACTTAAGATTAGGAGGGACCCTAAATATCCCGGTGGGATTTGTAATTTTATGGGAAGGGTCAAGGATGTACACGTCTTTGTAGGAAACTTCACCTACCTAGTTGATTTTATGGTCCTAGAAGATATAGGATGTGTCATCGACTATAGCTTATCCCAAGTTGTGTTAGGAAAACCGTTTGTTGAAAAATCTAAACTAAGCTATAACAAGTCTGAGGGAATGATTAGATTTGCAGAAGGGGACTATGAAATTACATATAGGATGCCTTGGAAGATGAATGGATATGGCCCTCTATCCCTCTATGAACGAGATAACATTAGAGCCTTTGAGGAAAAGAGCAAAGAAGATGTTGAAAAAGGCTTGAACTTTATGTGGGAGAAAAGGAGGCTCTACTATAGGGATTGCTTGACCCTAGGACCTAGGTATAGAGTAGATGAGAATTTTGTCAATATGATAGAGTTTTCATTGAGGATGAAAAACAAGACGACGTAGGAGCACGACTTTGAGTCTAGCTACAAGACTCATAAATAAAGAAAAGCGCTTCGTGGGAGGTTGTTAGGACCGTATATTTGGTTGATATGGTGAATCGGGAGGTCTTGGAAGATGGAAGAAAGCCATCTTCAAGTTAGAGAGAGAAACAAGAGAGAAGGGAGAGAACTATGTGTTTTATTGATAAGAAATGTGAAGCTTACACTAAGAAATCTCACCCCTCCATGGAAGTATGGAGGGGTATTTATAGCTAAACACTTACAACTATGGCTATATGACATAACAAGCCCATGTGTTTTAGCTAACAAGGATAGAAAATGTAATCCCGTCAATGTCGTTCCATTTATGAGTTAGGAGCGATTCCAACAATCTTCCCCCAATGGGATGACACAAGGGATTACTTACAACACTTACTACAAATATAGAAAACAAATAAAGAAAGGTCTTCATAAGCTCTTCAAGTGCTGAGGATGATGAAAGTTTACGCTTTTTGTCTTCTTCTTGTACCTTGACTTGAGAACCGTTTTCTTCACTTGTAGGCAAATGATGTAATATGCATAAATTGGATTAACTTCCCCCTAATTCATGCCGCATGTCTTTAGCAGCTTCTCCGTACACTCCTTTTTGGCGAAGTTTCAATCTGACTTCCCCAAACCGACAACCGTATTTAGCAGATTTGAAACTTTGATGTAATGAACATTTCCTCTAACTTTTGAAGTTTTCAGTATGCAGCGGAATTTGTAGATGAGCAGTAAAACACACAAGGTAAATCGACTTATGCGGAAAATCCGTTCGGGGTAACATGCAAGAAATCAACAAGATCTTCTCACGTATGTAGATGCTTCACACCAAATAAACCACGAAAGACGAAATGAAGCGACTTCCCCCTGAATGTTGCGGTCTATCGGAATAATAATCACTTGTGAATATTAGGGGTGGCTATCGAGTCGTGTTCGTGTTAACTTATTCGGGTTCGCGTGTTGGCGGGATAGTATAGCCTTTACCCAAACACGACCCATTTATTAATCGTGTCAAGAAACCCAACCCTAACCCAGACATGCATAACACGTGTAACCCATTTGTGACCCTTTTAACCCATTTAAGTAAATAGGTCAAGCAGTAAACAAAGCTGGTGGTTTACCGATTTAACTAGTTTAAATGCAAAAAATGATATAAGGATCTAAAATATGATAAGAATAATATACAAATAACTATGCGACAATTTTTTGAATTATAAGCGTCAATTTTCATGATATTTAAAGTATAAAATTATAATTCACTCATACTAATTAAATAACAAAATACATTTAATCCACATCAAACATAAAAACCAGGTTATATATTTTATTTTCAAGATCTTATATACTTAAACGGGTTTAGGGTTGACCTGTTTAATACTTACTCAACCCAAACACGACCCATTTATTAAACGGGTTAGACGGGTTGACCCGTTTTTTACCCAAACCTGTTTATCCTCAACCCAAACCTGTTTAACTTCGTGTCGGGTTCGTGTCCTTTATCGTGTCGTGTCGAGAATTGCCACCCCTAGTGAATATGCAGTTACTCGATAAAATGACCGTGTGTGAGGCATCATAACATCCTATTTAGGTAACTTCACACACGATAACTCTGTGAAAGTGAGACGGTAACACCAAAGTGAGACGTTTGAACCACAGATCGTATCACTTCTTCCCCCTGATTGAAGAAATTCATGAAAGGAGAGGGTTTTCGCAAAAAAATACAAAAACATCAAAGGAAGCAGACACCACCTATACTCTCTTCTCCCCGATGTTTTCAATGAATCAGAATCATACACCACGTATGTTGATGATGAATTGGAGACAGCGAAACCATGTATGTCCAAGTGTCGAACAATTGTGAGTACCATAAATATCATGTGAGAATCAATTGCCGATAAGACTTCTCTACTCGTGTATACTCTTCTCAGCTAACTCTTTACCGACCCCATTATTGACGGCTTTTTGTAGTGACTACTGATGGAGAAAACCCAATATGACGAACTTGAGACTGAAGTTAAATAACCCGAACTTGTGACTTAAGCTTGCACTATTGTCAGACGAAGAACCCTTTTTCTTATCACCATCGAAAAAGGTAAACTTAAAGTTTCTCAAATTATCCACACCGTAGTGTGACACTTGAGCACAACAACGTAACTCCTTAAAAGTGATAGTTATAAGCTGTGAGCACAACAACGTAACTCCTTACATCAGGTTCAACTAGATAACTCAAGTCTTTGTCATTCGTGACGGTTAAAAGCTCGAACAAGGATCTCGAAGAATCATGCATCCAACCAACCCCGATATCTTCAGATACTAAGTACACGCATCCGTGATATCCCACTTCAACTTCAAATAAATAATAAAGAATTTACGCCGTAGTCACATCTTGCGGTTAAACGCTCAAAAACTAGCCTTCGTTAATTGGTTAAAGTGAACTATGATAATGGTTTATCCCGATCTTGTCAAAAATTATGTATCCCCGTGAAAATTTTCGTGAACCAAAATAACACTTTGTATTTTTTTTAAAAAAATACATTAGAGTAAAGAAAAATCAGCCCCATGTGTTAAATTTGGAACCCAAGCCCAATCCAAACACTCATACTAGCTTAATAAAATAAACTAGTCGGCCCAACTATTTATCCAAAAACCCAAGTATACCAACGAGGTCCAAGGAGGAGGCCAAATTCAGTCCTAGTGCCCGATCCCAAATGTATCCGGTCTATTATGACTATCCGATCCAAGGCCCAAGCAATTTCATTAACAATCGGTTGTGATAAAACTGCTCTCAACCTCACAGTTAGACCTAAACCTAAAAATTTACTCATCATTATTTTTATCCGCCTCTCTCTACAAACAACTCCCAACAATCTTACATCTCACCTCAAATCTCAGATCATCAAAACAACATATCATCAATCAATAATCTTGTAACACTCATCACATCAACCATCTTAATCCAACACGCTTTTCAATCCGAATCAAATATCAAGACGAAAAGGCACAAAATAAACTACAATCACATATCATAACCGGATCCTTATTTACTTTTTCAGCACAAAATCAAATCAAGAAGCCTAAAAAAAATGTCAAGATCCTTTGAAGGGTCACGGTAGGTACTACACGGTTGTTTTAGTTTTGACGTTTTGCTTTTGATTTATGAACGAACCAAGGAGAGAAAATGACATATTTGTTATCTTTATTCTCCTTTTGTGTCGGATATTGAACAACTGATGCTAGGCATCAAAAATAGATCAATGATGTTTTTTTATTCTTTTCGTGTTTATTGACAACCAAACGGTGGAGGATGGGATATTGATAGATTGTTGGAGCTGTTGTTTTTGGGTCGAGTCTTGCACAAGTAGACTGATGTCGTTTTGATTGGCAGATGATGTTTGGAATATTGGTTTGGTCAAACAGTCGAGTGGTATTGAGTTTACAAAACCACCAAAATCTGTCAAACTTGTCCAAGCTTGATAGATATTCCAAGTTGAAGTATTCCGCACACTTATCGAAGTGATAGAAATACTGAGTAGCCTTTGGACGTCGAAGAAGATGAGTATTCTACTTATGCGTAAAATCATTGTGCCAAAAAAAACGAGGGTTTTGACTTTTTGACCATTTTTCCGACCTCTTTTCCGATCATTTTTACGACCAATCTTGAGAAACCCATATACATGGCATAAAAGACTTCATAGAAAGACACGTATGACCAGAAATGAGTACCAGTTGACCACAAATGTTTCACTTCTATTGAAATACAAAACAGGTTAAAAAGTGGTCTAACCAAAACTGTTTTTTTGACCAAGATGATACATGAACTTGAAAAAAATCTGATAACAACAAAAGTGTATAGAAAGGTTAATACTTTGTTTAAAAAACAGATTTTAATATAAGATTTTGACAAGAAAAATCACCAAAAATCAACCAATGATAAAAATCGGACCTTGCTCTTGATACCAATGTTAGGATCATATATGTGGATGATATGGTGAATCGAGAGGTCTTGGAAGATGGAAGAAAGCCATCTTCAAGTTAGAGAGAGAAACAAGAGAGAAGGGAGAGAACTATGTGTTTTATTGATAAGAAAGGTGAAGCTTACACTAAGAAATCTCACCCCTCCATGGAAGTAAGGAGGGGTATTTATAGCTAAACACTTACAACTATGGCTATGTGACATAACAAGCCCATGTGTTTTAGCTAACAAGGATAGAAAATGTAACCCCGTCAATGTCGTTCCATTTATGAGTTAGGAGCGATTCCAACAGAGGTAACCCATGCTTAATTGTTTGCTTGTTTTTTTTTCAATTTTTGTGTGTCATATATCTCTTTCGTTGTTGTTTATTCTCAAGTTTGATTTTGTAAAAATGCTTTATTTTTTCTTTAACCTCATCTTAAATACATATAAAGGTATTTTACAAAGAGATAAGTGTAGGGAAGATCACATACGTTTCTAAGAACATGAACATGAGAATTACAATTAGTGAAATTGATATATATATATATGTGTTTGTTAGAGTCAAATGCTTGTATCGAGTCATAATGGATGTTTTGAAAGAATTTTTACAGGTTTTAAAGATGTAATTTTTCCATAATTTTTTCAGAAAAACGCAGCAGAACACCTTCTATCAGGACAACCTGACGGCGGAGATTAAAGCCCGACGACGGGCTATGTAGAAACAGTTATCGGTTTTCATTTTCTGTGTAACTTAAAAAATTTCGGAAATTCCCAGGTCTTAATTTTCCAGAAAAACTGCAAACATCCATTCCACAAGCATTACCTGCTTTCTAATATAGTTGTGTGTCACATATAGTTTTACCGCCGATTTTACGCGAAGGTTTTGTTTGTTTTCTTATAAGTGTGCAGGTTATATTTGGCAAGAAGAAGAAACACAAATTGGATGAAGCTTATTACTTATGCATTCTTCTTGGAAAAGAATTTAACTGAAACTTCACACGTATCCTACCGAGCTAATCAGGGGAGTACTAGTTTCTTTTCCTTACTTACCTTCCTTTATCATAACTTTGATACTTTCGTGGAACATTGGGGACAATGTTCAGTTTATGTGTAGGGAGAGAGAATAAAACGGGAACTTAGAAACTATTCACTCACTTGATCATTTGTCTTGTCCTTGGTAATTTGTGTAATAAACTATGAGAAATATTGGTTAGGGCAATTTTAGCACCAAATTTAAAGTTTTTTATGACATTTACGAGCTAAACTTTAGTCTTAATAAAGCGTCTCATGGATAGTAATTATATGACTAGCACAAAAACCGTTTACCACTCAAATTCCAACCAAAAAATGTGAGGTTCGCCCCTAGATCTTTAGGAATAAAAGCATTCATCTTTAATGCTTAGAGATTGTACCGGTAGTATAATAGATTCTAGAACTTGTTTTGTGATGCATTCTGAGATCGCTAGTGAGACTACACTTGTGTAATTAGGAGTAACTAAGTGATAAGAGGCATTAGGATAACCCTTGTTTGAAACCTGTATTATAACTACATCTTTCACATCGGTTGAGTAATTACCCCACACCCTTGCGATGTACTCATCTTCAGTACATGATACCCCTAGTTAACCCCTTAGAGCCTATCCTTTTCGTGGTTCTCGTGATGTTTCGGTTTTTTGGAATATCAATGAAAAGCATGGTTTACAATCCACCCCCAAATGTACACCCAAATCGCCTTAGCCTACCTTGTATGCACTCACCTTTAGTGCATTATTGTTATTATTACTAACCCTTAGTTCAAATATCTAGTTACTTGCACGGTTGCTAAGTCGAGTCATATCTTTTGTACAAAGTTTTGGGACGATTGGGACTCATGGGTAAAAAGGAATATTTTATGCAGTAACGAGAAAGAACGATAAATTCAAATTTCGTTTATCGACGTAATTAAATACTCCAAGTGTTTTGATCTTTCAAATCGGGTCAATTAGTGTTAGAGAAATAAAAACTCAAGTGTAGGGATGCTTCTATAAATCCCTTATATTTTGATGTTATTGTAGAGGATGGTAGAGTAAAAAGGTATGAAAAAAAAATCGAAAAAAAAGAGTGTTAAAAAAAATGAAAAATGAAGAAAAAACATACGGGCTACCATCCTACATCTATCTTTATGTTTATGTTTTTAAATTTATGTTTGTTTTGTTTCAAGTTATCTAGTTTAGTGAATCGAGTCTTGGCTTAGCAACGCCACGCTTTACATGCTTGTAACATAAGATTTTTGACTTGCCACCACTAAATATCCCCTATCTAGCAAAACCCTTTGTTTCCCTACCCTAAGCCTAACGTTACAACCCTTGTAAAGACCTCTTAGATAGTTGTTCCTAGGTGCTTACGCCAAAGGGGTGGAGGTTTGATCTATTCTCAAGCTTATGGTAATCTATGTACTATGCCAGGTAATGAGTGTTTATCTTCCATTTCCATTCGTATTATATTTCATATAAACCCGAGAGATGAAAGAATCCAAACACCACTTGTGAGGTGCTAGTGTATAATTTACGTGCTTGTTATGACTATTGTCGTGCTTTTACTTGTTATAAACTATTTTAAACCAATGTTTCATGCCCCCTAACTTATAAATTGATTGGTCAAAAGCACATTTTCTTGAGGACAAGCAAATACCAAGTGTAGGGATATTTGATAAGGATTTAAAACGTACGATTTTAGGGGGTCATTTAAGCCCTATTTCGACATATTTTATATCCGTTACTGCTTAATTTCTTTTCTTTTTAGTTTTTAGGTCTTTTGGAAGCAAAATACTTGAATGAAGCACATTTGGACGAAAAGGAGCAAATACATGAAGAAAATGGCAAAGTCAAGATCGAAGCCACTAAAGACTGATCAACAGATTGACGGCGTCCCATCCAATGAGCGACGCCGTCCCTCTATGAAGACTTGATCAAATCATGCATGCGACGGCTCAGTGAAAACTCTGGTCTTACAACTTGACGGCGTCACGCTTTAAATATTGAGGACGTCACTCACAGTATTGTAGGGTATTTTACACATGGAGATATGTTTATTAATCCAAATTATCATTATGTCTATCTCATATTCGATTAATTGTGTGTATGCTTGCTTGTCTATCATGTCTAGCTAAATTACTTGTGTGTTTGCTTAGATCTATGAAACCTAGTTATTGATTATTGTTAGGTTGTTTCTTGTCTTAATTGAAATTGGCTTAGGAGTGCAACTAGGCATCTTCGTTGTATTTAATGCTTGAGTATGCTTTATGATGATATGGCTTATGGATGAAATAGCTTAGGCTTGCCGACTCCGTAGATCATATATGAGAGATAACCTCAAAGAACTAGGGACCACGCATACCCTACGACCTTTAGAAATGCAACGCGTTAAGATAAAGGACGTGACAACTCAACCGAACAATAAAAGATAACTAGGGAGTAATAGTATCTAAGTGGACACATCTTTAATCATCATACGAGCACACCTCAATTAGACATAGCTACCCGTAATAATAGATAATTAGATAATTAGTTAAAGTAGAGTAATCGATAGAAGTACCACCCCCAAACCAATTGCCCCGAGATTTTACCTTAGCTTTCTAAAAAACCAAAAAAAAAAGATAAAAAAAAAGAATCATCCTCAACCCCACCTTCTCGTCATATATTTTTACTAGCTATCCTATTCCCCTAGAGAACGATATCAATCCCCGAGGCTTACCCCATACTACACTACAATGATTAGGTTCACTACCTAGGAGGTTGAAAAACTTGCTTGAAGAAAAGGAAGTTTCTTTGACCCCGAACGCGCCTTCCGCGCGCATCACCAACCAAGCATAGAAAGGGTTCTGGAAATTTGTGAAATGGTGAAGGATGGGCAACAAGGGAAGCAAAATACTCAGCATCAAATTCACTATCCCTAGGAGTAGCGCCTTTGGGAATGCTATTGTCATCATGCCAGGGATAAAAAACAGGTCAAGCAAAATAATCGACCCAAAAGTAATGATCATTCCAACTCTTAAGGGAATCAATGAGCTTAGTATAACAAATGCCAGCACTATCAATTCGTTTACTAAAGGACAACCAGTCATTGTTTTTAGACTGAACATAGAAGCACCTAAATAACCCAACTGAGGGTTTAACACCAAGGGCAAAGCAAAGAATCTCAAACTGAGAAACCTTAGCTGCTCCAATAACAGAAAGCTGCGATATGTTAATGCGATAGTAATCAAGGATGGACACAAGGAATACTGATAAGGGAAGGCGAAAATTAGCATATTCCAAAAAGCGCGTATACTATGTCCGCATCCGCGATTACCATGTGTCCACATCGGCGATTACCATGGGACCTTTTCGCATCCGCGATTACCATGGGACCTTGTCCGACAAGGGTCCGACTCTTGTAGCTAACTCTTATATGCTAGTAATCAGGAAACCCTAGCGGTAAGCCTCGCCTATAAAAGGGGCTATAATCCCCATACAAGGTACAACTTCCTCTCTCATAATAACACACATACACTCTCATTTCTCTGACAAAAATGTGTACTTACTCTCACGCCGGAATCTAATCGTGCGGTCCGTCCCGATGGTAAGGCTAACGGTTGACTCTTTCTTGTGCAGAGATTCAATCAAATTACTTGGATTAGTACAAGATCAGTCCACCAACAGCTTGTTAGCCCAGTCCAATAAGCAGCACTAGCACCCATCACAACCCGTCACACTTTTTGTACTAACATTAACAATATGATGGTGAGGCTCAAATCTTGGTTCTTAGGTTATCAATTTATAACTTGGACAAAACCCGTGCGATGCAAAAATAAAACTACAAAAAATTTTGTTGATTGTTGGAAGAACTTTGCTAATGTTTAGGAAGATATAACTATTTTTTTGAGTTTATAGTTTAGTTCTTCTTGTTGTGTTTCTTTACTTTTTTCTATATTTCTAGTTTAAGTTTTGGACAATAGGCTTATAGTATAATGGGTTTGGACTCTATGTTTATATGTATAATTCGTCAAATCCTTATAATTTCACACCTTAGACGTATGATTTATTTTTTAATTTTAGAGTAATGCTATACCTTATTGATAACATTTTTAAAACTTTTCTTAATACTACATGCCAAGAATTTACAGGAGGAAGAAATTGATACACTTTTTAACACAGTCAATTAATTTAAACATACACTATTACAATTTTATTTAAGAACAAAAGTTAGAATGATGCAGTAGTTTCCTTGTTTGAATATTCTAATTTTATTTTCACTATATACAACATCAAGTGGGTTAATAGTTAATATTCAATGTGTAGTTACCTTCTCGACACAACGTTGGACAAACGGACTGAAAAACACAACTGATAAAGTTTAATCCAACATTGGCGCATTAGGCCCAAAGTATAAAATCAGAAGTCCAGAACAACAGTTAGAGGCTTATAGCCTTAGTTTCTTAAGCCCAATCTAAAATTACATAAAAACATAACTTACATAACGTGTCTTAAAAACCCTATCATTATTTGTGTGCAGTCAACACATAAACACAACCCTAATCTCCCAAGATTTGCGCCTGGTTTCTTTCGAACAACATATCTATCTATTTTCATCCTCTCATTACAAACATGAATCTCACAAACACCAGATCTCAGCTCCTTATCTATAAGCTTATGAGGAACGAAACGGCTTCAAGATCCTAGGATGGGTCTCGGGTAGGTATTGTTTTGATTTTCATTTGTGTTTGTTTGTACGAAACAAAAAGAGATTGAAAAAATCTTGTTTTGAATCTTTCTTTTTTATTTCAAAATTTTATAAAAGCTATGCTTCACATAGATCTATAATGGTTTCTTGTTCATGGGTGGAAATCTGTAAATATCGATTAAGAAATGAACAAACTAAGATCTTTCTTTGTTTTCTTTTTGGATTTGATTTGTTGCGGTTGGTGCTGGGATTAGGTTAGATGTTTGGTTTTGATTCGTGTCAATAGTTGGATTTGTTGTTGGCTGAGATGATGGGAGTAGTTTAGTTATGGATTTGATGTTGGTAATTGTTGTTCGTAGGGGGTTAAGGATAGATATGAGTTGGTGTTGGTTAATTGTAATTTTGTTCTTCTCTTTCTTTCTTCTTTTTTCGTTGGCTGTTTTGGGCAGAGGGATGATATAAAATTGATTTTATAAAAAATGATATCTTTTTTATATGATAGTGGTGAAGAATAAAATGATGTGGTGAAAATGGTGATAGTTTCTTATTTATAGTCTTCAAAAATCTAACTGAAAAGTCGCATAACGGTTGGTATAATGCAACTGAAGCAGCATTTCATATTCATCTTGAATGTTACATTTAACTCGACCAAAGAAACACTTGCATCATCCCCTTCGTATACATGGCGAAATAAATTTTGATAGCATTACAACTAGACATTAAATTTTTAGAACTGAATGAGGCACTAATAGCAGGTCATATGTACTTACCCTTAAGCATGATACTAAAGTAATGTACTTACTCTTGAAGCCTTCAAATGCATAAGGGGACTAAATCTTTTAATATATATATATATAGATATATTATACTAAAATGGCATTTGGTGTCGTGGTGGGGTGGTGCCACATTCATGAAATGCTAAAAAAAGCCATAGTGACTTGAAGTTATACCTCTTTGATGAAAGACTAACAATTTAACTATATTAACTCCTTATTAACAAAAAAATATCCCATTCAAGCTCCAATGTATTCTTCTTCAGAGTTCCCAAAAATAATTATAAATAGGGTAAATTCTAAATTTGGTCCCCTAATGTATCACAAAAACACAAGGATTACACCGAGATGATTTTTGTTGCAAAAAGACACTAATGTTTACGTTTTTTGGCAAAACAACCACTCAGAGGCACTGTTCACTATTCCCGCCTAAATCATTGTGTCACCCACCGATTATCACTAACCCAACAAACCCTTTTGTTCAAAGTTCAATTTCATTTATCTTCCCTAAACTTATCAAAAACGCTTCGGAATCAAATAAAAATTAAAAATTGTGGCTCCTCCGTTTGGGAAAAACCGAGCACGATCTTCCCCGATTTGTGATCTTGATAAAGTTTACGGTAAGTTTGGTTATTGTTAATTGTACTGATTTTTTAGTTAAATTTAATTTTAACAGCATGCACAATATGATTAGGAATTATTTTACACATTAGGACGATTTTTTTCTTGTTCTTAGGGGGTGTGTTGATGTTTATTCTTTCTACACATAATCAAACCACAACTTGTTCTCGCTAAAAATCATTCACAGTGGTGATTTCACCTCACCACCAGAGACGATATACCGTTCTCCAGTTATAGATTGGTACGATTTGGTTGATTATGACATGTTTTCGTTTGATGTGTATGATTCGTTGTTAGATGACCTAGGTGTCAAGATGGTCGGGTCATTATAGGATACCGGGCGAGTCATTAGATGATGGATTGTTACCTTTGATGGACAATGACGACATTGTTAACCTATTGAGTTTGGTTCCTACATATAGAGAAATCGAGGTTTATATTGAGGCTCAAGGCAAAGAATCCAATATTATTGATGAAATATTGGATGAGATTAGTACTTAAAAAGTTGATGATTTTCAGAATGCTACTCAAGCTTCAACAAGAAAACCTGATGGTAGCATTGTTAGCAGGTTGTTGAATGACATAGACGCTCTTGCTGCTGAATAACTTGTTAACGATAATGCTGGTGGAGAACAAGCTGAGCAACAATCATCAATTGTGGATGATGACTTGTTCCAATACACTCTTATAGGTGTAGATGATGGTTTTGAAGAAGACGAAGACTATACACACATGGTAAATGAACTTCAACAAGGGAATGAGGATGTTATTTTAGCGTTTAACGATAGATTTGTGGATGAAGAGGCTGTTGACATGGAAGAGCATGTTGAGCAGGATACTCAACAACCGCAAGACTTGGATATAAGTGATTTTAAAAAGGATGATGTGTGGGCACCCCAATTGAGCCACATGTGGACATGATTGGTTTTCATTTTGAACTTGATGTCCACATTAACCATGTCACAAGTTTAGCTGCTAGTGTGGCGGAAGATATTGATTCGCATGTTGGTTATGACTTTGATGAATTTGATAGTGGTAAAGATACTCGTGCTCCCAGAATTGCAATAATAAGAAAGAAAAGGTTGAAACAAATTAGGAGGGAGTACCAGGGCAGAAAAAACGTTAACAAGGGTGAATTTTTTGTAACATAGCGTTTTTCTACAACGAAGGAAATCAAATGAAAGGTAAGAATGTATGCATTAGAGTGTAGAAGACATGTTAGGATTGCTAAGTGTGATAAAGAAAGAGTTAGAGCTTACTATTATGGGACTGTTGTGGGTTATGGTAATAGAAAACATACAAATACTGATGGCATAAATTCTTTAGCAGGTTGTCAAACTAAACTTTCTTGTTCACAGTTAAAGGGCAAGTTTGGGACATCCTAAACCTATAAGAAAAGGGCCAAATCCATGTGCACGTCTACACGTCTCAAAAGTCGATGAAGAACATAATTGGAGTGTCAAAACATTAAAAGATGAACATAAATGCCTCCAAACAAGAAATAATAAATTGGTGACTACAAGATTCATCTCATCCGAGGTTGGTAAAATTATTGTTACCAACCGAAAAATCCCAACTGCTGCACTTACAGAGCAAATAAATCAAAATTTTCATATCAACATATCTGAGACAAAGGTATTCAAAGCAAGAAATATTGTAGTGAAACGGATTTTGGAATATGCCAATCATAGGGATTACGTGATGGAATTGAAGGATACAACTATGTAGATTCAAGTTGAAACAAAAATTGATTCAACCCTGGATTCAAGGGTTTTCAAACGATTCTATGTTTATATTGGCGCCTTAAAAAAAGGTTACAGAGTAGGAAGAAGGGAAATACTAAGTTTTGATGGGGCTTTTATCAAAGGACCATATATTGGTTAAATCTTAACAACTGTTGGGGGATAGCAATAATGTGGTGTATCCAGTTACTTATGCGGTAGTTGAAGCTGAGTGCAAGAGTTCATGGATATGGTTCCTTACCAATCTAGCACATTACCTTGATTTGCAACCCAATTCAAACTAGACCCATCTCAGACAGACAAAAGGTATAACCATGGTTTGCATCTTTATTAGTTTGTATTCAAGCCTCATTCATATATTGTATTTATTTTGATAGGGGATATTATCAGCCATTGCAAAACTGTTTCCTTCTGCTAAACACAGATTTTGTGTGAGACAAATATATTACAACATGAAACTGATATTCAGGGGACCAATTTACAAGGATATTCTTTGGAAGTGTGCTACAACATCAAGAGTGGTTCAATTTAATAGAATAATAGAGGAGCTCAAATCAGTAGACTCTAAAGCTTATGACTAGTTAAGAAAGCTACCACCATCATCATGGTCAAGGTCACATTTGTTAGGTATAATATAAACATACTATGTCTTTTATCTGTAATATTAAAAAGCTTAAAATAGATGCTAGTACTTATGTAACATACAGGGAGAGCTAAATGTGACATTCTTCTAAAAAACTTATGTGAATATTTTAATAGCAAGTTGGTGGACGACAGAGATCAACCAATCAATGGTTGTTCGGAATACATCAGGGAGTATCTTATAAAGATATTTGTCAGTGTGCAGCAGGTAATAGACAGATCTGAAGGTCCCTTAACCCCAACAGCAACTGCAATTTTTAGAAACATCGAGCAAGAAGCAAATGATTATACTGTTATATGGAATGGGGGGACACATACCAGTGTAAGGGACCTTGAAATGACCAATGTGTTGTGAATATGACAACAAGGGTCTGAACATTTAGGAGATGGGAGATAACTGGTATTCCATGTAAACATGATGTTGCCGCTATCTAAAACATCTCATCAAATAGCAAAGAGGTTGGGATACCAGAGGATTGGGTGGCCCAATGTTATTGGTTAAACACATGGAAGGAGATGTATTAGCACGAGATTGAAGGAGTGGCTGGTCCTACCTTTTGGCCCAAATGTAGTATCCCTAGCACCTTAAATCCACCTAACCACCATGTTCCCATTGGTAGACCAAGGAAGAAGAGAAGACGGTCAAAGCATGAGGTTGCTGAACAAGCTATGAAAAAGTTAGTGATAGTTGAGAAGCTGTCAAAAAAGGCAGTACAATCAAATGTGGTACATGTGGTGGGAAGGGCCATAATAAGAGAGCTTCTACAGGTCCAAAAGAGAACCAAAAGAAGAACCGTAGTGGATCAAGATAGGAAGGAGTATCAAATGAGGTATTAGGAAGCACTACTCAGCCAGTGGGATCACAAGAAACAGAGGTATCAACAAGGACAAGTCAGCCAGTTGGAACATAAGCAAGTATTACCCTAAATCGTTCCTTTTCACATTTTAGGTACTTGAGAAGCAAAAGATGCAAACCGGCATATTTTGGGCTAAAATGGACAAGAAAGTGAAGAAAACGATAAAGTCAAGAATGCGGAAAAGGGCTCCATACGGGGTCACAACTATAAGGTGACGCTGTTACCTGTTATTTACCATTAAGATTCAGCCCAGATTTTACAAGCGACAGCTCTGAAATTTTGAAGACTTTAACACCTAACGGCGTCACTTGTATTTGAAGACAAAGATTCAGAGTAAAACTTATACGTGATGGCTTAGATCTTTTAATAATCGACGACGTCAAGACACATCCAGACGGCGTCAGAGACTCAAGGCGAAGGCGTTACAACAACAACAACTTGCAAAGGAAGAAACCTTAATGGCGGCGAGCTGATGGCGTCACAGTTATAAAGTGACGTCGTCACAGTTGTAATACTATATATATTTTCACATTTTTTTCATTATTGTGTGTAACACTTTGGAGAGGAAAACCTTAGAACGAATTTCACAGCTTTTGTGAAGTTTTTTCAGCCACTTTGGCTCATGTTTAGTTGAAGTTAAGTAATCCCTTTTTAATCATTCAATATGTCTATGTGTTGTTTGATTATATTTTTTTCTTTTCTTCACTTTAACATGCTAGGCTAGATTTATTAGTGTTTGCTTAGTTCTAATGAAACCTAGTTATTAATTATTGATTTTTGTCTCTTGTGTAATTGGTTGCCTCGCGTTAAACTAAGAAAACTAGCTTATTCTTATATGTAACTAGCTTTTTCATCTTATTAAATGCAGCCCTAGAGTGCACTAGTGGTTTTTCTCATTGTATTTATTGAGTGAATTGAGGCTTGTAGATCCTAGGAGACTTAATAGACTTTAAGCTTATTAGGGGAGACTTATACGTTCATAGAGTTAGGGCATTTGGCACCTCCCTACGACTAATAAAAAGAAATGTGACAATCCGGCTAATCAATAAGAGATAACTAGAGAGTAAGAAAATCTAAGTGATCACATTTTCCTATCATAAGAGTTACCACCAATTTACTTTTCTTACAAGTAGTTTAATTTTAATTAATTTAGTTTTGTTTTAGCTAGTTAGTAGTTAAAATGGCCACTATTCAAACCCCGAGATTTTAAATTTCTATTAATAAAGATAAAAATATAAAAGACTCATCCCTTCACCTTTAAACCTATCTCGACATACACTTCGGCCTTCACAACACTATTCTCCTAGAGAACGATCAATCCCTCATGTTCTATCTCTACTATACTACAACGATTAGGTACATTACGTAGGAGGATTGTAAAACTTTTATGGTTTTGCAAAATCCCGCTATCAAGAAATCAAATTTGCAATTTATCCTTATAAATAAAAACGTTACATGATTAATAAAAATGGCTAATAAATCGATATTGTAAATAATATATGTCCATAAATATAAAATAAGTGTATATGGAATTATCGCTATAAATAATTATCTATTCTAATTTAAATTTATACAGAGGTGGAAGGCAAACGAGCAACAAGTTGCGCCACTAGCTCTTTTTGAATTGCAAAACTAATTTTTAAAGGGGTAATTCATTAGTTGCTCCAAAAGTGCACCTTTGATCGAACCTTTGCCCATGCGACTTTGGGTTTTTGCATTTGTCCCTATGCGACCTATGCCCTTTTTGCGACTTATGCAACTCGTACTTTTTGCCCCAAAATCAAGTACTTGTGTGTAAGTAGAAGTACACTTGTGGAAGAGTACAAGTGTGTAAGAATACTAAGTCGCATAAAAAATAAAAGTAGCATTAAAAAGTACAAATCGCATAAAAAAGTACAAGTCCCATAAAAAAAGTATAAGTCGCATAAAAAAGTATAAGTCGCATAAAAAGTACATCGTCAGTCGCAAAATAGGACACTTACACACATGTAATTTCTACTTACACATATGTACTTTCAAGTTAGACACCTGTCAACTATTGATAAAGTTGCATAAGTCGCATATGTCGCACAAGTTGAAAAGAGGCAAATGCATATGCAAAATAAAGTTGGGCCAAACCTTTGATCAAAGGTGCTCTTTTGGGGCAACTTATGAGTTACCCATTTTCAAAATATTACTATGCATAACTCATTGGAATCTATTGAGGAGCTCCACTGCCTTAGGTGCAAGAAAATTAAAAGTTTCAAACGCGAAAAGAATAAAAACATGTTGATTTTTAATGCATGGTTTCTCGTGTTTTGTCATTTCGTACGAGACGGATTCGAAGCAGTTTGTCCCACTCTAAGCCCCGGCTACTCAAACCCATGATAAGAGAACCCCAGTTAGATCTACATACATGTTTCTCTTCATCCATCCAAAAATCTAAACGTATGCCGGTCTGAGTGTGGATCTTCCATCCAACGGGTCCGTCAAAAAGTTCACAGGTCATTCTTTCTTGGCGGAGATTCTGACACGTCTACATACATCAAAAGGACGTCCTTAACCATATCGTGTCTATACTTGACACCCGAGAGCTCTTTGCAATGAACCGCATGTTCCCCAAAGGAATCAAACATGCCATTGACAAACTGGACATATCTCATCAACCGAAAATAAAGGAATCATGAGGCTATACTTAAGGATAGTATGATATTAAACCGGTTACATATGTTGACCTATCCCGGCTATGGGGATAGTTAGTAGAAAATCCTGAGCGTGTGGTGCCTGTAGATAATCAAAAACTGCTTTTTATCTCATAGTACTTTCATATCCTTGAATATTTCATAAAAAGGTGCACATGCAGGCGTTTTCGTCATTAGTGAAACCATTTATATTCATTTTTGTTAATGTTCTTGTTAAATGACAAATAAACACATTGATCATTATTCTAAAAGTGCATGACGGTGGCCGGCCTAATGGTCGTTATCATCACAAAAAAACAACTAAATTTATAGTGTGCCTAATATCTGCATCGTATTACAAAAAACTACCACTACAAAAATTGTATGTCGTCTTTCAACATTATTATCTCATATATCAGGGAAATTGATGCGGTACAAACCTTTTAGTTGATCCATGTTAAAACCAACCCCCGACATCTTCATGACTTCATTGATGCCTGTTGATTTGCGTTCCAATAAATTTTACATTTCCATCCTTGGTTTTTGGTGACAGTGTTAGACAATGTGATATTCTATCTTAACGTATCATTGGTAAATTTATGCACTTAGGGGTGGCTTAGTAGCGAAAAGGATTGTGACTGTCATAAAAAACTATGAGAGGTATTAAGTTCAATTTGTGTTAGGTGTAAACAACCATAGGCTAGAAGGCAAGGGAGGTAATCCCTTCACATAGTTGGTAAAGTCACGAGTGACCCCCTTGGCCATCAACACAGCTCACGCGCGAGGTTAGGGTCCCGAGAAGAGTAAAGGTGAACCAATCACCTTAATGTTTTATAATTTCTATTTGGTTTGTGAGTGTATGTAGGGTATTTAGTGGGGGTATATTTTTATAAAATGTGTATTTTAATGAAAGGTGAAGTCAAGGTGACCATGTCCATAAAAAGGTGATAGGGAGTGAAGGGAAGTGAGAGAAGAGACAAAGTTGGGGTGGCGCTGAGATATAAAGTGAAAATGTATATACCCTAACATTCAACCTTAATAGACCACACAAACTTTTTGAAAAAAGAAAAAAATACCCATTTTGAGTTTGTGTGATTGTTTTAAATCTTATTAGTCGGATAAAAAATTGAAAAACATGGTAACCTGATAATACATTACATATCTTATAAGTACAAAGTTATCCAAACTTAACCCTATAATACAGATATCTGGTTGGGAGTTGATATTGACATCAAATAAATTGATAGGGATATCACAATATTCTCATGAAATGTTATAAGAGCATAAACTATGGTGGCTACCAATTTTTAGCCATTTGGGCCCCATCATATGCCACCTCATTTGAACACTCTAACCTCAAAAAACCTCTCCTTCACAACTAACTTCAACACAACCATTTGGGCCCCACCCACTTCTAATTTTATTTTATTTTTCATTTTTCCAAACAAACCAAATTAAGTTTATTCAAACAAAAATACAATACGAACTAAAAATACAAATTTGTAAATTTATTTTTTATAAACTACACACTTTATAAACAAAATTATAAATTTAAACCTAAAAATGACAAACATACAAAAATAAATACAATACGAAACTCTAATTCGTCCCCTAAAAAACGCAGCCAACAACAATATTGCAAAGAATTTTGGTGCAGAAACTATGCTCAGATCAAGTATATTTCAAATATTTGGGTAAAAACTTGTATGCTTGGCTCAAAATATATCTAGCTCAAACTAAGCACCCATTTATCTAAGCCGAAACCTAATTTTCTAGTTATAAGTGGACTACCCTAATAACTCTCACACTTTTAACCTAATCACACCTCAACAAAAAAAAACGCAGTCACAAATATACTCACAATCCACCTAACCTTTTCTTGTCTCAAACAAAATAGATCTTGTTTCTTTTTGCTTATGATAAACGAACAACAATTACAGTCACCTTATCTTTTATTTCCTTTTCACTATAAGAGTAAAAAAGGTTAAATGTTGGAATAACACTTCTTTAGCAAACTAATGAATCTTAAGGGTCTATTTGGTAAATATGTTTAGTTATGTTTGTGCTAACAAATAACATTTGGTGTGCTTTGTAAGTGTCTATATTGTGCAGGGGTGTAAAGTGGAAATATTTGCTATATATACTCTCATCCGGATCTAGGATTTCATTCATTCAAGTTTCTCTCACATATTCTCACCTACAAAGTTATCAAGTGTGTATTTGGGTTTCTGGGTAGTTTTGGTGCATTGGTTTAGATCATCTTGATCTCAGTAGTAGTTTGGTTTATTGTTTCTAGTGTGTGGGTTGATTGTATTACTGTTGCACCTTTGTAGAGGGACAACAGATTTGTTCTCTGTATTGTATCTGGTAAGCACATGTGTTAGGGACTTATCTTCAGTGTATATTGTTATAATAAAAGTATCACCAAGGGTGGTTGGTTGGGTGATTAGTATTTGTGTGTTTTGGTACCATTTTAACATGGTATCAGAGCCTTAGGTTCTGAGCAGTTGTTCATCGTTGATTTTCTTGGGGTTCTTGTTCGATCTTGGTTTTAGTATAGTTGGTTCAACGATTTGGGAGTTGAATCGTGGTTCTTGACAGTTTAATTGAAGTTTCTTGGGTTTGATTAATTTTAGGGTTTTTCTCTTGAAACCCTAGAATTTGGGGGTTTTTGGTTCTCGTTTGATTCTGAGCAATTGAAGTTGTTTGGTTGATCGATTTGGTGCTATTGAGTGATTCTTGGTTGATTTTATTGAAACCCTAATTTTTTGATTTGGGGTTCTTGGAAATCTTGTGACTCTGAGGTGTTTCTGGGCTTGTTTCTTGGTCAATTGTTCTAGACTAAGTGAATCTAGAATAATTGTTGGTTATTTCCGCTGCATATCATTGATAGCACTGTAAGTCTTCTTCCTTCCTTTAAGATTAACTGGTTTAGAGTTCAGGGGGTGCAAACAGATTGGTTAACATCTTGATCTTCCACCCAAGAGTGGTACGGATACCTGCTCTGGTCAACCTCAGTCCTCTGGGCTTTATCCAAGTTAGTCTTGAGTGTGAGTGTTTAGTTTTAGGTTTATTTTCTCTAGTTGTTGTGTCTAAGTCGTTGGACGTTAGGTTTTGGGTAGTCTTGGAAGTTGAGATTGTCTGGGTTGGTTGCAGTTTGATTGTTTGTTTGGTATATCTGTTTATTCTGTTTGGTAGTTTCTTTGTTGTTCAGATTGTTTGTTATTTCTGTTTGTGTATTTCATGTTTTGTTAGTATGGCTATTATGATAAGTAGTTTAGATCAGAGCAATCATCTACATCTCATCCTAATGACTCTAATTGTGCTTCTATTGTGATTCATAAGTTGACTGGAGTTGAGAATTATAGAATATGGGCAAGTGCTATAAAATTGGCTATTCAAATCAAGAATAAAATGGGGTTTTTAGATGGTAGTTGTACCAGGATTTCTTATGCTGCTAGTCCCTTATTGGAAGCCCAATGGGACAGATGCAATGTTGTTGTTTTGAATTGGTTATTACCTTCTTTGTCCCAAGATGTGTATCTTGGTCATGTGTTTTCTGATAATGCCTCTGTTTTGTGGAAAGACTTAAAGGATACTTATGATAGAATAGATGGTTCTATTTTGTTTAACTTGCTTCAAAAGATTAATGGTTTTAAGCAAGGTGGTTTGCCTATTTCTGTGTATTATCATAAGTTGAATTCTTTGTGGAGAGAGTTTGATATTCTCACTAAGTTTCCAGATTGTACTTGTGAGGCTAGACAAGAGCTTAGTAATCATAGTAAATTGTTGAAGTTAATGCAGTTTCTTATGGGACTTGATGACATTTATCATCCCATAAGGAGTAGTCTCTTGACCAGGGAAATCCTTCTTGAGGTCAAAGATGCCTTTGTTATTATCTCTAGGGAAGAATCCCATAGAGGGATTCCTACCACTTCTGTGAAGTCTGAAAAGGCTCAGATTTCTGCTTTTGTTTCTAGAACTTTTGATAATAAAAATCTAATTGGAAAAGAAACGATAGTAATAACACTAGTGGTAATAATAATAGAGGAAATTATGATAACTTGTTGTGCATACATTGTGGTTTAAAAGGACATACTGTTGAGAGGTGTTTTGAGATCATTGGTTATCCACCTGGTATTAAGAAGAACCCTAATCTAAAACCTGCAAATAGTTTTAATAAAACCAATGATCTTAAGGTCACTTCTAATATGAATAATGTGGCTAAAACTACTGTTGGCAACTTGTCTTTTAGTAATGAATAAGTTTTGAAGCTTATGAGTCTTATTAATGAGAAACCTGGGATTTCTGCTCAATCTAATATGGCAGGTAGTGCCTCATGTTCTTTCTTTAATGGAAGTGTGTTTTTTAATAAGCATTTTTATCAGTTTTTTTGTGCCAACTTGAGACTTAATGGAGTCAGTTATCATTTGGGGTGGATAATTGACTCAAGGGTCAATCAACATTTAACTAATTCTTCTTTAAACATGTTTAATGTGGTTGATATTTCTGATTTAAAGCTTATTGTTGGTCATCCTAATGGGACTTTAGCTAAAGGTACTCATGTTGGGAATCTGAGACTTAATTGCAATGTTGTGTTGTTTGATGTTTTGGTTGTGCCTGAATACTGTGTCAGTTTGATGTCTGTTAATAAACTGATTAAGAATAGAAAGTTTAGAGTTGGTTTTGATGAAACTAAATGTTACATTCAGGATTTGAATCAGCAGAGTGTGCTGAGGACTTGTAGTGAATATGATGGTCTATACTTGTTTGATAAGTCTGCTGATACATCTTCTAATGTTGTTAAAAGTGAGTTTTTGTCTTGTTTTGTGACTAAAGAAGTCTGGCACAACAGGTTGGGTCACCCTGCTAACCAAGTTTTGAAATTGCTTAAAGGATCTTTAAACTTAACAAACATTGATCATAATGGTCCTTGTGAGGTTTGTCATAAGGCAAAGCAAACAAGAGACCCTTTTCCTATAAGTGAACACAAGTCTAAAGTTTTTGGGGAACTCATACACTTAGATGTCTGGGGACCTTATAAAGTGGTTAGTAGGAAAGGGTATAGGTATTTTTTGACTGTTATGGATGATTTTACTAGGTCTGTTTAGGCGTATATGTTAAAAAGGAAAGATGAAGTGTTTGACATGTTTGCGTCTTTTTATAACATGGTTTTTACACAATTTGATAAGAAAATCAAGGTTTTCAGGTCTGGTAATGGTACTGAGTTTGTTAATAATAAAATGAATGAGTTTTTTGATACTAAAGGTTTTATTCATCAAACTAGTTGTGCATATACACCACAACATAATGGTATTGCAGAAAGGAAACATAGACATATGCTTAATGTTGCTAGAAGTCTTATGTTTCAGGAGGGGATTCCTCTTGTGTTTTGGTCTGAATGTGTGTTAACTGCTACTTATTTGATCAACAGGTTACCTTCCTCTGTGTTGAATGGGAAATCTCCTTTTTCTCTTGTGTATGGTAGGGAACCTATTTTGTCTCATCTTAGGAGTTTTGGGTGTCTGTGTTTTGCTGCTATTTTAAAAGAGTCTGATAAGTTTAATGAAAAATCTGAAAAATGTGTTCTGATTGGTTATGCTAGTGGTAAAAAGGCTTATAAACTTTTGAGTTTAGAAACTAGAGCGGTCCTTTATTCAAGGTATGTGAAATTTTATGAAACAATTTTTCCATTAAGAATGAATCAGAATGTAACTTCAGAGTCTTATTCTGAAGTTACTCACCTAAACTTTTTCGATTATAATGAGTCTGAGTCAAAAACCAAAACTCCTAGTCCCATTCCCAATGATGCAAATTTTGAAAGTGTAAATAGAGAAAGTGCATTTGTTGGTAGAAAGGGTAGTTCTTCCCAACCTGGTAGGGTTGTGAACATTGAGCAGGATGATAGTTTTGAACAAATACAACTTCCTGCTAGTTAACAGCAACCAGTGTTGGAAGAGTCTGCAACTCCTTTAGATGAAAACCATGAGTCTGAGGGAAACAATGTTCATAATTCTGATGAGTCTAGGTTTCAAAATGTTTTTCAAAATCAAATAGAGGAAGGAACCATTAGGAGATCTTCTAGATCTTCTAGATTGCCTGCTAAATTGAATGATTTTGTTCTTGATAATAAAGTTAGGTATGGTATTGGTAAGTATGCCAATCATTCTTTGATCAGTTCTGAAAATTGTTGTTTTGTATCTAATCTGAATAAATCTAGTGAGCCTACTTCCTATATTGAGGCTTCTAAAGATGTTAATTGGAGATGTGCTATGAATGATGAAATACATGCTTTATATGAAAATGATACTTGGACTGAAGTTGATCTTCCTTATTGGAGAACTCCTATTGGTTCTAAGTGGGTCTTTAAGATTAAGTATAAAGCTAGTGGTGAAATTGATAGATACAAAGCTAGGTTAGTGGCTAAAGGCTGTACTCAAAAATAAGGTCTTGATTATGATGAAACTTTCAGTCCTGTAGTGAAAATGAGCAATGTTAGATGTCTTATTAGTCTTGATGTTCAAAATGATTGGAAGTTGTTTCAGTTAGATGTTAATAATGTTTTTCTTTATAGTGACCTGAGTGAGGATGTATATATGCTTCCTCCCCTAGGCTATCATATGGAAGGTAGTACTAAGGTCTGCAAGTTAAGTTAGAAATCCTAAAAACCCTAAAACCGATCCTCTTTTTCTCTCCCATTGGCGATTTTTTAAAAACCCTTGCTTCATCCTCAACGTTTAATTCTGCTCCAATAACTCTTGTAATCGTTTCAACCTTGATCAATTAGTGGTATTCATTAATGAATATCATTAGTAGATTAGTTCTTTGGGCCGATCATCATTGTTAGGGGTTTGTTTCAAACGTTTTTTCTTAGGGTTTTTTTTTAATCGGTTTCGTGCATCTCGCTTCTGATCGGTTTATTTGCACTATCGTATCTTTTCTCTTATAATCCTGCTGGTGCAACTGATTGATTATGGGTTAGTTTTTATTGCTCTTCATGATTATAAACCCTAGTTATTAACTAGGGTTTTATTGCCGTTGTTGAACGTGGTTACGCTTCGTGCGTGTTCTTGTGTGGTGATTGTGTTATTTAGGGTTAGTCTTTTTTCGCGTTTATGGAGAGTCCGATTGATACTCATGTGGCGATGGTTTCTGCTGTTCGGTTTTCGTTCGATGGACAAGTGGAGCGGTTTCACTTGGTTCAAGGCCTAGTCATGACGCGCCTAGTGATGACACGCTGAGGGTATGATACTTTATTGAAAATTCGTGTGATTGACAAATCTTTGAGAAAACTTGTTCTTGTGGGTGAAGATGGGCAACCATTAAAACCTGTCGTGATTGCGGATGCAAATACTTCTATTGGGGCTAATCCATTTGAGCATCTTAAGGTGCCGCTCCAGAAGGAGCTAAAGGAGATGCTTACTTGCTATTGGTTATTATTCAAACCTCCTCAAGATCTGTGGTCCTAAGGCTTCCAATGTTAATGGTCATACTAATGCTAATGATAAGGTTGAGACGAATGCACATGGGGCTGTTGGTATTGAGAAGGTTGGTGTTGCTTTGAAACAACCTTCTTCATCGTATGCTGGTGTTACTTCTACTGAACCAAAGAAACACACGTCAAACTTTCGTAGGTTGGAGTGTAGTAAGAAAGCTAATGGTGTGGATCTTTCTGTCCCGATGAAAGTTGTTGAAGAGGTGAACACTAGGTTTGAGAATACTTTGTATGGGTATTTCCTTGGTCAACGACTTGCGTTTCCTGTTGTTGATTACTTTGTACGTAATGCATGGGCTAAGTTTGGCATACAAAAGGTAATGATGAATGCAAAGGGGTTCTTCTTCTTTAAGTTCAATTCGAAGAAAGGTGTTGATGATGTTCTTGAAAACGGTCCTTGGTTGATTAGAAATGTACCTATTATTCTTAAACCATGGACATTGAACACCAACTTACTTAAAGAGGATTTGACCAACATCCTGGTGTGGGTTAAATTCCATGATGTTCCTCTTGCTATGTTTTTCGATGATGGCCTTAGTGCGCTTGCTACATTGCTAGACGCCAAAAGGTTAGATGCTTTCACTAGCCAAATGTGCAAGGACTCGTGGGGCCGTAGTAGTTTTGCTAGATGCATGATTGAAGTGAAGTCGGATGAGGTGCTTAGGGACAGCCTTATTGTTGAGATACTGTTACTTGATGGGTCGGGTTCGACTATTGAGAAGATACGGGTTGAATATGAGTGGAAACCACCTCATTGTGATAAATGTAAGATTTTTGGTCATACTCTTAGTGAATGTCCTAAAGTTGTTGAACCTCCTCCACCTACTAAGCGTGTTAATGATGGTTTCAAGACGGTTATTAACAAGAAGAAGGTAAAGCAAGGTGGGTCTTCTATTTCGGGTCCGGAGGGTTTACTAAACCTGTTGTGGGTAAGCATTTCAATATCAACCCAAAAGGCTCCTCCCGAACCTAAGAAAGTGGAAGTCACTAAGAAGAATGCTTCTGATGTGGCTAGTTCGAGTGGAACAAAGATTTCTACATCTAACATGTTTGATGCTCTTAATAAGGAATATCTGGATCGTTTGGTAGTCCTTAATGACACCAATGAGGATGTGGATTCTGGTCGTAAAATGGAAGTTGATGAAGATAAGTCTACTAAGACAGTCTCTGTATCACAAGAACCACTTGTGAGTGATTTGAAAGAGATGGAGTCGGATGTGGCTCCTAATACTAGTGATTCTTGTAACCCGCCCGCCTCTTCTACTAAGAGAGTTAATCCTTTTTCTAAAGTGGGAGATATCGTGGTTTCTGATTCTGATGATGAGGTGGTTGCTAACCCATTTGATGAGTCTGCTAATCTATTCGGCGGTGGTGGCCAAGAGTTTGAAGATGAGTATGATGACTATGATGACTATGCGAAGCAGGTTTATGATCTTCTAGGGAATTTGGATGCATTAAATGCCATGTATGGCACCAAGCTTCAAGGTCCTAGGAAGTAATTTTCTTTCGGTTTGTCCTATGTTATCATTTGAGTAGAGGTTTGTTTTCGTGTTTAGAAAATAGGAAGTGTCTTGTTATGTAAGCTTTATGCCTATGTAACGGGCTGAGATATGGGATTTCACTCATATCCATTGTACTTAAACGTTTCTTTGGTTAATATATTTACCAGGGTGCAGGATTACTCCCCTTTACCCAAAAAAATAAGGTCTGCAAGTTAAAGAAGTCTTTGTATGGCTTGAAACAAGCTCCTAGACAGTGGAATCATAAGCTGTTAGAAACTTTGTTTGAAGCTGGTTTTGAACAATCTAAAAATGATCATTCATTATTTATTAAAAAGAAAGGAAGTATTGTGTTGTTTCTCATTGTTTATGTTGATGATATGGTTATTTGTGGTAATAGTGAAGTTGAAATTGAAAGTTTTAAGAAATTTCTGAACAACAAATTCAAGATTAAAGATCTTGGTGAGTTGAAGTATTTCTTAGGTATTGAAGTTTTAAAAACTAGTACTACCTCCGTCCCAAATTTTATGTCCATTTTGACTTTTATAATCAAGGTTTGACCTTAAATAAGTTTTTTTGTATTATATAATGCTTAATGAAAGTTATATCAATGAAAATACAATTAAAACTCAATGTCATTTATATATTTTACAT
The DNA here is from genome assembly GCA_910596185.1 of Chrysanthemum makinoi. Lineage (NCBI taxonomy): Eukaryota > Viridiplantae > Streptophyta > Magnoliopsida > Asterales > Asteraceae > Chrysanthemum > Chrysanthemum makinoi. The sequence goes on from OU343220.1 coordinate 206,576,267, forward strand.
CAAGTATTATATAACACAAAAAGATATATTTAAGGTCAAAGTTTGATTTAAAAGTCAAAAATGGACATACAATTTGAGACGGAGGGAGTAATGGAGTATGTTTGAATCAAAGAAAATATTGTTTGGAGTTGCTTCATGAGTATGGTTTACTTGCATGTAGGCCTGTTATGACACCATTACCTGAAAACATTGTTTTGAACTTTAAGGAGTCTGATGATGACAAGTTGTTAAAGAATATAACAAGCTATCAAAAACTGGTTGGAAAACTTATATATCTTACTATGACCAGGCCACATATTGGTTATGTTGTTCATTGTTTGAGTCAGTATATGCTTGCTCCTTTACAGTCTCATTTTAACATTGGTTTAAGGGTTTTGAGGTATCTTAAGCTTGCTCCAGGAAATGGTATAAGTTTTAAGAAAAGTGGGAAGTTTAGTGTTGTGGCATTCTCTAATGCTGATTGGGCTAAATGTCCAGTTATCAAGAGATTTGTGTCAGGATATTGTGTTTTTTTTAATGGTAATATTGTTTCTTAGAAAAGTAAGAAGCAAACTACTTTGTCTAAATCTTCAGCTGAAGCTGAATATAGGTCTATGGCATATGTTGCTTGTGAGGTTATGTGGATACTTAAGATCTTAAAAGATCTTGAAGTGACTAAGGCATTGTTGCCTGTTAAGTTGTGTTGTGATAACAAGGCAGCTATGCAAATAGCTGTTAACCCTGTTATGCATGAAATGACTAAGCATTTTGATATTGATGTTCACCTTATTAGAGAAAAGGTGGCATCAGGATTACTTGAGACTGTGAAATTTGGTTCAAAAGATCAAACTGCTGATGTGCTAACTAAGGCACTTGGAACTGCACAACATGCAGTTATGGTAAAGAAGCTTGGTTTGGAAAATCTTTTTGCTTCATCAGTTTGAGGGCGGGGTGTTGGAAATAACACTTCTTTAGCAAACTAATGAATCTTAAGGGTCCATTTGGTAAATATGTTTAGTTATGTTTGTGCTAACAAATAACATTTGGTGTGCTTTGTAAGTGTTTATATTGTGCAGGGTGTAAAGTGGAAATATATGCTATATACACTCTCATCCGGATCTAGGGTTTCATTCATTCAAGTTTCTCCCACATATTCTCACCTACAAAGTTATCAAGTGTGTATTTGGGTTTCTGGGTAGTTTTGGTGTATTGGTTTAGATCATCTTGATATCAGTAGTAGTTTGGTTTATTGTTTCTAGTGTGTGGGTTGATTGTATTACTGTTGCACATTTGTAGAGGGACAACATATTTGTTTTTTGTATTGTATCTGGTAAGCACCTGTGTTAGGGACTTATCTTCAGTGTATATTGTTATAATAAAAGTATCACAAAAGGGTGGTTGGTTGGGTGATTAGTACTTGTGTGTTTTGGTACTATTTTAACATTAAGAAACTAAAATCTTTCAAAACGATACCGACGAATTTGTGTTTGGCGAAGGATGGTGGTGTGGTAACGTTCGACGGTGCCGAAAAGGATGACAGCTAGGATTCGGCGAGCTCTCTCGCCACCATACCTTTTGCTCTAATATATGCATTAAGGGTGTAATATTGTGATGTCCCCATCAATTTATTTAGTGTCAATGTCAACTTCTTATGTGGTTATTGATATTAAATGTATAGAAAGATAGATAGCAGTTGCAATAAAATATATTGGTTTATATCATTTTTAAATAAGTAAATAAATAAATAAATAAATTTAAAAAAAAAATAAATAAAAACCTCAAATGTTATACACTAATAGGGATGGCATTCCGGGCAATTAGAGGCCGAGAGCGAGGAACGTCACCGTCACGAATGCAGAAGCGAAGTACCGATTAACGAAATACGATGCGGTAGCCGGGCCACGAAATCAAACTCAGTTAATCAGGCTCGGTAATGCCAATGCACAATGCCAGTAATTCATGCCAGTAAAATATTTAAAATAATATCAATAATCAATCGTGGAAAAGTTGAAAAAGTGAAGAAATAATTGGAAAAAGTGAAATCTTTGTATCTTTAGAAAGTATTCAAATCTTAACTCGGATGAACACAAAAGCTATTGACCGAAACATTAAAATACAGGCTGGAATATTAAATTGCAAGTCTGGAAAATGCAAGGCTGATGTAAAACCCTACTTACCACACACTTAACCCATTATTTACACATACACACGATTCACTCCTCTCTCTCTATTAACTATCTCTCTCAAAAAGCACACCATCTCCTCAGCCGCCACCCCTTCCGTGCCACCATCTCCTCAGCCACCACAACCACGCTCAAACCACGACCACCGCAACTACACTCGAACTACCACCACCACTACGGTTGAGTACCCTCAACAAACCACCTCCGAAACTCACTACAAAATTTTTGGAGGTACTTTTTTTTTGAGTTTTCTTAATATCGGTACAACTTCTTTAATTTTTTTTTGGTTATTCTTTATTTTATTTAGTTTTCTTTAGTATTTTATAAATCTATTTGAAAAAGTTTACTTTTTATAGATCTTATTTGATTTTCTTTTATAACTCAGATTTTTTTTAATTTTATTTCGGTCTTTTGTACAAGTTTGGACTTTTAAACATTTTTGGTATTTTTTTGTTCAGCCGCCACTTCGCAGTCGGAACCGTCGCCGGAAACTGATGCTACAGCCGCTGTTTTGCCGGAAAAATCTGACGGCGCCTCTGGTATTGTATTTTTGAGTTTTTGAATAAATCTATACATTTTGTTTATTTTTTTTGTTATTTTTTTACAAATCATTTTTTTTTGTTTTATTGATCTAATTTTTTTTTTATTTTAATATTATTTTTTATATAAATTTGTGCATATTTGATTTTTCATCTTTGTATTTTCTATTTGCATCTCATGATGACCCAAAGGTTACAAAAAAGTGTAGCGTTCGTAGCTAAAGAGGAGCTTGGTGTTGGTTCCTTCAACTGTTGGCGCAAAGCCAAGCAAGAAAGAAGTTGGGAGGACACTCATGAGAATTATATGGTAGGGCGGTTGGCAGGAACGGTCCTGCATTTCTCGATGCCTTGGGCGAAACTATTGAAAAATCCATATTGATGTAGTTAGTATTAAACTATTGAAAAATCCAATGTATTGATGTAGTTAGTATTGTATTTAAGTTGCTCGTAAATAGTTGTATTTGGTCGTTGTTGTTAATTTGGTCGTAAATAGTTGTATTTGGTCGTAAAAATTTTATTATGTTAATTTGGTTTCGATTTCATAGTGAACTTTAAGGCACTAAAAATCATCATTAGACAAGATGCATTCATATATTTAGTTTTTATCGTTGGTTATAAAATAAATGATATTGAACAATGGAATTAGTAGGAAATGAGTATGCCTTTAACAATGGAATTAGTGTTAGGTATATCTGTAGCCAAGGTAAGGCTAAATACACATGGAAATGAGTAGAAAAAGTTACGAAAAATGGAATATCTAGAAGATGGGAGGAGGGTGAGCAGTAAGCTATTGTCCCATCGAAACCTAAAGTAAAACTGTTTACATGGCTGGAAATGAGAATGTACATCTCTACTATTAAAAGAAAACTATTTATGGAAATGGTTTCAAATATGAAAACCGGACATTGCATGAAGGAAAATTGATCGGTATATTTAATGATAGTAGGGAGAGTACTTCTTGCAAATAAAAACGCTTATGCACTATAAGTTTAAATAAGTTAAATAGAAGGAGAAGATTGTGTGTTTTGAAAAAAGGCAGGTGTATAACAGTCTTTATCTATATACACGGTTGACTTTGAAACCAACATTTGAATTGGACCTTAATATAAGAAACTCATTATTAATTTTAACATGAGCTTATAATAAATTTATGTGCGGTATCATTTTTATGTACTTTTTTACGACTTTACAATACCTTTGTGTTGCACGTGTGCTATAATTTAAGGGCAGAGCTTCTTGAGGACCGGGAAGGTTCCCGACCCCTAGGCCTAAGCCCGTTAGTGTTTATATTCGCGCTTTCATGTGTTAAGTTAAAAGAGGCGGGTCAAAGCAAATGCCGTGTGCTAATAAGTTTTACGCGACGAGTAACGTGCATTGTTAGTTATCTTGATGTAATGTTTTATTTTTAGTTTCACTAAATGTTTTTATAAGTTTTTGATACATAATAAAATTTTTGCTTGAGTTGAATTATCGCATGTTACTACCGTTTGCAATTACATTTTGATATTTTCACTATTTATATTGAACGTTATACGAAACACTTACCATAACATTGCATACCGTTAATTGTCTGCCGCAAGAAACCGATGCCGCTAGGCACGGGTACTCGCCTAGTATTATTATATATACTAAAAGGCATTGCAGTGGGTGAACCAAATTAAGGCATTTCCAATGCTAATCTCCAATTCTATTGGTTGGTTGACTGGTATTAGTGAAAATGTGCACATTTGGCAGCACATGACTGGCCAACTAAGGTTTTGCTACAGGGATTCGTGAACAGTGCAGCCTTATTTTTCCACTATAATTCCACCGCCTTACTTAATTTTTCCCTAGAACCTTCCCTTCTTCCCACCATCAAAACACATACACATTAACACCAGATCATTCTATCACAACTATTCTAGATTCATCTTTCTCCAACACATGAAACCTCCCAAAAAGATCACTAATAAAAAAAATAGATTAAAGAAAACGGAATCTGTGTCGTTGATGCGTGCCAAACCGTCAAGTTTTCTCACTCAAGCCGGCCACTTGTGAATGGCCGTAGTAAAACTTAAAACGGTTCAAGCACGAATGCAATGAAGATCAGGGGAGTATAGTGTTTCCCCGGGTCGTTATGTCCCAGCGAGCTGTGCGAAGAATCACCAAACGTATAGTGATCGAGAGATTTGAACGGAAAAAGGATTTGTGAATATTACAACTACAGAGAAAGGACATAAATTACAAGGGCTAAAATATAAATTAAAGGAAATTAAAAAGACAAGAAATATTAAATAAACGCTATCACTATATTTAAAATGATGAACGTTTAAAACTTAAAACTTACGTTTAAATAAAATTACGTAAACGTACAAAATAAAAAGTGAGATCTAAGAAATAAAAGTCCTAAAAATATGAAAATGACATTTTTACAAACCTAATGATAAAAGAAAATTTATAGAAAAATAAAATTATTTTTACAACTATTTAATTAATTATTATTAATTAAAAACTAATTTTAACTATTTAATAATAACCTAAAATACAAGAAAATATGAAATAAAGCTAGAAAAATAAAATTATGACTTGGAAAAATCTAAAATATCAAAAGAGAATTTTCAAAACTATTTTTATATTTTTCTGATTATTTTTCTATTTTCTAGGAATTAAAAACTATTTAAAACTAATTAAATTATTTAAAAATACAAATTTAACTAAGAAAAATCTAGAAAAATATTTTTTTGTCTTTTTATATTTATCTTAACTTAATAAAAATGAAAAATTATTTTTTTGAGACTTTTCTTAATTATTTGTATTAAATGCTATTTAAAAAGGCTTAAAAACTGAATTAAATTAAGAAAAATAGCAAACAGGACTGGAAAAATCTGAAAAATTCAAGTTAAGCTTAAAATAATACTAGGGATCTAGGAAAAATGGAAAAACAGGTGGTTATGTGGAGAAATATGAAACTGATGTGCAAAGTGCTAAGAAATAAGCACTTGGAATAAGCTAGTGAGCACCAAGGGCCACCAAACTGAAACAGAAGCTTGGATAAGCTAAAAGAGCCAAATTGCAACAAGTCTCAACAAGCCTAAACCACTGATTTGCAATCTACAAAGATTTGATGAAATTGAGCTTAAGACTAAAAGCAGTTTCAGGTGCTCACTTTGGATAAGAAAATAAGCACATGAATAAGCTGGAAACTAAAAAGCAAATGCTAGAACTTGAAGAGGACCTGGATAAGAATGTCTAAACCAAAATACAGACCATGATAAGCCAAGATGAGCCCTGTGCAGACCTTGCAAGATCCCTGTGCAGACTCAGTGTTAACTGAGTCAGTTGCACAGGGCACATATGACCATGTTGACAAGCCTTTTTGGGGCTTAAGAAAAATTCAAAAAATTATACAAAATTGAGGATAAGAAAATAGACCTACTGAAGATTTTAAAACCATAAGTTTCATTGATTTTGACCCAGAAATGAATTCACTAAAAATCTCTCTAGTTTGGCCAAAACTGAGATTTTGCAATTTGACTTTTTAACAAAACTGAAAGTTTGACTAATTTGAGGTTTGGATCAAATTCAAGGACTGAATATGATGTTTATTGATGAAATAGATCTAATGCAAGCTATATCTAAGTATTACAAACACAAAACAAGATTTTGTTTTGACAAAATCTCAACAGTTAAACTGTTGAGATGGTTTAAGTGGAGATTTGACTTTGAGCCTGTGCAGGCACAAGATTAAGACTGAAATGGGTTCAAATGAGTTATACAAACCTAAAACACCAAGTCCTAACTACTGCACTATCCTCTAATTTAATTTAAGCAGTAAATCCAAACACCCTTGATACCAACTGATTTGCAAATGAAACTTAACCAACACCAAACTAGCCAATGCTATGGATCAAATTGAGTTTACATGACTTAACTACAACTATATAAACAAGTTTACACTGATGGTAACCACAAAAACAGATACAAGCATAATATGCAATATTTGACTTGAAACTTGAAAATGAAAATTCTTACTCACATCTGTCCAACTAGCTGCAGGCTGAAACCAAACCAAATCCTACACTAGCCTAACCTATTTTGACCCAAATCAACCTCTGCATCCACCCATATCATCACCATTCCCATTCTTGGCCTAGTTTGACTTTTGTTGACCATGGACCAAAACTGTTTGAAACTTGATTGTGAGCTTATAGAAAGCTGTAACAAGCCTGAATAAGCTTATTTGAGAATGAAATTGGACTTTTGAAAGCTTGCAACTGAGAAATTGAAACTGAATTATACCACAGTGAATATTAAACTTGGAACTTAAATAAAAACTTGGATTGATGTTCAAAAACACATTACAAAGCTGTCTTAGCTCAAAAGTGATACATAAAAACTGAGATTACATCATTTGGACTTAAACTAAAACATTAATTTAAAAAACGACATTTAAGAAAAACTATAAAACTAGCTACTACTCTTCTTGCTTCTCATTGCTTCCTTATATATTCCAAACATCTTCTCACACCTCTCTCATCAAATCCCAGCTGTGTTTGAGGCCCTTGGATCACTTTAGGCAATCTTGGCCTTTGATTTCATTTTGGCGGGAAATAGGGATTTTGACAGTTGGGGGTTGAGTAAAGGGCTAGAGGTAGCATTAAATGTGTTTTGGAAGGTTGTTGAGGAGGGGGGAACAAGAAAAGTGGAAAGGTGAGGAGGGGGGATGGGTTGCAGGGCTAGATGTTGGGGAAGAAGAAAAAGGGCGCGTAGGTGTTTGTTTATCTAGTGGTTGACCAGGGTTATTAATAAGCAAGGGGGTCAAAACAGGCAGGGGGTCCAAAGGTAAAGTGGCAGGGGTCCAATTGGGTTGTGACAAGGCCAAATGGTTTAAAGGTTTAAAACACAAGGACTATTGTTGCAAATTCTGAAAATACAAGGACCTAGGCTGCCAATTAAGCAAAGTTGTTTCAAGGGACTAAAACTGACAAGCTTCAATAGTACAAGGACCAAACTTGTCATTTTCAAAATTCCAAGGACTAATTTTGCCAAATTTGAAACTTGGAGGACCAAACTTGTAATTTTCTCAAACTTTTGATATTTTTCACCAAAGGACTAATTTTGACAATTTTTGAAACTTGGGGGACTGAAACTGCCAATTATGCAAACTTAGCTCATTTTTCATCTGATTTTAAACATTTTGCATCTGAAACATATAAAATGCAATTTTGAGATATTTTCAGTATTTTGATGCATTTCTGAGCATTTTTAAGTGTTTTGCAGTTCAGATTTGACCAAAAATGATGAGTATTTACACACTCATCAGTCGTCAACAAGATGGTTTCTAAAATAATAATTATTCCATAAGTACGATAAAAAATTAGGTTAACGAAACAAAAACGGTGCCGTCAAGAAGATGGTTTTGAAAAGAATAATTATTCCAAAGGTACAACCTTTTCTTTGTTTTAATCCTATTGATGTTTTTATCTTAGAAAAAAGGGGCGTTTCCCTTCTTTTGATTGATTTCTGATTTTCATTTTATGTTTTTGATATGGGTTTGATGGTATTCAAATGGGTTTGTAAAATTTGCTTATTGTGTTTTGAAGTAGTTTTTACGGGTGTGGAGAATGACAAATGGAGATGAAGATGAAGAAGCGAAGAATGTTGACATCGATTATAAGAGTACAATTTCCAGGTATATAAAAATCTTTGTTTTTTTTTGGGTTATTCTTTTTGGTTATTTTGAAGCAGTTTTTACGGGTGTGCAGAATGACAGATAGGGACGAAGATGAAGATGAGAAGAATGATGTGATTTGTTACAGGAGGCTACCCCTAAGGTATATAAAAATTACTGGCCTTTTTTTTTTTTATATATAACCTAATGGGGTAAATTACTGAATTTGTATATGTCTGTTATGTAGTTCGGACACAAACAAAGGAGATTCAAAAGCATGTTAATCTGTTTGGCTATACCGGGTTGTATAGCTTACTCAACATGGTTCTTACCTGCAGTGACGCGTGTCTATATTCAGTAAGCTCTTATTGTGCAAATCCTTCACATATCCTAATGTTTGATATCATAAGATTCTACAATTGCTTGCTTGATGTTAAAAGTCAGAATAAGCTATAGTAATAAAATGTGTATAGGCTACGAATAAGGTGTAACTTGCTCATATGAGGGTTGCTTAGACTAATTTGTAACTGCTTTCTTTTGCGTTATTAAACCTGCAATATTATCGGGTTATTGATCACATTACATGTCGGTTTATGGCAAACTAATGGTTTAGTTACTGACCCACCAGGGGGGTTCTCTGTTGTTCATAAGGATAATATTATATATACTAAAAGGCATTGCAGTGGGTGAACCAAATTAAGGCATTTCCAATGCTAATCTCCAATTCTATTGGTTGGTTGACTGGTATTAGTGAAAATGTGCACATTTGGCAGCACATGACTGGCCAACTAAGGTTTTGCTACAAGGATTCATGAACAGTGCATCCATGAACAGTGCAACCTTATTTTTCCACTATAATTCCACCGCCTTACTTAATTTTTCCCTAGAACCTTCCCTTCTTCCCACCATGAAAACACATACACATTAACACTAGATCATTCTATCACAACTATTCTAGATTCATCTTTCTCCAGCACATGAAACCTCCCAAAAAGATCTCTAATAAAAAAAATAGATTAAAGAAAACGGAATATGTGTCGTCAACAAGATGGTTTCTAAAATAATAATTATTCCATAAGTACGATAAAAAATTAGGTTAACGAAACAAAAACGGTGCCGTCAAGAAGATGGTTTTGAAAAGAATAATAATTATTCCAAAGGTACAACCTTTTCTTTGTTTTAATCCTATTGATGTTTTTATCTTAGAAAAAGGGGCGTTTCCCTTCTTTTGATTGATTTCTGATTTTCATTTTATGTTTTTGATATGGGTTTGATGGTATTCAAATGGGTTTGTAAAATTTGCTTATTGTGTTTTGAAGTAGTTTTTACGGGTGTGGAGAATGACAAATGGAGATGAAGATGAAGAAGCGAAGAATGTTGACATCGATTATAAGAGTACAATTTCCAGGTATATAAAAATCTTTGTTTTTTTTTTGTTTTTTTTTTTGGGTTATTCTTTTTGGTTATTTTGAAGCAGTTTTTACGGGTGTGCAGAATGACAGATAGGGACGAAGATGAAGATGAGAAGAATGATGTGATTGGTTACAGGAGGCTACCCCTAAGGTATATAAAAATTACTGACCTTTTTTTTTTATATAACCTAATGGGGTAAATTACTGAATTTTTATATGTTTGTTATGTAGTTCGGACACAAACAAAGGAGATTCAAAAGCATGTTAATCTGTTTGGCTATACCGGGTTGTATAGCTTACTCAACATGGTTCTTACCTGCAGTGACGCGTGTCTATATTCAGTAAGCTCTTTATGTGCAAATCCTTCACATATCCTAATGTTTGATATCATAAGATTCTACAATTGCTTGCTTGATGTTAAAAGTCAGAATAAGCTATAGTAATAAAATGTGTATAGGCTACGAATAAGGTGTAACTTGCTCATATGAGGGTTGCTTAGACTAATTTGTAACTTCTTTCTTTTGCGTTATTAAACCTGCAATATTATCGGGTTATTGATCACATTACATGTCGGTTTATGGCAAACTAATGGTTTAGTTACTGACCCACCAGGGGGGTTCTCTGTTGTTCATAAGGATAATTGTAAAAGATAAAATCTTGAAGCTAAAAAAGCGATATTATGTGGTATAATTAGTTATTTTCTATTCAAATGATATAGTTTGTCAAAATTTAAATCTGACAGGTCAAGGACAAAGTTTGGGGGGGGGGGTATTAAATGAGATCTTATTATAGTTACAAGATCAGATTATGTAGGAAATAATGGAATTTGCATATCTATAATACAGGTTTGGGAATTCTAAGGCAAGAGAGCATGAGATGACCTCAGGAATCAGATCCGAATTGTTGCAACATATATTTTTGCGGCACATATTGTTGTCCTAGGAGCAAGTTGCCAGATGCAAACGGTTCTTTAGATGCAGAATATCAGGCAAGATTGGTTTGACAGGAGCCTTGGTAATACCAGGCAAAGAAGAGGAAGTATCAGCAAGAATAGAAGCAAAGGGAGGATGCGAGACTCGGAGATATACAGGTATTATAGTTAGATATCCTATAGGAATTATAAAACCTTTAGCTGACATATAATAATATTGGCAACCGAGACTATGTATCATGGGTTATACATGTAAGTAATAACATTTAATCAGTTGAATCCGATAAATGTATATGTTCTTTATTTACAAGTCTTGGCAATGACTTTGGAAGCAAAGTTAAAAACAAGTCCATAATTTACCTACATTGTTCAGAGTATTTGATTAAACAAGTAAAGAAGTGTTTACAATAGATGATTAGCACAAGTTTGGCTTTTATACACAAGTTTAACAGCAGTGATATTAAACTACGTAAAAATACCAGCTACAATGGAGTTCTTGAGGCGAACGCTTTATACAAAACTCGCTGCAGTTAACCTTGACCTTGAAGTTAACATTGCAATCTTTTTATTTAGATTAGAAAAAGTGAAAACACAAACGTGATACGACTCTTTCATAGTTAACGACAAAATGGTTCAACAGTGAATCTATGATCGGGAATGCATATCTTATCATAGGATCCGGGATAGAAAACACCGCAGAGCTTCTTGAGAAGCAATTGGCTTTCGAGCTATCTAATTCGAAATTAGAAAAAGTATTCAAGCTTGGTAGAGCCTTTAGTCATTTCCTTAGTTTAATGGGCATTGCCAAAAATCATCATAGGTAACTCTTAAATTTTCTTTATTTTAGCAATGATAACTAAATGCTATATGACTTCGAGTAACTATAGTTTATTAAATGCTTAATCATAGCCAAATGAGCAATCGTAACAGGACATTTTACTTGCAGGTACCGTAAATTAAACAAGGTGGCACAAGTCTTAGAGTAATGTGATATTTTGCTTAAAGTGAATTTGAACTTTTTTTGGAATTCAAATTGAATTTCCTTTTATTTATGTTATTGTAGGATGTGGCGGTCACAAATGGAAATGAATTTAAAGCCTACTTTCTCGCGCGTGCAGTTGCTTATGGGGATACATGGTATGAAATTTTGTATGCAGAGACTTTACGAGTTTGGTTGTTACATGTATAAGAATCGTGCACTGATCTCTTTTGCTTTAATAACAGATTCATACTTATTTTTTCAAGCCTGAAATAAGAAAGGGGAAAGTAGGACAGTTTGGAGTAAGATCAGCGAGTCAGTGGTAAGTTGGTCGACAAAGGGTTGGTTGTAAGACTAAGTTGTCCCGAAAAGTAAGTGCATTCTGATTTACTGTTTTTTTAAACCCTTTCAGGGTGAGTAAACTTTGTTATTCTTAATTTGCTGCAAATTGATAAAATTAGTAGACACATTTCTGTTTGTTTATCTCGAATGATTTGGTTGCTTCTTTGCAGGGTGATCCGGTTTGGGCTATTAGTTAAGAAACAATTGATTCTCTTATCGGCCTTTCTCTTAATTTCTTCTTCCTTCTACCTTTTATGAATTCAGGTATATCTTTACCTCTGCTTGCACACTTAACTGTATTATGCATGCTCTTTCCACATGCCTTCAGATTATAACAAAGTTCACATCCAACATTCACCATGAACCTTCCGTTTTCTTTGATCTAATAAAGCATGTTCGCTTATATCAGTTCATTAGGCTTACTTGAAACCATACCTTAGAAGTAGCTCATTACAACATTTGTCTTTGAATTAATAATTGCTCATATATATAAGTACAAGATTGAATTAATCATTACAACATTCACCACGATCCTGTTTATTCTTTTATTTTTTCTTGCCAACGAATTTGAGTGGAGGCATTTTGACTGACCATTTTATCTATTAACATGAAGAATCGTTTTTGTACGAAAATTAATAGATTGTTTTGTACATGCTGACGCGCTTATCTGCATTCTTGCCACATCGTTAAAATTATTGGTTCACAGAGAGCCTTTTTGTGCATGATACACCTGACCTATGAGGAGATCCCTCTTGCTCCTGAAGCTGCTTCAGTTGGATTGGAAATCAAAGTTATTGGCAATGATAGTGGAGAGAAGGTATATGAAATTATGTATATCCAGTTTTGGAACTAATCAAGTAAGATAAACTTCATGTCTCTGTGAGCATATGATTGTGCACACGATTCATGGTCTCACAAAGGTGTAAAATCTAACTTCAGATATACTATTTATTGATTTCCTTATGTTCCCATTATTGATTTCCTTAGTTTTACACAGCCATACAACTCTGCATCCATCTTTAAGAAAACACACATCAATTGCAAAGTTAGTCCTTAACGTCCGTTACCTAACAGTCTAGGATTAAATTTGAAACGGAACAATAACTTCAGGGGCTATTTCTGTGCATATATTAAGCAGAAACAGCCCCTGAGGTTACCTTTTATTTTCAGCGTTAGTCCCTAAGGACTAACTTGCAACACACTCCCGCCGCAACGCGCGGGTTAACCCGCTAGTTCGTATTAAAGGGTGATCTACTTCTGTGTTAAAACTTGTCAAAAATAGACCCAGTATATTTCTTTTGAGATATTATAAACTTGCAAGCATTTTGAGACATGAAATGTAACTTTTTCAATCAAGGTCAGATAAATAAAAAATTATAATTGATCTGCCGATGAATTACTCAAATCCTTTTTGTGTTCGATCTTTTATATGTCTAATTCATCAAGAGTGAGTCTGTCACCCAACCTCAATGTGTATCTCCTTTTGATTAAATATACTACTGCGTATATCGCTAATATAAGTGAATCGGAACTTAATGATTCACAAACATACTGATCGAACTGGGGACTAGGTTATTCAAGTTTCATACCCTTTGAAGGGAACTAATTTCATTTCTAAAATAAGAGGATAAATTCTCCCAAAAATCTTCATTTTTCTATATTCTATAAACTTGAGAGTAAAAACACTATAGTTGTTTTGAGCAAGGTTTTCAAAGATCGGATCCTACTTAAAATCATTTTGTATTTCCAAGATCGAGATTGTAAAATCGGATCGAGATCCTAATATCCTACTATAATTTCATTTTTTTCATAGTTTTTGTAATATTATTCGAATCTAATCATTATATATTATAAACAAAAAAATATATGAATGTTTCATAAAAATGTTATCCTAAATTATAAGTATGAAATATTTAAGAAAATCGACATGTTGTTTTTTAAATTATATAAAACATAATCCATATTGTAGTTTTAGTTTGCAGTTCGAGAAATGTAAAAACGAATCGAATTATATCTTAAGATCCTATAATTAAGATGGGTATAGATCTTAAGCTTGCTAAAATCCTACGTAGGATCCGGATCGTTTTTGCTTTATAGTATCGAAAATCGTAAGATCCTAAAATTAAGATCGAAATCTTAAAAATCATGGTTTTGAGTAGTGGTAGTGGTATTTGACACTCTACTCACCGTCGTACATGACTGCATGTTCAAGAATTATATACCGAAACGATAGTAAATGTATTAAGCACCGCTAAATAATTAAGACTAAGTGTAATAACGACCGCAATAAAACCGATGACACAATTGTCACATCAGCTTTTTTCTTTACAACAACTTCATTACTGATTTAGTATAAACGAGGACACTACTAAACATACCTCACAAAATCAATTAAATAAAACACTCACACACAAACATACTCCAATGAATCGGTCATATTTACGACCGTCTTTTTTTTTTAAAGTTTAAATGCGTTGGGCTCGAGTAGTATAACAAGTGGGACATGTAGCCCATGAAGGTCGACCGCCTTCACGACCGAACCGGCCAGCACACTCGGTCTAACTATACATTCAAAACCTACTACTACTTGAATAAAAAATGGTTCAATTTATGAGTTGTCGTGTAGGTTATCCAACACTAGCTCAAGTCCTATGCATTCATACACGTCATTTACCAATCTTGCAAGAATGATTGCCGTTTAAGTGTTATGTGTCATATCAAACTATTTATTACACTCAAACTGTTTGTTACGTGTAATATTGAAATTTTGACTGCTTTGTCAAATTTAACTTAGCGGAACTACTTTATTAGAAAAATAAAACGGGAATAATTTTATTAATAAGGCTGTCCACAGTAGAACCAATCGTGTGTCGATCTTGGCTCCAAGCGATCGATCGCTTGTCGATCGTCCTAGTGTGGAAGCTATCGATCGCCCAAAAAACTTGGCCTCTCGTTCGTCTACTTGATCGATACTAACAAAGCAAATTTTAGTCCCTTTTCTTGCTAGCCGTTGAATCCAAACAAAAAAATATATATAACCGTTGCAAAAGTTTGTACCGTTTGGTTTATAAAAAAAAAAAAAAAAACACTACTAAAACCATCCTATAAATACACAACTTATTTACATACTAAACTCACAAATCTTACAATCCTCTCTATCAAAAATCTCACAATCCTCTCAAGCAAAAATGTCTAAGAAAACACCACCAACCAAAAGCCGAAAATCCCGTTTGGCACAAAACGTGCCGCATATTTTAACACCGGATCCGAATTTCCGGTTAACCGGTGTCTCACCAAGAATCAATTTCCAACCCCCTTCTTTCGAATATCAATCCCAACAAGCTCCACAACAACAAGCTAACAATCCATTTACTATGAATCGTCCATTTGTTCCACCGCAACAAAACATCCACTACCAACAACAACAACAAAGCTACTCCCGTCGAAGCAACCAATCTATGTATGGGTCACACGAATCTGTGTACCGTCCAAC
Source organism: Chrysanthemum makinoi (assembly GCA_910596185.1). Taxonomy (NCBI): domain Eukaryota; kingdom Viridiplantae; phylum Streptophyta; class Magnoliopsida; order Asterales; family Asteraceae; genus Chrysanthemum; species Chrysanthemum makinoi. Next base: position 206,591,775 of record OU343220.1, read on the forward strand.
AATGGATTCATCAACGTCTTCATTTTCAAATTATCAAGAATATTCTCCGGTTAGCCGTATCAATCTTGAGGGTTTTGATTTTGATGACCAACTATACAACAATCCTAATTTTTATGCTGGAACCGGATCGGGTTATCCGGCTCAAGAGTATCACGGTTCGGGTACCGGTTCGGCTCATGGATCGTATCACGATTCGATCGACCTTGATGACGTAGAAGAAGAAGAATGTCGAGAAGAGACGTCACCGGTCAAACCAAAGAAACGAGCTACAAAGGGAAAGAAGAAGGCTGTCGAGAAAGAAGGCAAGAATGATTCGTTGCCTTGGACCAAAGTAGAAGAGATCGCCTTGTGCAACGCTTGGTGTGATGTATCCGAGAATAGTGTAACCGGAAACAACCAAACTGCTAGAGGATTTTGGCAGAAAGTCATTGAATACTTCGAGAAGGAGGTTGGTGCAGAAAGAACGTACAACTCTATCATTACAAAGTGGAAAAATAGGGTACGTCCTAGAGTTGGTCATTTTTGTGCCATTTACAACAATGCTTTCAAGAATTACGGAAGTGGTGAGAATGACCTCACTGTTTATACACGAGCTTGTAACTAGTGTGTGGTCATCCGTTTGTTTTGGAGCATTGTTGGCATGTTTTGAGGGAGCATTCTGCTTGGAAGGATAATGAGATGCCGGCTTTTTTAACCCAAGAGGATGGTCGCAAAAAAGCAAGGACTTCAACTGACTCGGATGTGCCTTCGTCTGTGCCTAATAGACCAATTGGTCGTGATACCTCAAAGAAGAATAAAAAGAAATCTTCGGAGTTTTCTATGGAAGGTGTTGCAGAGACATGGGGCAAGATCAAGTCCAAGGCATTCGGGCAGAAGAAGGAGCTGGCAGACCTGCACTATGGTTTGAAGAAGAAAGAGCTGGAACAACGCCAAATCGAGTTGGAGCTACAGCGACAAAGAGAAGCAAGGGAAGACAAAAAAATTGGCACTAGAAGAACGAAAAGTTGAATTAGAGGCTCAAAATAAATATGATGCAGATCTCATGTTCTATTGCACGCCAATCGACCCATCTTTGCCCGCAATAGAACGCCAAACAATGCAGAAACTCAAAGAGGCGATCAAGGCACGCTACAACCTAAATTTTGAATAAGTGTTGTAATGTTTTAATAAGTTTCGTAATATTTTAATTTTATTTGAATTATAACTGTAACGTTTTAATTATTAATGAAATTTTATTTTGTGTTAAAAATGTTTTTTTTTTTTTAAATTAAAAAAAAAATGAACCAATCGCCCTTACTGGGGCACCTAATCGCCTGCAGGTCGCTGGAGAGAGAAAGCTGACGTGGCAGAGAAAAGTAGGGGGATTGAATCCCCCTACTGTGGGCAGCCTAAGGTGAAAGGAAACATTTGTTCAGCCATAAAATTACTTTAATTACCGTGGCGGCGTGATGTTTTCATCTTCAAATTTTGAGTATGTTTGACACAAATAGTTATTAGTTGGAATTGAAGTCTATAGAAACCGGAACTTATAATAACAGGAACTCGAGCTTTTATTTTTAAATGAGGATTGCTATATCCACATACATTTTACAAAAGCAAATCCACACAAAGGATGTGTCAACATGTGATTGGTGAGATGAAAGAGAAGAGGGAGAAAGTGTATGAAAATACACCAATCACATGTTAACACCTCCTTGTGTGGATTTGTTTTTGTAAAATGTATGTGGATGTAGCAATCCTCTTTTTAAATATGTTTGACAAAAATATTTACATATAACGACAATAGGTTTAAAAGTCAAATGGTTTATAAGTTAATAATTTTACAAACTTATAAACTTTATCATCGTGAATCTTATAACTATTAGTCAGCCAACTTTATTGAGAGTACCTTAAACATGGAACTAACACAAACACAGTTAGTACTCAAACTATCAAACAAACTAGACACGAGTTACCTCCGACTCCGAACTTGAACTAATAATCTGTTCACTAGTGTCTACAAGCCTTTTGATGCAAAAAAGAAAAGAAGGGACTAAAAGGAACTCATTTGAGTAAATAATGTATATTCTCTCCGAGTCAAAAGATTACTCAATGTGATTGACAAACATCGCCTACAACTAGTTCTTAGAAAATGTCAATAACGCACGAATACACAAATTGAATGTTTTTCATACATCTTAGGCGGGTGGAATAGGGGAAGACCCTTTGTGACACGTTGTCACACCCTCGCCGGAGGCGGAAACACGAGGTGTAACGGAAAGGAACATAAGCACAAGATAATAGAACATACCAACGTTATGATTAAAAAGAAATAGTACACCATTACAATACCAGTTTAGCCGACATCGGCAAATATAGTACAAAGTTTAGATTCCAAAATATTGCGTTTTATTACATAACGATTTGTAGTGACAAGTGAAAACTTCATTATGCAAGACCTGGTAGAAAAAGCTTACTAACGATCACCTGAAATGCATGAGAGAAAAACGGGTCAACTATGAAAATAGTTGGTGAGTATACACGTTTAAAATAAGAAAACTCGTAAGAGAGAGAGTCAAAGGTTTCGGTCATCGTAAATAATCCACAAAGCAAAGGCATTGTAAATCCACTCAGTTCCAAGTTTCGCCCATACAAAACTTGCAACCTGTGTGTTCACAACCCATTGCACAAAATATAACGTATCAAGTAGTCAAGTATAAATGGTCATAATAGTTCACAATATAGTACCACGTATATAATAATGTATGCCAGGCAAAGCCCCTAGAATAAATAATATGCGTCCCGTAACATAGTGGACGAGAGGTTGGCCGACCTCTAATAGCGCTATCCATACTACCTACTAATAGGAGACTAACAATGCGAATGTACGAACAGTACATCATACAACTATTATATACAATTAAGAACACTCCGAACATGGGAGAATTTGCACACTCCACCGATAAGGCGAGAATTGGTATTGCTCCGTTCACATAGGGAGACTTTGCACACTCCACCAATAAGGCGAGAATTTTTGGGTCATAGTACGTACGGTTCAATAAGTTCAAATAAGGCATAATTTCGTAATTAAGTTCAAGGGTTTGATTCAAGTTCAAAGGTTCAAGTAAAATGAGTTCATAAACTAGAAATCAATTTAGTTCAAGTATGGTTCATGCATTTCGCCCCAAAATATAGTAAAAACGGTAAAAAGGGGATGTGATTACTCACCTGTTGCAATAGTTATGGTGACAGAGTGGACGCACAGAAATGAGACGCAACACTCTAACCGCGACTAGTAGCTTGATGAGGTTAATGAACAAAGGTTAATCCTAACACCCTAGGTTTTTATTTCAAAACATAAACTAAGAGTGTAACTAGAGTGTAATAAACTTGTCTTGAAAATTTTTGGTGATCTCCTCTTGATCCTTATGGTTGGCCGGTTCAATGGTGAAGAGAGGAAGAGAGAATATTTTGTTTTACACTTTGAAGATATGGGAAGTATGTGTAAGTAATTGTCTTATAATAATATATGTGAAATTTGAGTACAAGATATTTAGTATCAAAGGGTGTGAGTCACCCTTGTGGGTCGACATGTATACTAAAAAAAAGACTAAGTAGTTTGGTAATGGTTAAATACTTGCATGTATAAGTAAATGTGTAGTTAAGTTAAGAATTATTAGTAACTTGTATATATATTTAAGCATTTAGGGTAGCGTTAACTAAAAATAAATTTTAACGGATCAAAATAAAATATATTGAAGTCATAAAAATTATAAAAATACATTTCTTGCAAAATTTGAGTGAAATAATAATTATCGTGTAATATTTACGAAACCGTCGTAATTATATAAATATAACAATTTATATACAAAATCAATTTAAAACACCGGGTAAACTAATAATATTATTTTTATAATCTTAATATGAGTATAAAAATATATCGGGATAATATTTGGAAGTATTGGATCAAATGTTCAAAATAAATGATCGTACGATAGCGTTTATTTAATAAGAAAAATATACGTTAATGAAATATAAATTTTTCTCCGGGAATGAATAGTAAAATTTGAAAAATGACCGGAAATTGAGAATTGTGACATTCTTCCCATGTCAGAGGAATCACGTCCTCGTGATTCAATTAATGATAACTATAGTCCGATCCTCGACAAGGGTTCTAAAAATTCATGCTCGTGTATAGTCTAAATGATCATGTCAATGCTCATGCATATGGGTTCCTCATCCAACTAAATACATGCCCGTGATTAGATTTGATGGGGTAAACTTACCCAACACCGAACGTATCCCTCAAAATACCTTTTGAGTAAAAACTTGACTCTTAGCTTGATTTTCGTAACTCATCAAACAAGAACTGTCACTAGATCAAGCTAAGAAACAAGTTGTTAGTATGATAGGATTCAACATCCTTGAATGAAGTCTTTTGAAAGATCCGTTCGATCTTGGATTTGCTTACACAAATCAAATCAACAAAATAATTTACAACTAAAGTCAATATCGATAGGTCTCAAATTAATCAATGTCGTGAACGTGGTAAAAATTGGGAGGAAGTTATGCACTCAAAATCATGTTGTACAGAAATAAGGTGGTTGTTCGAAAGAATGTACCCGTTACGCGTTGCGGGCTTCCTCGGTACCCATATAGAATGCTCGACCACGTGCGGGGGAAACATTAATGTTCTGATCTTGTGGGCCTTCTATTGCCAACGCCAGATTTGGACGATTACCTTCTTGGTTGGGTGTTCTTTTCAACTTTGGACAGGTGTTCCGAAGGTGATCCAGACTTCCACACTCGTAACATGCTTTTCTTTGTCCTTGGTTCCCAGTCCTGTTTGAGCAATTCCGCGCGATGTGGCCCGTCTGTCCACATTTGCGGCACTTTGAGCAGTCTCCTGAGTGATGATAATTACATCGAGTACACATAGGATGTGGAACTGTATATCCTTTGCGCTCCTGAGTGGTCGCTCCATAGTTCCTGGTTATTTCTTTGCCTCTTGTTTTGCTGGTCCTGGTCTCGACTTCCCTGATGATCATCCTATCGCTTTCGTCCATTGTCGTTTGCTTTTGTTAGTTCTCCAGACCTGATCACATCATTTGTCAAGCGATACGCCATGCCCACAGCGGCTTGCAGAGTGGTTGGGTTCGACGAGGTGACGTCCCTCCTAATTTCCGGTATCAATCCCCATATGTATCGGTCAATCAACTTCTCCACAGTGGAAACCATGTGAGGAACCATCCTAGTTAACTCGTGGAAACGGATCGTGTACTTTTCGACTTCTACTCCAACCATCAAGTTATTCCAAAATTCCGCTTCCAGCTTCTGCACTTCATCTTTTCTGCAGTACTCATCAGTTAGTAGTTTCTTAAATGCTTCCCAAGATAACGCATTTGCAGCCCCTCTTCCTCTAGTCTGCAGTTGGTTGTTCCACCAGGTCAATGCTCGACCCTGTAGTAGACCAGCAGAGAACTCAACCTTGTTTCCTTCAGCACATTTCGTGATACTAAGTTTCGACTCAACATTCTCGAACCAGGTTAGCAGTCCAATGGCACCCTCAGTACCATAAAATTCCATTGGCTTGCATGTCATGAAAGTTTTATAGCTGCATCCATGACCAGTGTTTGAAGTACCTTCTCCGACGTTGGTTTTTCTAGCATCAAGGTGCGTCATAATTTGGGTGAGTAGATCCGCTATTCCAGCAGCGTTGTTGTTTGGATTGTCATTGTTGTTTGGGTTGGCGTTGTTGTTGACTCTGGCGTGTGTTTCGGCAGCCATGATCCTGCAATGGACCAAAATATCGGGTTGAGTAAATGACACTCGGACGAAGGCAGATGAGGTTTAGAACGGTGGTAATGTGTGTTATAGTGATCGAAATATGACAGGAACAGAGACATGCTATGTCTAACAAGTCAAAAGATGGAAAAGAGAGGTATAAACAAGGTACGGTAATGTAGACGTGAACGTAAAAACATGCTATGCATACCCACCCGACCAATTCAGTTTCAGGTGACCGGACTCTAAAGACTCGACTAAACATGATTTAAAACTACTACTCTTATCATTGCATGGTTCTTCATAAATTAGACATAGTTGATCAGGCTATGTATAATTTATGAGTAACGATGCAACGATAGGACTAGTTGACTCGGATGATGTTCGATTTTTAATAAAACTTTATTCCGGTTATAGCTGTGATTTTTATTTTTGAAAAATCGGCATTATCTATAACCTTTGTCTCTGATACCAATCTGTCACACCCTCGCCGGAGGCGGAAACACGAGGTGTAACGGAAAGGAACATAAGCACAAGATAATAGAACATACCAACGTTATGATTAAAAAGAAATAGTACACCATTACAATACCAGTTTAGCCGACATCGGCAAATATAGTACAAAGTTTAGATTCCAAAATATTGCGTTTTATTACATAACGATTTGTAGTGACAAGTGAAAACTTCATTATGCAAGACCTGGTAGAAAAAGCTTACTAACGATCACCTGAAATGCATGAGAGAAAAACGGGTCAACTATGAAAATAGTTGGTGAGTATACACGTTTCATAAAATAAGAAAACTCGTAAGAGAGAGAGTCAAAGGTTTCGGTCATCGTAAATAATCCACAAAGCAAAGGCATTGTAAATCCACTCAGTTCCAAGTTCCGCCCATACAAAACTTGCAACCTGTGTGTTCACAACCCATTGCACAAAATATAGCGTATCAAGTAGTCAAGTATAAATGGTCATAATAGTTCACAATATAGTACCACGTATATAATAATGTATGCCAGGCAAAGCCCCTAGAATAAATAATATGCGTCCCGTAACATAGTGGACGAGAGGTTGGCCTACCTCTAATAGCGCTATCCATACTACCTACTAATAGGAGACTAACAATGCGAATGTACGAACAGTACATCATACAACTATTATATACAATTAAGAACACTTCGATCATGGGAGAATTTGCACACTCCACCGATAAGGCGAGAATTGGTATTGCTCCGTTCACATAGGGAGACTTTGCACACTCCACCAATAAGGCGAGAATTTTTGGGTCATAGTACGTACGGTTCAATAAGTTCAAATAAGGCATAATTTCGTAATTAAGTTCAAGGGTTTGATTCAAGTTCAAAGGTTTAAGTAAAATGAGTTCATAAACTAGAAATCAATTTAGTTCAAGTATGGTTCATGCATTTCGCCCCAAAATATAGTAAAAACGGTAAAAAGGGGATGTGATTACTCACCTGTTGCAATAGTTATGGTGACAGAGTGGACGCACAGAAATGAGACGCAACACTCTAACCGCGACTAGTAGCTTGATGAGGTTAATGAACAAAGGTTAATCCTAACACCCTAGGTTTTTATTTCAAAACATAAATTAAGAGTGTAACTAGAGTGTAATAAACTTGTCTTGAAAATTTTTGATGATCTCCTCTTGATCCTTATGGTTGGCCGGTTCAATGGTGAAGAGAGGAAGAGAGAATATTTTGTTTTACACTTTGAAGATATGGGAAGTATGTGTAAGTAATTGTCTTATAATAATATATGTGAAATTTGAGTACAAGATATTTAGTATCAAAGGGTGTGAGTCACCCTTGTGGGTCGACATGCATACTAAAAAAAAAGACTAAGTAGTTTGGTAATGGTTAAATACTTGCATGTATAAGTAAATGTGTAGTTAAGTTAAGAATTATTAGTAACTTGTATATATATTTAAGCATTTAGGGTAGCGTTAACTAAAAATAAATTTTAACAGATCAAAATAAAATATATTGAAGTCATAAAAATTATAAAAATACATTTCTTGCAAAATTTGAGTGAAATAATAATTATCGTGTAATATTTACGAAAACCGTCGTAATTATATAAATATAACAATTTATATACAAAATCAATTTAAAACACCGGGTAAACTAATAATATTATTTTTATAATCTTAATATGAGTATAAAAATATATCGGGATAATATTTGGAAGTATTGGATCAAATGTTCAAAATAAATGATCGTACGATAGCGTTTATTTAATAAGAAAAATATACGTTAATGAAATATAAATTTTTCTCCGGGAATGAATAGTAAAATTTGAAAAATGACCGGAAATTGAGAATTGTGACACACGTTTTAGCTTTTAAACCTCAAAGGAAGACGCGTCTTTGGTGGTTTTTGTGGATGAATCGGCGTTGGCCAAGACCGACTTATGATGTTGGTTGGGAGTGTGCGTGTGAGTATATTATTAGGTATATTTGTGTTTAAGTGTAATATGTTTTAGTGATGAACTCAGTAATCTTTTTATAATTGTTTAGTATTAATTATAGTGAAAAACTGATAGTGACATAATTGACGATAATACTTTTGATCAACATTACACTTAGGGTGTGTTTGGGGATGGCTTATGGAGGGGCTTATGGGGGTTGGACTTTTAAAATAAGCCGGCATATAAAATAAGTCTCGTTTGTCATGCGGGCTTATAAAATCATAAGCCCTAAAAGGGGCTTAAAACTTTAGCCCCATAAAAGGGGCTAAAAACTTTAGCCCGGGGCTTATGAACCATAAATTAGATATTTACTCACAAAAATATCTAACATATACCATAAAACTCATTTAAATATATTCATTTTAGTAATTTTGTAATAATAAGCCCCAATCCGAGCCTATTTGCCAAACAAGTCTACAAAAATATAAATTTTAGCCCTAGCCCTAGCCCCAGCCCATTGCACCAAACATACCCTTAGTATTATATCTTTTTATAACTTATACAAGCATTTAACTAATCCTCAAAAGATACAAATTAAAAAACTTAAACATATAGGCTATGTTTGGCGAGGGGCTTATGGGGCTTGGGCTTTTAAAATAAGTCGGCTTATAAAATAAGTCTTGTTTAAAATAAGTCTTGTTTGTCATGCGGACTTATGAAATCATAAGCCTCTAAAAAGGGCTTAAAACTTTAGCCCCATAAAATGGGCTAAAAACTTTAGCCAGAGGCTTTTGATCAATAAATTACGGATGTGTTTGGGGTAATGGGCTGGGGCTTGGGCTAGGCTGGGGCTAGGGCTTTTATTATAAGCCGAAATTGAAATTTGTATTTTTGTTGACTTGTTTAGCAAACGGGCTGGGGCTTATTATTACAAAATTACTAAAAAAGACACAATTAAATGAGTTTTATAGTATATGTTAGATATTTTTGTGAGTAAAAATGTAATTTATGGTTTATAAGCCCCGAGCTAAAGTTTTTAACCCCTTTTATGGGGTTGGGGCTTATAGAGGCATATGACTTCATAAGCCCGCGTGATAAACGGGGCTTATTTTATAAGGCGACTTTTTTTAAAAACCCAAGCCCCAATAAGCCTCGGTAAGGCCCCCAACCACACCATACTTATTTACCCGCAAAAATATCTAACATATACTAAAACTCATTTAATTATGTCATTTTTAGTAATTTTGCAATAATAAGCTTAAGCTTAAGCCCATTTGTCAAACAAGTTTACAAAAATACAATTTCAACTTCAGCTTATAATAAAAGCCCCAGCTCTAGCCCAGCCCCAACCCAAGCCCCAGCCTTAGCCCATTGCGCCAAACATAGCCATATTAAAAGAGAAATGCTACATCTATAAAATGTTTACAAAATTATATTCAGGGACAGTTTACACAAACCCTCTTATAAGGGATTTCTAATCATTACACGCACCAAAAAATTATATGATATGCATCATAGTTTATACATTTTAACTAAAACCTTCTATTGACACATCATAAAATGTCTTATAACATATCCCTTTATATTCACTTAGAGCATAAGGTATCGTTTGGTGTCATAAGGTGGTGCCGTAGGAAAAGTGCTGCCACTTCAGCATCTTTTTTCATAACACCACAATTTACCATAACACCAAAAACACCCCTCCCTCATATCACATCAGAATCTGGTGCCATAGCGCACCCCTGGACCCCACGATTTTTTTCATTATTTTTTTAAATAAAACAACAAATTAAACTAAAAATCAATTTTCACTAATGAAAAAATACATAAAAATGTTGAAAAAAAAAATATACAACCAAAATATAAAAATATCTCGGCCCAGTTTTATTCTCGAAACTTAGCCTACTTGTATTTTGTTTGTACTTAGCCCACACTCTTATTATTTTGTGGTTCATTTTATGTGAAAAAAAGAAACAAAAAATATTAATCAATTTTTTTGAGAAAAAAAGAAACAAGAAATAAAAAACAGCATTGTATCATTGTATGTCTTGGAAATAAAAAACAGCATTGGAAGTTGGAAAGGCTAAAATAGGCCAGCTGTATTTTAATTTACTTTTCATCTTCAAAGTTGTAAAAGATCATCTTCTTCCTTTTGTACCTCCGACATAAAGAAAAAACCAAAAAAACACAAACACAACCACAAACCATAAACAGCAGGAAAAACGTAAGCAAACCACAAACACAAACCACAACCAACCAAAAAAAAAAGAAAGAAAGAAAAAAAAGTCTTTCGCGTGAGCTGGTAGCTACGGCGCCACAGCCCACCAGCCGAGCTCCGGTGTGATTCCTCGCGCCATCGACTTGCGCCATCGCTGATGGCTTGAGCCATCAGCCACCGTACCCTGCTCTCTTAATAACTTGTCAAATGTACTTATCCAATCATATTACTTTATATCATACTCTCTCCATCTTATTTTTATTGTCCACTTTAACTTTGATCAGTCTTTTTTGTTCAATTTTTACCATTAATATATTTATTTGTGTTATATAATACTTGATAAAAATTATACCGATGAAAATACATTTAAAACCCAATACATTTATATATTTTTCATAAAATATTATATAACACAAACAAAAATAATTATGGTCAAAATTGAATAAAAAAAACTAAAAGAGTCAATAGAGGATAATAATTTTGAGACGGAAAAAGTAATACATCTTTATTTTTTGGGGGTGATACTCACACTATATATTTTGATACATACATTATAATTATAATGCACAAATTATGATGCATGTATAAAAAATGTGATCGCATATATAAAAAAAATGTGGTGTGTGTGAGTTTCAATTCTCTTTATTTTTAGTTTGCAGTCAACAAAACATTTTGTAAATCTATCATCTTGAAAAGTGGTCAAATGTAATGAAAGAGAAATAAACGTCAGCACGTGTGAACCAAGCCAAATGAGGTAATACACCTGGCCCACATCTCCATCGTTCCCATCAAAGTCACTTGAATCAAAATTCCATCTTTACATTTTATATTTCCTTTTATTATCTCCAGCCCCAAAGCCCCATTTCTAGTTTTTAATCCAAGATTTTGAAGGGTTATTTTCGTTTCATTATTTACTATCAACCCTTTTATTTTTATAGTTTTTAATGAATGTAATGTGGTTATTATAGGTGTGTTTTTGTTCATGCACACCAAGTGTTTGTGAAAATGCTTGTTAAAAAAGATGAGGTTGATGGGAAGGTTTTAGATCTAGATACTGCTGTTAAGGATGGGGTTTTGGGCGGTGGTGGTGGTGGGTTGGGTTTTGGGGGTGGGTTTAGTGAGAAGTTGGATATGAAACAGATGATTATGGAGTTGGATTTGAGTGAGGTACCATCAGTGTTTATTTGCCCAATTTCGCTAGAACCTATGTTAGACCCTGTTACTCTTTGTACTGGGCAGACTTATGAGAGGTGTAATATATTGAAATGGTTTAGTTTGGGTCATTTTAGTTGTCCTACTACTATGCAAGAGCTTTGGGATGATTCTGTTACACCAAATAGTACTTTGCATAAGCTGATTTATACTTGGTTTTCGCAAAAGTATTTCCAGATGAAAAAGAGGTCTGAAGATGTTCAAGGGACGGTTTGCGAGATTTTGGATGGGCTGAAGAAGGTTAAGGGGAGAGCTCGTGTGCAGTCGCTTAAGGAGCTTAGGCGAGTTGTGGTGACCCATGTTGTTGCTAGGAAAACAGTGGTGGATAATGGAGGGGTGAGTCTTCTTTCGTCGTTTTTTGGGCCTTATACGTCTCATGCTATTGGTTCGGAGGTGGTTTCGATTCTTGTTCATTTGAATCTGGATTCGGTGTCGAGATTGAATCTAATGCAGCCTGCGAAGATTTCGCTAATAGTGGATATGTTAAATGAAGGTTCTATAGAAACGAAGATTAATTGTACACGGTTCATTGAGCTTTTGATGGAAGAAGAGGATTTCCAAGTGGAAGTCGTGTCGAGCCATAGTTTGCTGGTCGCGTTGATGAGATTGGTAAGAGACAAGAGACATCCGAGTGGGAATTTGCTCGGGCTTAGCTTGATCAAATCGATATGTTCACATAAGCAAGTTCGTAGCTTGGTTGTCAGCATTGGTGCAGTCCCTCAATTAGTCGAACTTTTACCTAGCTTAAATCCAGAGTGTTTGGAATTAGCCCTTTGTATCTTGGATGCTTTATCATCTGTAAGAGAAGGTAAACTGGCTCTAAGTGATTGTTCAAGTACCATACCGAATATGGTAAGAGTCCTGATGAGGGTATCGGAAAACTGTACACAACATGCTTTGTCAATCTTATCGTCTATATGCAAGCTTTCACCTCAGGAGTATTCATTGATTGCTGTAGATGTGGGTCTTGCAGCAAAGCTTCTACTTGTCATCCAGAGCGGTTGCAATCCTTCAATAAAACAGCAATCGGCTGAACTCTTGAAGCTATGTAGCTTAAATTACTCGGATTCAATGTTCATTTCCAAGTGCAAGCTTACAAGAACCATCCAATGAACGTTATAAAGCTACACAACGCTTAATGACGTGTTCCAAGTATGAGCTGCTGGATGCCCGTGTATAGTTGATTAACTTCAGTTCCCAGCTAGCGATTTGATGCGTATTGGGCAGAAGCAAAGTTGAGGTTGTTAGCAATGAATTTGAGTGAACATATTAACAAGTTATTACACATGGGGTATGCAATCACAATTGTAATTGTTCAGTGCTTGCAGTTGCTCCAGTTATTTACTTGTTTCTGTTTATACAATTTTATCATCAAGATAACAAGTCCCCAAATTCTCTGTTGCCATTGTGGAGTTACCAACTGTAAAATCATTGGTTTCATAATATCATTTTATGTTCAATAGCGAAAAGTTCCAATTTTGCTTATTAGTATTTCAGGTACTTTTTTTTCTTTCGGCAAATGACAAAAAAATCATGGAACTTGACACTTTATTTGATTGTGTGTAGCCAATTATTTTTTTTCTTATTGTATGTACTGAACTTTCAAATTTTGATAATTATGTGTATTTTGTGACTATTCTGCTATATAAAATAACCATTTTACCATTCAAAATTTGAAAAAATTAAGGGTAAAATGGTCACAAAATACACACGATAATCGAATTTTATAAGTTTAATACACACAATAATAAAAAAAAAAAATAGATGATTACACACAATAAAAAAAAAGTCAAATTCAATGCATTTTTTCTTCATTTATCATTTTTTTTTTTTTTTTCCCTTGGTGTTATGGTTAAATCATAGATTTTAGGCAACGTGGTGACTGCATATAATTAGGAGTAAACTAAAAGGACAGAGGTATTGCCATTTGTAGTGTTGACCAAATTGAAAGGCCAAATCAAAGAATCATACTTCACATCACTGAAACTGATGATCTTTATATAAACAAGATTTTCATTGTCCAAAGCCTTTTACTGTAGCAAATTGATTATCATGTTTGATTGATGCAATCTACAGGCTTAGAATTGTGTGACAAACAAATACGGAGTATAAATACAAAATGTCATACATAAATTAAGGAAAATGATTGGGAAGACTAATTATGTGCTTAAAGATGTGACTAAAAACATGTGGCATGATCCTGGTGGTTTATAAAAAGCGGGTCCCAATGCTGTAGCCATCAGGATGATGCCACATATGGTTAGTCATATCTTTAGGCATATGATTTAGGTCTCCCAAATCTCTCTATACGAGTATATGGTACTTCAGGTGAAAGGAGTGGATGGTGAGTCGATCACCGGCACCCTTATGTGCTCAAGTTTCTCTCTCCTCTCAATTCATCATTGTCTCTTATTATACATCCGTTTTGATTATTTTTTTTTGCACATTTCATTAGAAAACCCACTTTATATAAAAAGGGTTGCTAGACCTTTGAATTAAAAAAAAAGAAAAAAAAAAAGAAAAAGATATTCACACTATGTGTCAAGGAGTGATTGATCTATTTTCTTATACTTTCTCTCTATTCTCTCTAATTAGATCAATTACTCCGTGACATATCAGCGGGTAAATTTTTTTGTGTAACTTTTATGTGAGTATAGAATTTCTCTTATATAAATATACCCCACAAAATATCACACACACACACACACAAAACAAATAAAAAAAAAACATTACTTCTAAAATTAAAGCCACATTTTTTGCACCTTTACTATGGTGAGCCACTGAACATTCAGATGCAAACACCAAAAGAGTGAATTCTACACCACTCCATCTAGTTTTAGATCTAATTACTATACTACCAAGGCAAAAGAAAATGGCAACTATATATTAGGGATGCTATAATCATTGTTCTAAAACTTCTTTTATAGCGGCATTAAGACGTGAGGCGCGACCTCCACGTTACGAAATAGTCGACTCTAAACGTGACGTGGGATGAGACGGGAAAAGACGCGATAAAACGTGAGGCATGGTGGGTTTTTTTATTCAACTCCGATAAAAATGATCTTTTTTAAAAAGTGAAAAATACTACATGTAAGGATAGTTTCCTAACTTTATTTATTATGTACAATGCTTTTTTTAAACTCAATATATATGAAATATGATAGAAATATATAAATATTTTCATATTTGTGCCGCTTTATGTCACGCATTAAAAACACAAAAGCTTCACTTTAACCGCTAAGACGTAAAACTTGATCATGCCGCCACGCCACGGAACACGCTATTTATAATCTCTCTAAAGCATAATATTTGGAATCTAGCTCACATGTGAAACGTTTCTATTTGCTTCAGGGTTGGCATAGCCACATACTGTAGGTAGATTTCACGGATCTTTTGTTAAGACTAGACGAGTACCCGCGCCTAGCGGCAGCGATATCTAGTTTTCTGCAAAGTTCCGATGACCCATAAGTTTCTTTCAACAAACTGTATTTGTAGCATTAGAGAATCATTTTAGAATAACTACAATTCTGATGCGTGGTTGCATAGCAGCATAAATATATAGTTTTTAAAAATTATGTGGAGTCGATCTAAGTGTGTGAGTATATTTTCTAATAGGATTGTTTTTAGTTATTAAGATTTTTAGTAATAATAGATTCAAGCATTACAAAAAGCAACGGTATTATGTAATTGGCAATATTATATTGTAGTTTAGAGGTATAGCCAACATGTGTGACCGTTTTTTCTTGTTTTGTCAGTAATTTAGGCAGTGATAACTATTTTTTTTACATGTGTAACGTTTATCATTTGGTGTGTGACTTTTAAAATTGTAACTTTGCAAATTGGATATCACCATAAAGATTATTTTGTACTATCAATTTGTATAGATATTTATGCATTGTTCAAAGCTATTTGTTTGAGGTACAAACAATTATCGCTAAAGATAACAATACTATTTATTTTTTGTGATTTTAATAAACTTACATAACATTATTGATACACTGAACAAAGGGTTATACAATATATATTAACTTTTAAACGACGATTCATATATGCTAGTCCCTTAAATGGTGCAAGAGCAACATTTTTTAAAATAACATTATACAAATGACAAATTACATGTGTCAAAATAAAATAAACCAAAAACTACAATTACTTGGTCTCTCATTTCAAAAAAATTGTCACGGGTTCCACAATATAATTTTGTCAAATTTGAAACCCGATTTCACTCGGGTGGTTCAACTGGTTGAACCGTTCCAATAAAAAAACATGTCGATTTAAACCGAGTCAAACCGATAGGTTGGGTCGAAAAAATGTCAAATTAAAGGGTCAGCCGGGTTTGAAGGCGTCGGGTCAACCCGGTATCGGTTTCAACAGGTCAACCCGGTATCGGTTTCAACGGGTTAACCCGGTATCGGTTTCAATTGGTTGTTTTTAATTTGGTAGATGTGCTTTTAATTGGGTGTACAATGTGAATAAATTATTGTACTTTTAAGTAATGGGGTGTTTTAATAAGAGTATTAATTATATTATTTATTTCTCTCTCCATTGACCATGTTTTCAACATTCAACTTTCAACATTTTTCACTTTTTCCACTTTGACCATTTTTCCATTTTATATAGTATAGATAAATGATAAACAAGAAAGTAATTAATTTTTTTTTTTGCTATAAATTCAAATCTTGCTTGTTCTTCTAAACTTTAGATATAGACTATTGATTGAAAAGCCTCATTAGCACGACTAGTTTTATGCATATTAAGAATCTTTATACGTATGTCATGATCAAAGTTAGCTTCTACCAACATTTCTCGTCTTCTAAACGTGTTTACCCCTTCTTATTTATCTATAAAGAAATGATTACTTAGTTTACAACTTTTAAACTTTACTCAAAGGGGGTGGCAACTTCAACAAAAATATTTCTGGTGAATTCCTATTTTGACAAAACTTATTCTTGAAGTAGAAGCTAACCCTAGGTTTGTTGTTTTTGGTCTCTTTACATTAGGTAAAAGCCCAAATTCCGAATCTTTTAATGGACATTTTTTGGGGTAAAAAGATCTCAAATCATCACCCAAGGTTTAAGTCAAATCTAACACTTAAGTTTATTTTCATTATTTCTAAGTTCTAACACAAAAATGCAACATCCATTTCACAATATCATTTTTTTTTGGCATTCCGTCTTGTGAGATTTCAAAAAGATGTTATGTGTTTTTATTCCTAGCATGAATGTAATATTGCAAGGAAAGCCTTATAGAATCTTGAAATGTAAATATGTAATGATTCCGAAATGATACTTCATCATAACTATATACTAAAATATTGTTCTGAAAGGAAAGTAAATGTGGGTTATAAATTTATGTCAAGAAAACTCTGAGGTGCATTAAAGACCAATGAAATATATATTCTCAATTTCTCATGGCATTTTGATGTACAATTTAATTTTAGAGCAGTTTTAATGCGTATGGCCCATGTTAAAAAGTTAATGTTACGGTTGTTTTTTCGTAATTTATATAATTCGTCCAACCAATTAACTTTTGCGACAATTTTTAATTGTAGTGCTTGATGGTAGTTTGACGAACCCATTATATTGAACAAATATGACATTTTAGACACTTAAAAATTTCTACTTTTAAAAGTTGCATGAGTGTGTTAGCTTTTATAAATCATGGATCGTTCTGATAAAATTTGTTGATACGTATACGATAAATCGTCATTATTTAAACTTTCCCACCATCTTTAGGATCAAGCTAAACAAAAACCTAAATATAATTAAATAATCATTCTTCTCAACAATTACAACTCCAACCCATTATACCTAAAAGCGCCATAATACTGAAAGTCTGAAATAGCTAATTGACAAAATAATAGTGTCAAAAACCAAAGCTTGCACACAAGATTGTTACCATAATTAAAGAAGGTTTGAGTTGTTTTAATACGTGACATTAGATTCTGATATTGCAAATAACATATGCATGCATATAAATCACCCCAAACAAGGTTGATGCTTGAGAACATATTTGAGTACGTACTATGATCATAAACCAATTGATTGGAGGATTAAACCAATAATCTCTAGATCTCATTTAGAGAGATTTCCTCTAAAATAGAATCAAAGATACTAAGACACTAGGTCACTTGTCGAAACACTCCTCTTAAATCTTGTAGATATGTTTATATTATGAATTGACGTATGTCGACCAAACACTGATCGAGAAGGTGTCCATGATAAAATGAATGTTACAATGAAGGATCATCATCATAAGTTGCTATATCCCGAATAATGTCGTTCACCAAAAATGATATATAATTTAAACATAGCTTAGCGAAAACAAATAACAAGTGAAGTTTTAATGTTTTTTGGAATGGCTCGCGTGAAGATTATTGTATTCTTTGTCAACAAATAAGTTTTTCATTGTCCTAATAGCATGTGAGCAAGTCAGACAAAATATAGAAAACAATTTTCTCAGCCTTCAATTCTCGATTGTTTTGTAATTCAGTGAATAGATAACACTATAACAGTATCGACAGCCCGGTGTTGGACCACAAGTATTTTGGTTGGAGTATCAAATACTATGGCACCTAATTAATGTGAAAGCTATGAAACGAAAAAAAAAACAAATTAGACACCCAATTTTCAGTGTCATACAATTTGATTATAAATATTGTGTCGGATATAAATACGTAGTATATTATTTAGGGAAAATGATAAATTTAGGCATCAAAGTTGCCACGTTTTCCTTTTCTGGGCATCGAACTTTTTTTTTTCTCCTATTGTAGCACTGAACTTGCCTAATTTTCCTTTTGTAGCCTCTGATCAAAAATTAATTACATAAATTTACATAAATCATCCCTGTGGCTCTAAACAATTACACCGTTCGTCCTTGAGTCAATTACATAAAAGGTCCCTGTGACACTAATAATTTACACATTTCGTCCTTGTAGGTATAAACTTAAACTAATCTAGGCAGCCACCATCCACCGCCTGCCGCCACCTGCCGCCGCCATCCAAAACTTGTGTGCTCCCTGTCGTGGTTTCATCTGTAAAATCTAAAAGCTACTTAGAGACACTGGTTTCATAAGGCACATCACTTGTTAGGCTGCCCAAAAGGCTTAATGGAAATAAGCTTAAGTGTACCAATAAGCTACAAGAAGCTAACTAAGGCTAGAATAAACCTAAACTAACTAAAACCAACCTAATGCAACTGATATGAGTCAAATAAGCTCAAGTCCTAAGGCTAAAAAGCACATGACAGATTCCTAGACCATAATGCCAAACATCCCTAATAAGCCTACTTTAAGCCCAAATATAACTGATTTATAAAAATCCTAAAATTAAACTAAAATTACCTAGTTAAAGACAACCAACCAGAGTGTTTGATTCCTAAGTTTCAGCTTCCAAGGATCTAATATGATGAAATTAAAAATCAAAAGCTAAAGGTAATTAGGATATTATAGTGACTGATGCAAAACTGATATAGGCAAAAAGGGAAACTTGCAGTCCTTAAACTAAGGATGTAAATGAGCAAAAACTTCTCAAATAAGATTTGAACAAAATGAAGCTAATCCTATGAACTACATATACTAACAATTTTAAAAGCTAAAATCTACTTTAACTAGCTTGATCCTAGGATTTAATTAAGATATATGGGCTGTGATGGGATCGAGGTTCTAAAAGCAGTTTTGAGGGAGTTGAAACGGATAAAATTGATACAAAAAGAGACTATATATCTGCTATTACCCCAACATCTAGCTTATACACAAAAAGATATAAGGGACCTAAGTCACCCTTATGTGTTACCCCTATATATCTGCAGAAACAAACACCCCTTTGGGTGTGGCGTGAAACGAGCAAATCAAACACACCTTTAGTATCTAGCATTAGTCGAGTTCTAGTGGGTGTTTTACATTTTCAACCGACAACAAATAAGCACCCATTGAGGGTTGTTGCTGTGAAAACAAAACAAACCAAGTCACCCTTATGTGTTGTCTCGTTTTGTACCGAGAGGAGGACAACAACAAGCTTAAGTGAGCTTATAGCCAAATCGACTAACGGATCTTGTTAAAATGAGCTAAAAGCTAATCCAAATATGACGCGACAATAAAGGCCATGGTCCCAAAACCCGAACGGGTTATTCACAAATTATGAGTCCAAGTTGTGATGAAAACGGGTCATGACCCGTTAATAATCTGGGTGTTAAACCCGACTCAAACAAACACCTGAATCAAACAATTTCCCTCGAATCAAACAAACACCCTTTGAATCTGATTATTACCACACGAATAACTTGTCAAAAACGTTTTTAATCCCGTTTACAGGTCCACGAAAACCTTACAAGTTGTTTTAATCCCGACTCGTTCCTCAACTGAGATGGAAAGATGATGACGACGAGGTGTGGTTGTGGTTAACTCGAACCAAACAAGACCCTTGTGTGAATCCTCCTCTTTAACCCAAATAAAAAACACAAACACCTTGTAGTGTTGATGATGACAACAGCGGTGTAAGTGGTGGCGAGGTGATGGTGGTTATTGTGTAGTGTTACCTGTGATCCAGAAAGAGAGGGGGAAGAGATAAGAGAGTTAGGAAGAGATATAAAGTTACACAAGGATGAACTGTGTAATTCTTTAGAGCCTCAGGGATGATTTATGTAAATTTATGTAATTAATTTTTGATCAGAGGCTACAAAAGGAAAATTAGGCAAGTTTAGTGCTACTATAGGAAAAAAAAAAGTTCGATGCCCAGAAAAGGAAAATGTGGAAACTTCGATGCCTTTTTTTTAATCATTTTCCCTATTATTTAATGTTTACACATTAGAATACTACTCCATTATTTTTCACAAAACATCAACAGTAAATGGTCTCTTTCTACAATCATATACAGTTGCATGATAAAAAGAATAAACAAAACTTGGGCCAGTATTATAGCTCAAAGAGCAGTTTAAAGTATCTAGAAGTAGAATGGGCCAGTTTATTTTTATGGGCCGTGATATTTCTTGTCTCCACTTCTTTTATAAATCAATTTTTAAGGGCTAAAATTTAAAAATTCAAACTCAGCAATTAATTTTTGAGGTGTGATACATCCACAAAAAATAATCTACACAAACCATTAACTTGCTGACGTGTCAGCGAGTGGATGGTTTGTGTGGATTTTTTTTTTGTGGTTCTATCAAAATTCTTAATTTTTCTTTGTATCGAAAATAAACTAGTTACGAAAGGTGTTAAAAAGTAAAAAAGACTATTAAGTAAAATATATAGTTTTGTCTTTGTTTAAAGTTTTTTTTTACACATTGCAGGGACTAAACGTGACAAGCTGAGAGTAGGGTCGGTGGCTGGAGTTATAAACTTTTTTCCTGATTTTTTATTCATTATGTCTTATAGTTTTAGTAGGTGTGCGTGTGTTTTTACTCTCTTTGAGATTTAGTGTGTTAATCGTTTACGCGTAAACGATCTTTTCTTTATTTTTGTTTGTATTTGAACTTAAAACATCTAATCTACTATGAGAATTAGATATAATGTTATAAAAATAAAGGGGTGGTTGGTGGCTCATAATTCTTCACATGGCGTCAGAGCCTGGTGGCTCTGATCTAAAGATTTATCGGTTAATTTTTTGATTAAAAATTGTTTTTCAAAAATTTAGGTTTGCCAAAATTTGGGGATTTTGCAAATTGAGTTTAGATATATCTTCATGGTGTGATTCTGAGTATAGATCGGGGCTGTTTTGTCAAATTTATGGTCAATTGAAATTTTTGAAAACTAGGGTTTTATAAAATTGGGGATTTTCTATTATCGAGTGTTTTTTGTATCAACGAGTGTTGATATTAGTCCGATATGGTTTTTATTGTGATTTTTTTCGGCAATTTTTGCTCATATAATTAGGGATTTCTGTATCAAACCTTAATTACATGAGTTTTTTTTGTTTCGATTATCCTTTATATTGTGTGATTCTTGGATAAATCTTGTTAAGATTTAGTCGAGAATTACTGACTCAAACAAACCTTAATCTGTTGTTAAAAATTAGGGTTTGGTGTTTGTTTTGATTACTAATATTTTTCTTTTTTATTATATTGAGATCTTGGTATAATTGATTTATGTTGTGCATTTGATTGACTGAAGATTTTCTTAATCGTCTTTATCTTGGCTATTGGAAGCTTTGGCGTGTTCTGTAACATCTCTTACACTTTTCTTCTTGGTTTTTTTATCCTACTAGAGTGACGAGCTTGACCTACCACTATAGTGGCAATGAATCGTGTGTTGTCACATACAGGTTAGTTTGTATTGGTTAATTGGTGATTATTTTTAAAGGAAATTGAGATGGTCTAGCTGAATTGATTGAGAAGGAGGTTATTTGTCATTTGTGGAATTTGGTAGGTTTATGTGTTGTATCTGCTTAATTGCTTGTTTTTTGTACAATTAATATGGTTAAAGGTGATCCTCCTAATAAGGATAAGCACCATGATGAATATAGAGGCTCTGGAGGGTCGGATGAGCAATTAACAATATATGACCCTCTGTATTCGCATTAGATTACCTGGTAACGAAAAGGGTTAAGTCTATTTATTAGAAACGTACTTTCTCCAGTATACACATTTAGTAAACCAACTTGTTTTATTATCGATATAGTCATTAAAACTTTCAAATTGTGAACAATATCGGAAACTTTCTTTACATACACTTGCATCGTTAGTCCTTTATATTAACGGTCGTTAGTAAATAACTTAAAATTTCGTTTTCTTACCTTTTCGTTCGTTTATATACGTTTTCGTCCATTTTTTCACATTTTCGTTCGTTTTTGCACGTTCTCGTCCGTTTTTGCACGTTTTCATCCGTTTTTACACGTTTTCGTCTGTTGCGCGTTTTCGTCCGTTTTACGCACTTTTTTGTCCGGTTTTACACGTTTTCGTTTTTTTTTCACGTTTTCTCTCCGTTTTTTACGGTTTTGTCCGTTTTTACACGTTTTCATTTGTTTTTACACGTTTTCGTCCGTTTTTACACGTTTTCGTCCATTTTTGAACGTTATCATCCGTTTTTGCAAGTTTTTGTCTGTTTTTGCACGTTTTCGTCCGCTTTTGCACGTTTTCGTCTGTTTTACCCGTTTTAGTCCTTTTTGCACATGTAAAAACGAAAAAAACTTACAAACACGAATAGAAACATGTAAAATAAAAAACATGTAGCAAAAACGAAAAAAAACAAAAAACTGAAGACGATGTAAAAGCGAAAAAGCGTGTAAACGAAAAACGTGTAAAAAGACGAAAACTGTAAAAAGACGAAACAGCGACAATAAAAAAAAAGCGTATAAAACGAACGAAAATAGAAATAAACGCAAACATAAAAAATGGACGAAACATGTAAAAACAGACGAAGACATGTAAAAATAGACGAAAACGTGTAAAAACGGACCGAAACGTGTAAAAACGGACGTAAATTTGTAAAAAGGAACAAAAACATGTAAAACGGATGAAAACGTGCAAAAACAGAGCGAAAAAGTGTAAAAACGAACGAAAATGTGTAAAAATGGACGAAAACGTGTTGTCGCTTGGACAAAAACGTGCAGAAATAGACGAAAACGTTTAAAAACGTGCAAAAACGAACGTAAACATGTAAAACGGACGAAAACGTGTAACAAAGGAAAACGTAATTGGACAAAAGCGTGCAAAAATAAACGTGTAAAAACCGTGTAAAAACGTGTAAATGGCTAATGCTGTAAAAACGTGTAAAAACCGTGTAAAAACGTGTAAAACGTGTAAGCGTGTATAAAAACGGTGTAAAATAGCGTGTAAAAACCGTGTAAAAACGTGTAAAAAACGTGTAAAAACGTGTAAAAACGTGTAAAAACCGTGTAAAAACGTGTAAATGGCTAATGATGCAAGTGTATGTAAACGTGCAAAAACGTGTAAAAACCGTGTAAAAACCGTGTAAAAACGTGCAAAAATAAACGTGTAAAAACCGTGTAAAAACGTGCAAAAATAAACGTGTAAAAACAGTGTAAAAACGTGTAAAAACCGTGTAAAAACGTGTAAATGGCTAATGATGCAAGTGTATGTAAACGTGCAAAAACGGACGAGAACGTGTAAAAACCGGTGAAAACGTGCAAAAATAAAGCAACGTAAGAAAACCAAATTTTAAGTTATTTACTAACCACCGTTAGTTTAAATGGCTAATGATGCAAGTGTATGTGAAGAAAGTTTCCGATATTGTTCACAATTTGAAAGTTTTAATGACTATATCTGTAACACCCCCAAATCTCGGTACAGCGGAAGACTTAATCAAGTTTTCTGGGCTTTACTTTTTGGATTGGTATCGCACACAAGTATAGCCAAAAGATAGTCATTTAACAATTAAAACCAATCCCAAATTTAAGTATTCAAAACATTTAATCCAAAATATAAATATTAGGCCCAAAACATGGTTTATTAATATAGGTCCTCATAGTTTATCAGAGTCGGAGAATGATCCTTGAACCCCGCCTTCTTGCCAAGCTTCCACGATCAAGTAATCCAAACATCTCTCAATAACCTGAGAAATCATGCTAAAAAGTCAGATTACGCTGGTGAGTTCATAGGTTTAAGTTCAACAAAATCATAGTAGACCTGTAAGAGTTGATTTGCTATGCAAGACCTAAGATAGATAAATACCATTCACACATGATTCTACCCGGATCTCCAATCAAATCCCGCATCCAGGGATTACTCGGGCCCCTGCGACTCTAGTCCAGCACTGATGTGGCAAAATCTAGAACAATTGCCAACCCCGGACTAGGGGGGTGTTTGGGATTGCTTATTGAAAACAGATTATACGTTTTGAAAACGGATAATTAGATAATCAGTTGTTACAAAACGTGGTTATGAAATATAGTGTTTGGATTTGATTATTTTGTTTGATATCGCAATAATCAAAATAAGTGTTTGGCAAATCAAAATAATTAATAGTTTAGTCATTAAAATGACTAAAATGGACATGTGTATATTTTTGATACAAAAGTATGTATATGATATTTAAGAGGGTGTTAAGGGCAATTTTATAATTTGAAGTGGACCCCATAAGTGCGTTTTGGAACTGCACCTCTTGGGTTGCTTTTTGAAAACTCCATTTTGGAGCAATCTAAACGCAATTAATCATGTTTTTAACTTTCTTTGCCAAACACTATAATAAGATTATTTGCGTTTTCGTAACACAATAATCAAATAATCTGCCACATATCGCAATCCCAAACACCCTCTAGGTCGATGTAGAAGTCTATTCTTAGCTAGGCACGGTTAAACCTAGACTAAGGCAACAACTACAGCACAACTATCTATACAATCAAGCACATAAGCAAATCCAAATAGTTTTCACGGTCCAAAAAGCAGTAGCATGATTCTCACCCCAAAATATTTCAAAACGTAGTTTAAACGTAGATAAAAGTGGGGCTATGAAACTCACCTCAAGCAATCAACGCACAAATAAACACTAGCAGAAGATAACGGTATCACAACACAAAAACTATCGACTCGGCACAACCTATTAATGTAGGCCAAACTTAATATATACATTCCTCAAAATCAACGTTATCTACCCCAATGTATTCCATTTCGTTATTTCCAAAATGTCTCGTTTCACCATTTAATCCTAGTGTTTGGTATTCCTTGTGTGGGTGTATTAACTCAATATGATGTCACGAATGCACTCAACAACCAACATGTTATGCTTCGCAACACAATATGCAACTCCACTCAACACAATATGTGACTCAATGCGACACAATGAGACCTCTAAACGATAAGCTCCATAGTTCAATAAGTTTCGGAATAAATAGTAGACCTTATCGAATTCGTCAACTCGATGAACTCATTTATTTATTAGGTGTAAACTTATTATCCCATAAATCAGTCGTATCCTTAAAGAGTCATAAGGATAAGTCACTCATTAATAAGGTTACCCAACGTACCTAGCGGGTTCTTATTAGATTCGTCAACCTAATAAGTCCGCTACCTACGTGGATCAACACTATTAATGTTAGGTTATCCGCAACCCATGCACACAACGTAAGCAATTAAATACTTAAACCAATATTAAATGTTCACAATTGACATTTATTGATAAACGTGTACTCGAAACATTAATTACATATTTATTACAAAACATTTCCAATTTAGTCGTTAGTTTCCATTTAAAAATAGTAAGTAACAAGATAAATCTTGTTATCGTTATTTTTGGTACGAAAGCACATTATTATGTACATTTCATAGTTCTATTAGCATTTTCATATGTATATATATTTCGTCAAATTCCATTATTAATATCATATCGTTATTCGTTTCAAGTCCACAAGCACGAGTCATAACTTCTCGGCTTTTAATCAATCAATAATCCAAATTATACTAAAGTCCATGTTACGGCTTTGTCGGAGTCAACTATTGACTAAAAAGTCAAAGTAACACCGACGTAGCTCAAAGTTGACAATTATATATATCAAGTCCAAATTAAAAGTCATACTAGCGCAATTCAATCCCAAACCAACTCAAAACAATCTCGCCAACCAATCAATCAACCAAAAGTACTCGTAACCAATGGTCATGACACGGTCGCGGTCAAGACCAGGTGAACCAAACAAGCTGTAGAAGCTTTTCGGCTCCACGCGTCTCATCCAAACATCAACATTACCAATCAACAAGCTACCAAAACGACCCGACCCGGACCCAAGGTCCATGTGGGTCTCGTACGCCCCTCATGAGCCATGTATGAGCCCAAGGTGGCTCGTCCACCATTCCAAATCCATCCAAACACAACCAAATCAATTCTATAACACTCAAATCCAATCATTCAAGCTCCAAACACTAACCAAACACAAAACCCATCAAATATTCTTAATAAAAAACATGCAACTAAACCCTAAATACACAAACTCATCAAATTGATACACCACACACTTACCAAACACTAATTACTTGTTTATTTCAACACTAATTAGCTTTAATTTCATGTTCCACCCAAAAGCCCCAAATTTCATCTATGGGTCGAAACCCTAGAATTTAATTCGTGGGTTTTTATCACCCAAACAAGCTCAAAACATGTTCCCTTTACCTTATCTAATCACCAATTGCAAAAGCCCTTTGAAAACCTAAAAGTACGAATCTTGATTCAAAGATTTGAAGGTGTTATTGAAGTCAAAATAGAGCTTGTTATATATGGTTGGAAAGAGGAGAAAGAGAGCTTCAATATGGTGGTGGAGGTGGGGGGTGACGCGCCGCCGTGGCGGTGGTGGTGGCCGGAATGTGACCGGCGGTGGTGGTGTGGTGATTAGGGTTTTTAGAGTGAGAAAGTAGAGAGACAAATGGTGAGTGAGTGTGTTTTAAAGAGAGAAAAAAATGAGGTGAAATGAGGTATTGGGTGGGTATTTTTACATAGGAACTAGGGACCTCAAAATAAATAAATATGGAGGGGGGGGGGGCGGGGGCGGCCGGTCAAGCAAAAAGAGGAGGGTCGGAGTTGTTATTTTTCGTAACTATCCCGTTTACCCATTCCCGAGCTTTGACTATTTATTTGTCAATTCCCGAGTGTCCCACGACGTTTATTCAACTTTATAACATCATTATTTACGTTTTTCCACGAGTTTTGACTATTTATTTGTCAATTTTCGAGTTATGGTCTAAAAATTACAATCTTTCTCGTTTATAGGTTTTCTAGCGGGTCGAATAATTGCCTACCAAATAGAGTTAAAACTCATACGATAACTCATTCAATAGTGAAATAAATCATAATAACCAATAGACGATATAAAATCAAGTCATGGTTTATAAAAATAGTGTTAAAGGCAAAGCTCGGTTCAGTTTAACGTAATGTGGTTACCTAAAATAAACTCCATAAATTTGCCAGTTGTCACAATATCGGTAATAAAACAAGTTGGTTTACTAGATGTGTATATTGGAAAAAGTACGTTTCTAATAAATAGACTTAACCCTAACGAAAATTATGAAGTTTTGGTTTGCTACAATTACTTTGTCTTTCCATACTAAGCATAAATTGGGTTTTATAAATGGAAAATGTAAAAGATTTGAGACAGATTACCAATTAGCTGAGCAAATGAATAGGTGTAATTCAGTAGTATTGTGTTGGATTCTCGGATGTGTGTCTTAAGGAATTTATCCTGTTCATTTTTTTTCTTTCTAAAAGTACTAAAGAAGCGTGGGATGAGTTAGAGGAAACTTATAATAAGGAAGACGGTTCTATGATTTTTAATCTTCACTATAAGATTCATACACCCCCAGTCTGGATATTGTTACACCCCGAAATCAAATGAGGTATTTTTGTATTTTATTATTATTTTGCCATGTTGGACTATGATTAAATATGTTAGAAACTTATATGTGATTGGTTAATCTTTAGAATTAAATTAAAAGTCCAAGTTATAGTCAATATATGTAAGTGTTTGAAGATGAAATTTTATGTGGTGTAAAATAGTGAAATTGGAACTTGAAGGACTGAAATTGCTAACAATTCAAACTCCTACCAGATTTGGCTAAAACTAACTAAGAGTTGACCTTATTAACCACTTTCTCAAAAATTCCATATAGTGCTAGTGTGTGTGTGTCGAGTGCCAACGAGAGAGAAGAGAGGGAAAATTTAGTGAGAGTAAAAATTGATCAAAAAGATGTTGTAATCAAATTTTAATTTTTTTAAACATCATTCCCCAACAAGTAAGTATGCATATCTTGAGATAATCTCTTAATCTAAATTAGGGTTCATGGTTTGTGACTTGGGGATAATGGAAAATATGGATTTTTGAATGGAATTTAGGTTTAAATAAGATGAGGGGTGAGCCCCTATAATGATTTGTGATGAAATTGTGATTTTTTCGAAGTTCAAACTTTGAGGGTTTTAAAATAATCAAATTTGATGATGATATGGATGCTATGGAGTGATTGGGATAAAGGGGAACTCATGTATGAACCTTACTAATAAAATGCTTTGAAATAGCATGCTAAATGTGACTTGTTGATTATATAGGAATATGGGTGGAAATGAGTGAGTCGCTCGTGAAAAGCTCGGGATCGGATTGGTAAAAAGCTCGAACGAGCCGAGCTTAAACGAGCTTAAGCCCGAGCTCGAGCCTAAGTTGCAGCTTGTTTATTAATCGAGCTCGAGCCCGAGTTAAACGACCTTTACCCAATTTCTGGTGAAAAATAACGAGATCATGGTTGGTGACGGCCATAATCCATCACTAGTACCCTTCGCAATGGATATTATTATCTGGCCCTTTGTTACTGTTCATATTTTTTTTCCTATTCGTCTAACCCCAAGGGTGTAAATAAGTCCAATCGAGTCGAACTTTGGTAGAGCTTGACTCGGCTCGACAATATTTTATTCGGCTCGATAGCTCGACGAGCTTTCATGTGGGAAGCTCGAGCTCGGCTCGAAAAAGTTTGAATTAGGCTCGAGCTCCGCTTGAAAATATTGAATTATTTGTAATAATGATGTGTTTCTTAAACCAAATTGTAGAAAACTAGAAGGGGGGTTGAATAGTTTACCAATTAAAAACTTTGTTTTGAAACTTATTGTAAAGATCAATTGATATTGATCTTAGATATGTTAATGAAATATGCAAGCAATATGTAAGAAGTAAATAAGGAAAAAATGATCAAACCACAACAAGTTGTTTATAGTGGTTCGGTCTACAAGGACTCTTTTTCCTTGCCCTACTCCACTCCTCGAGTCTCACACTCGAGAGTTTAACTTCACTAGTCAACAAGCTCCTTTCACCCGCGGAGAAAACCTTTACACTTCGCTTACACTATTTCCGACACTAAGCTAGATGTCGAGTTCTTTCCAAGGGTACAACCACTCCCACACACAATGTATTTTGAGGACTAAAATACTAACCACTCACACTCACAAGATTATGATGGTTTGATACAACAATGAAGTATGAATCAACACTAGATCATACAACACTAAACAAACAAGACTTCCAAGTTCTCGTTGAAGCTTGAATGTGACTTGATCTTCTTTGGAGATCAGATATGAGAGTATGTTAGAAAGGGATGAGAAACTACTTGGCTTGGCATTGCTATTTATAGCCAAAGTGGACAGGAGCGTCCACGGACTGCGGAACCCTTAAAAGGGTTCCGCCCGTGTATTTTGACGTACCGCCGTCTAACAGTCAAGATATCAAATCTTTGCTAAAGTCAACTCTATCTAAGTGAGATTGTGCAAGATATGAAGAGTACAAATCCACACAAAATATCTAATGAAATCTTCTAATGATTTCCATGATGCATTTCATGATGTCATAAGTTGTATTTCTATTTTTAGAAATATGCAAGTACATAAGTAGTGTTTGGTTTTAAGAACCTAACACATTCTAAAAACTACTATCATACATAATGATTAGAGTCATATCAAGATGTTACTAATCATAAATGTAAATGCTTGAATGATGAATATATTGTTTGAAAAAGCTTGTTTTAATATCTATTAAACTTGACAAGCTTTAAGCTTTTATACAAATTAAATTTACTTTTGTCGTTAACAAAACTTAGGTAAAGATCAAAAATATAAATAACGTTTAATGACGATATTTGTATTAACAATCTCCCCTTTTTGTTGAGGACAAAATATAAATTTTATTTTTATAAAAGATTCAAAGTTTGTACAAGAGTTATAAAAATATTAGTTTTAGAACTTGAAAAGAGAATGGTAATGCAAGTGTATGATGTTTGACTATTTATGAAAGTCAAAGTATTCACTAGTTGATGCATGATGTTGACTTTTTCAGAAAGTCAAAGTATGCAGTTTGACTTTTTTGGAAAAGTCAAGTATTATCAATGAGGGTTCCTGTTTGACTTTTAGGAAGTCAAATGTATGCAGTTTGACTTTTTCAGAAAAGTCAAATATAAATAATTTCAAAGTTCTATATTTTCTCCCCCTTTTTGTCTCAACAAAAAGAAGAGGCTATGCGAAATGTAATGAGCCCGAGCTATTATCTCCCCCTTGTTCAAAGCTCCCCCTTAATTGGGTGCTTTAATGGGAAGATTCATGGATTGTGAAAATAAGGCTACAAAAAAAATGTTAGTAATAATGATCATTCACAAGCATTTCCAAACACTATGTAATGACACCAACAATATAAGAAACAACATTCATTAGT
This sequence comes from Chrysanthemum makinoi, assembly GCA_910596185.1. Lineage (NCBI taxonomy): Eukaryota > Viridiplantae > Streptophyta > Magnoliopsida > Asterales > Asteraceae > Chrysanthemum > Chrysanthemum makinoi. The sequence goes on from OU343220.1 coordinate 206,622,506, forward strand.
TAAAATGTTTCATGAGTAAAGATCATGAAAAGAGAACACAATGACGTGTTTTTAGTACAGGAAAAAAAATTATCCTAAGAAAGTAAAGACTAGTCTAAAACCATCCTAAAGTGATGGTGGATGGGAAAGAGCGTTGAGACGCTCAAGGATGTGGTTGAGGATGAACCTCATTTCTTCTTGGAAGTCATGGACCATAATCCGGGTCCTTTCCACGGTTTGGCCCGTTTGCTCACAAGTGGAGCAACCATGCCTTGGAGGGTAGTATGTTTGGGGAGGTTGTGGTGGTGGAATGGTTGATGTGTTGGTGTTGGTGGAAATGTTTGGGGTGGTCATGATGGAAGCAAGCAAAGCACTTTGCATTTGCATTGTCTCACTCAAGTGAGAGTCCACCATGCCTTTGAATTGGTGGAGGTTGTGGAGTTCGGCTTGAATCTCCTCTAGTGGGATTGGCATCCCACATACACTCCTCAATGTCCTCAAGATGAGGTGACATTGATGTGGGGAGTGAATGATCCCCATACAAAGGACCATGAATGTCTTTGTGAATGGGGTGGAAGAGAAGAGGTTTAGGCCCTAATGGGGCATTTGGGTCAAGAGATGAACGAGGTGACTTATGAGCCATCCGCTCAATTGAGCCAAAGGATGGCAATGGTGGTGGATGATTTGGCCTAGGAGGCAAGTCATCCAAGTCCTCCAAGAAAGGATTCGGGGAGGTTGGTGGAGTGGAAAACAACTCCATAGGAATGAGAGTTGGAGACCTTGGTGAAGGTGGTGAGGGTGTTTTGGATGTTTTGATGGGTGCCGGTGGAGGTGAAGTTGGTGTTTTTGTTGGTGGTGGAGTGGTGATCACAGTGTGTGATTGAGTAGGTGTGGCTAAGGTGAGGTTTGTATCATCTCGGATGGGAGATGAGATAGTGAGTGGAGAAGACTCGGATGAGGAGCTAAGGTGAACGAAGCAACAAGGCCTCACACTAATTCTAGCGGTCTTCTTGCAAGGTTTTGGAGATGATTTTGTCATTTTTGACTTTGGTTTGTCTTTGCTAGATGATAGTAAGAATGAAGAAGGTGTGAGGATGATCATGGTAAAACCTCTCAATTTATAGAAGTGAAAAATCATGGAGAAATGTGTTTGATTTGATGTTAAGCCATTGAAGAGATGAGGTTCCTAATGATTTGGAAGTGGGTTGAATGCTAGTCATATCACCCAAGTCAAGCCATTCAAAAGAGATGGAGTGAAGAAGAAAAGATTTGCAATAAATGTGTTCTAATGAGCAGAATTTCCTAATATTGAGATCACCCAGTTTGAAGGTACCAAAATTTTGGTTCCTTCCTTTATGCAAAAGGGCTCCTTGGGTGGATTTTTCAAATTTTGAATTTTGGTGGGAAATGGATTTCTTATATACTTAAGTGAATTATACTAGTTCTAATAAGGGTATAAGCAAGTTAGGATTGATTTATAAGCATTGGATGGTAATTTGGAATCACGAAAGAGTCGAAATTCAGAAAAGTTACAGAAGGATCCACGGCACCAAATCATACACGGCGGAACCGGGTGCCGTCTGGTCCCGCCTTACTGTACAGGTACGGCGGTACCAATTTACATAACGGACGGTACCAAAATTATGGTGCCGTCACGATCCGAAAGTCTTGAAAAAATGGACAGAGTTCGTTTTTAGGTGTGGGGACTTTTCCAAAACCTGAAATTCTTCTCAAAACATGTTATACTAAACATTTCTAGTTAGGAAAAGCAGATAATATATATATAAACATAGTGGAACATGTATTTTGAGCAAGGCTTATTGATTTTCACATTATAGTGAAAATGGGTAAAATTTGATAGCATACTTGCGCTATCCCCTGCATGAAATTGTTAGCATTCACCATTGTTTCAGGTTATATTATCATCCTACATAATAAAAACAACGAAATTGTATCAAACATTAATGATAATGTATTGTTCCAAACGCTCCTTAAAAGTACCCTTATTTGTCCAACTTCTTGTAGATCTTGTTCATCATCCTACCAAGGCACTTGAACATTCCCTTAGTTTGCTTGAACTCCGCTGATTCATTCTCTATTTCGGGAAGAGACGCATAATACTCATGAGGCGGAAGACGAGAGCTTGGAAGACCATCCTCTGAGCTATTTGATGATGATGATGATGGAGTTGGAGGTTTTGCTCTCTTGCCTTTTGTCTTAGCAACTCGTGCATCACTCAAAGGTACAAAGATGTGAGGGATGAGCTCATAGTGAAGGTGCATCCCTTTTGGTGTTGGTGGAATTGGTGCAAAGTTTCTATAGAGACGGGTGAGGGGCATCCCGTATGGAAGAGCAACCGATCCTTGAGTTGGAATATCAATCATTCTCCTAGCTATGTAGTAAGCTAAATTGAATGGTTGACGAGTGGACAAGTTGTAGAGCATATGACAAAGGCAAGCGTTAATGTGATCCCTATTTCCTATGGTGCTAATGACGTTGGCTCTAAGTAGTTCCTCCCATTTCTTAAATTCGGGCTTAAGTTCATTTAGCTCCATTCCATATGGATCTCGGTTTACCTCTTTTCCCTTTCGGGTAACACGGGTTGTATCACTTTTTGGGTTAAAAGGTGTTCACGGATGACATCCTTGTCGGCCAAACGGGTTTGGTAGGGTAGAGAGCGGTCATTGATAGCATCAAGAGCGGTGAGTGACCATTTATCCGAGTAGAGACAAGTTCCTCGGTTGGGAATTCCTAGCACTTGAGCAAAGTTGGCTAAGGTGATGGTGTAGTCGTTTTGATTAATTCTAAACCTAAGACAAAATTCATCATCGTCTTCATCACTAAATCCGGTCACACTAGCATGAATTCTTTACAAACCTAGGACAATTGGTTCATCGATGTCAAGAAGACAATCGAATTGAATGGCTGCTAGTTCTTCACGAAGGTTGGTGTTTTCAAGGAAGGATGAGTGAATGGTTCTACCCTCATGGAAATACCTTGATTCTAGACCCTAAATATTTCTACTTGTTCTTTGGTAAGTCCTTTGGTTTTGTGGTGTTTGGGAATGTAGTTAAGGGTGTCTTTGTGATCATAGAATCTTGCGGCTACCATGGTTATTCCTAAGGACAAGAGTTAATATGTTAAAAATGAGAATAAGATTTAACGTTTTTGGTTCTGGTGTTGCTATATGAAAACAATTTGGAGTTGCGGTTATCGACTCATTTTATGCACAAATGGTTTTGAGTGGGGTGTTTGGCAAATACCATGAGAATAACCAATATACTAATTCAATGTGGCTTCATTTGAATATACCCGGAATGCATATTAGTTATGCAATACCTTTAGTATTCAAGAGCATGCAAGTGATGAAAATTTAACGTTTCTATTTGTATTAGCAATGAAAAAATTGTTTTCCTACAAGTGAGAAGCTTTTCAAAACTTTTGACATGGGGTGTTTGGTTGTTTGAATAGGGCCTTATATTCATTATCTATCAATTAGTGGGAAGCATGATTTGTTTATGCAATATGATAATGTAGTACCTAATTTCAATGACTAGTTATACAATTTGCCAATTGAATTCATATTTGGTATAAAAGCATACATAAAACCCCATGTAATGATTTGTGATAGTTTTGTGCATAAATAAGAATCCTAGACTTAGAATTAAGAGATGAAATGTAGTTAGGATACTTACAATGATGTTATCTGCAGTGATTAGTGAGTGGGAAGATGACAATAATGAGCTTGGTTTAAGTTTACACGTTTTGGTAAAGTGGGTTTTGAGGAAGAGGATGATTTGTATATAGGTTTTATACTAGACACCACGGACCGAGCGGCACAAAAATTTGGTTCCGTCTTTGTTGTCGTTTGGTGGTGGCTACATGTAGTACAAAAAATTTGTTTAGTTTTGACTATTCTAATGTTTTGGGCTATGTTTATCCTACATGTTTGGTTCCATTAACCCTAAACCAAGTCTAAGAAGATTAAAAGGTTCTCGTTTAAGAGGCTTAGTTAAGATGTCGGCAATGTTGTCTTTGGAGGATACTTTCTCGATTGAAATGTTTCCTTTTTGAACATTGTCGCGAAGAAAGTGATGGCGGATTTCAATATGCTTTGTACGAGCATGTTGAGCGGGATTCTTCTGAGATCGATGGCTCCTTTGTTGTCGCAAAGTATCACAATGTCGTTGAGATGAATTGTCTCACGAGCTTGCTTCATCCAAGAGCTTGTTGACATGCTTTTCCGTTTGAGGCGTACTTCGCCGATGGTTGAGATGGCCAAGGCCGTTTGCTTCTTTGCAAACCATGAGGTGAGACAATGTCCAACAAAAGTGCAAATACCACTTGTACTTTTTCTATCGACATAGTCACCGGCATGATCCGAGTCGGCATACACTATGGTTTCTACAACCGTTCCTTTGGGATACCATAATCCTAAACACGTTGTTCCCTTAATGTATCTAAAATCCTTTTTAGGGCTTCTAAGTGTGATGCCTTTGGGTTTTCTTGAAAGAAAGCACATAGACAAACACTAAACATAATGTCGGGTCTACTAGCCGTAAGATAGAGTAGGCTACCAATCATTCCTCTATATTTAGTGTTATCTACGGATTCACCTTCCTCATCCTTGGTTAGTTTAGTGTCCGAGGACATGGGTGTTTTAGTTGGTTTGGAATCTTCAAGACCAAATTTCCTAAGCATGTCTTTTATATATTTAGATTGGTTAAAAAATATGCCATCTTCTAGTTGTTTTATTTGAAGTCCTAGAAAGAAATTTAACTCACCCATCATACTCATTTCAAACTCGTCGTGCATGATTTTAAAGAAATCATCACATATTCTTGACAAGTTGATCCGAATATAATGTCATCAACGTATATTTGAACAATGATAATATGTGATTCCTTTTTCTTGGTAAAAGAGTATTATCTACTAATCCCATAGTATATTTGTTATCAATAAGAAAAGTCTTAAGTCGATCGTACCAAGCTTTTGGTGCTTGCTTAAGACCATACAATGCTTTCTTGAGTTTGAAGACATGATGTGGTTTCTCAAAGTCGGTGAAACCTGGAGGTTGAGCAACATACACTTCTTCGTTAATAAACCCATTAAGAAAGGCACTTTTAACATCCATTTGAAATAATTTAAAATCATAAGCACATGCATAAGCAAGAAATATTCTAATAGACTCAAGCTAGCTACGGTGCATAAGTTTCATCATAATCAATCCCCTCTTGTTGATTATAACCTTGTGCTACAAGCCTAGCTTTGTTTCTAGATACTATCCCATTTTCATCCATTTTATTTTGAAAAACCCATTTTGTTCCAATTATAGTTTGATCTTTAGGTTTTGGAACTAATTTCCAAACATCATTTCTAACGAATTGGTTTAATTCTTCTTGCATGGCAATAACCCATGATTCATCTTTTATTGCTTCATTTATGGTTTTCGGTTCAATGGTGGATACAAAACAAAATAATTACTTTGATTTTGGGCTTGTGACCTTAAGGTTCTTTGATTGAGTTGTCCTATGACCTTTTCTAAGGATGACTTTTAGATTCTTTGATGTTGACAATTTCTTTATTTAATGGTTCATCTTCCTTGTTATTATTATTTATTTCTTGACCTTCTATCATTTGACTTTCAACTAAGTCATCATCTACCAAAGGTGATGTCTTAGAGGGAGGTGGACTTTCGTCGAATGTTATGTTCAACGATTCCTCGACTATCATTGTTTCTTTGTTTAGGACAATGTAAGCTTTACTAGTTTGAGAGTAACCAAGAAATACACCTTCATAAGACTTTGGGTCAAACTTGGTGAGATAATCCTTAGTATTAAGAATAAAGCATTTACAACCAAAGACTCTAAAATATCCTAACGTTGGCCTTTTACCTTTATAAAGTTCATATGGTGTTTTGTTTAAGAAAGGACGTATTAAGACTCTATTCAAAAGATATGTAGAAGTGTCAGCGTTACACCAAAACTTTTGAGGAATGTTTTGTTCATTAAGCATTGTTCTACTCATTTCTTGAATTGTTCTATTTTAACGTTCTACTACTCCATTAGATTGAGGTGTTAGGTGGGCGAAAAGTTATGTGTTATACCATTTGTATCACAAAAGTTTCCAAATTGAGTTTAGTTGTCAAATTCACGACCATGATCCGTTGGATCGACACAATTTTACACCTAGAAGATTTTGAATTTTCTTGCTAAGTATTTCAAATTTATCAAACGCTTCATTTTTGGTTTCAAAAACAACGTCCAAGTAAACCTTGAATAATCATCTACTATGACCAAAGTGTATAAGTTGCCTCCATAGCTTCTTATAGCGGATGGTCCAAACAAGTCCATATGTAATAATTCTAGACACTTAGATGTGGACACCATATTTTTAGATTTGTGACTACTATGTGTTTGTTTACCAATTTTGCAAGCGTCAAAAGTGTTGGTCATATTTAAGTTTTGGTAAATTTCTAACCAATTCTTTTGAAGATAGGTTTTGTATAAGTCTCATATTAGCGTGACCTAAGCGTCTATGCCAAAGAGATGAGCTATCATCTAATGTTGTTAGGCAAAGTTTGTCATTATATGTTTTATCTATCTTCATGACATATATGTTATTTTCCTAACTCCTTTAGCTATGGTGATACCATCTTTTAGTATTTTACTACCATTTTCATCAAATAGTACTTTATACTTTTTATCACATAGTTGGCTAATACTAAGTAGATTAAATCCTAACCTATCCACATGAGCAACATTTTCAATAGTTAGGGAGTTATGAGCAATCGTACCTTTGCCAATAATTTTGCTTTTGAGATTGCTACCAAAGGTGACATTACCTCCGTCATACTCTTGGTATGATGAGAAGAGACTTTGTTGCCCGTCATGTGTCGTGAGCATCCACTATCTTTTATCCATTCATCAGGTTCCAATCCAACTTTCAAGCATACCTAATAAGCAAATAACTCAAGCATTTGGTCCCCAATATCTCATGGGTCCATTTGGGTTAAACATACCATTTATTTGATTCATGTATGGAAATGATGGGTAAGAGTTCCATGGCATGTAATCAGGAGTTTGATATGGTCTAGGAAAGTTTTGATTCCAACCATTGTGTTGGTAGTTGGGTTATACGTTGTGGTTGCTCTTAGGAAAGGGCGTTTGGCAAAAGGAGTTTTATATCGTTGTTGAGTAGTTTTTGATCTAAATTCATTTGTGACAAGTCCTACTCTGAAGTAACGGCTGGTTTTAGTTTAATACTATTATTGGTTTTCTTTGTTATTTTAACAAATTGATGCGGTCCGTATTGCGAACATTCATTCTTTGAAGTACCCGGCACCATTTTGCAAACAGACGGAACCCTTATTTTGGTTCCGTCTAGTCCGTCATCTTTGCATTGTTTTGTGAGAATGTTCATCCTTTTCGGCCGTTTGTTTTGACTCTTTGGAATTAATACTTCATTAAAACCTAGCCCATTCATGTCTCATGGTGTTTTATGAATTTTAACTATTTCATCGGCAAGGGCGATGTTCTTGTTAAACCTTTTAAATTTAGAATTGTTTTCTATTAAAACATCTTGTGTGAGCTTTAGTTTTTCTATTTCAAGTTTAAGCTCTTGACATGATTTACAATCATCGTCATTTGCTTTTCCTTTTTCTAGTCGTTTTGCTTTTCTTTTAACTCATAAACTTCATTTTCCAAAAATTCCTTTTTGGTTTTTTAAAATTTATTTTTAGTTATGATTTTTAGACTTAGCTCACACAATTGATTATATTGTTTTTGCAAAGTGTCATCATCATTAGAAGAATAAGAAGAGTCGGAAGAAAATACCTCATTTGACTCATGTGCCATTAGGGCGATCTCTTCCTTGCTTGATTCTTCATCGTCTTCACTATCACTCCAAGCACCACTTACAAAAGCTCATTGAGTTTTGTTTTTAGGTGGCTTGGACATTCTCTATGAGATGACTTGCATCACCATCTAAAACATTTTCTTTCACCTTTTCCCTTCTTCATCGATCTTTTCGAATGGCTTCTTTTCTTCTCGAGGTTGTCTTACAAACTTTCCTCTTCTTCTAAAAAATTCTTAAAATCTCTAACTTGGCCATATTCGCATCTTCACTTCTGAGCAAGATTCGTCATCATCACTTGATTCCGCTTTTGCTTTTAGAGCAACGGATTTGATCTTCTCCTTTTTCCTTTGATGATCTCTGAATCTTTCTCCATCACCATTTCGTGTACTTTGAGGTTCGATCAACTAGTGGTGACATTATTGAGAGATCTTTTGATTCCTCAATGGCGGTCACTTTAGCTCTCCATTTGGGATGGAGTGCTCTAAGAAATTTCCCGACAAAGTTCTTACTACGAAAAGATTCATCAAGTGCTTTAAGTGATGTAATAATAGTATTAAAGCGAGCAAAGCCACAATCAATGGTTTCATCTTAGGGATAACAAATTGTTCATATTGTTGAACAAGAAGATCAATTTTGTTATCCTTGACTTGTGAATTACCTTGATGTGTAACAATTAAAGATTCCCAAATATCTTTGGCGGTTTCACACATAAAAATTCTTTCATATTCTTTTCTAGGTAAAGCATTATAAAGCATCATTTTAGCTTCATTATTTTTAGCAACTAATTTCTTTTGTTCATCAACGGAAATATCCTTTGTTGTAGAACTAAAATCCCTTTAACAATAATAAACCAAAGATCTATATCTTTTGATTTTACATATGTATCAAAACGGTTTTTCAATAGATAAATCCATTGGTTTCAAAGAGTGGTGGTCTTTGCATAGATTGCCCTTCTTTAAAGTTTTCCGAATCCATGGATCGTTTCAAGTTTATAAAATACAAGTTATTTTAGAAATTCTTGAGCACGAGCTCGGTACCAATTGTAGAAAACTAGAAGGGGGTTGAATAGTTTACCAATTAAAACTTTGTTTTGAAACTTATTGAAAGATCAATTGATATTGATCTTAGATATGTTAATGAAATATGCAAGCAATATGTAAGAAGTAAATAAGGAAAGAAATGATCAAACCACAACAAGTTGTTTATAGTGGTTCGGTCTACAAGGACTCTTTTTCCTTTCCCTACTCCACTCTCGAGTCTCACTTTTCGAGTTTAACTTCACTAGTCAACAAGCTCCTTTCACTTAGGAGAAACCTTTACACTTTGCTTACACACTATTTCCGACACTAAGCTAGATGTCGAGTTCTTTCCAAGGGTACAACCACTCCCACACACAATGTATTTTGAGGACTAAAATACTAACCACTCACACTCACAAGATTATGATGGTTTGATACAACAATGAAGTATGAATCAACACTAGATCATACAACACTAAACAAACAAGACTTCCAACTTCTCGTTGAAGCTTGAATGTGACTTGATCTTCTTTGCTACAAAAGAGATCACTAATATGATATGAGTTAGAAAGGTTAGAGAGGAGATATGTATGAGAGTATGTTAGAAAGGGATGAGAAACTACTTGGCTTGGCATTGCTCTTTATAGCCAAAATGGACGAGGCGTCCGCGGACCGCGGAACCCTTAAAAGGGTTCGCCCGTGTAATTTTAGTACCACCGATCGGCAGTCAAGATATCAAATCTTTGCTAAAGTCAACTCTATCTAAGTGAGATTGTGCAAGATATGAAGAGTACAAATCCACACAAAATATCTAATGAAATCTTCCAATGATTTCCATGATGCATCACATGATGTCATATGTTGTATTTCTATTTTTAGAAATATGCAAATACATAAGTAGTGTTTGGTTTTAAGAACCTAACACATTCTAAAACTACTATCATACATAATGATTAGAGTCATATCAAGATGTTACTAATCATAAATGTAAATGCTTGAATGATGAATATATTGTTTGAAAAGCTTGTTTTAATATCTATTAAACTTGACAAGCTTTAAGCTTTTATACAAATTAAATTTACTTTTGTCGTTAACAAAACTTAGGTAAAGATCAAAAATATAAATAACGTTTAATGACGATATTTGTATTAACC
>OU343220.1:206632614-206648250 GCA_910596185.1 Chrysanthemum makinoi
TGTCGTTGTTTACATTATTTAATAGTTAATTAGTTAGTCAGTTGCTTAGACTAGTTTAGTGTAACACCGTGGAGGAAGGACGGGTCTTTACCCACTGTATGCCTGATCCACAGTCCGATAGGAGGACGTATTGTTTGTAAGTATAAATACCCCTTCCATCCATGGAAGGGGTGTGGCTTGGCAATCTAACCTTTCATTTTTATATAAGCAACTCTCTACCAAGAACACCATCTCTCTACTTTCTCTCTCTACAATGTTTAACATGTATTTTGATCATCCAAGACCTCCCGAATCATCAAACACAATAATATATCGATCCTAAAAATGGTACCAGAGCCAAGATTTTTATGTTTTGATGATTTTGTTGTGGTCTCTACATGTTTTATGCTGTTTTTATGTTGTACTATTTCTGCTGGTCGAAACATTTTTTGTCAAATATTGAAGCAAAACAGTATTTAACATGTTTGTGTATCCTCCTTTTTGGTCAAAAGATTTATATTGTCAACTGGACTTATCTATGTCTTTTTCTCAAATATTGAAGCAAAAGATTTATACTATGTCTTGTGTCTTTTGTCCAAACTGTTATCTTGAGCCTACCTTTTTGTTCCAAGTCATTTATGTGAAAAATATTAATGGTCAAACTGGCCGATTCCCTGTGGTTGACAGGTAATATGATACAGTTTTATGATGCTTTTACGGGTGTCATTGAATCTAGTCATACTTTGAGGTCAAAATGGGTCAGAAAAGGTGTATCTTTTATGCTATTTTTTCCAAATCAAGCAATAAAAATGATACTTTTGTCACTTTTTCTGGGTTCCTTTGAATATGGTCGGAAAAAAATTAATCTCAGGAACTAAAAGTCTTCATAGCGACTTATCCATGAGTATTTACTCATGGTAGCGACTTGCCAGTTGCTAAGTAGCGACTTGTGTAGCTACTTGACTAATATGTAGCGACTTGTTAGTTTCAGACCTAGCGACTTGTCTTTACAAGTCGTAGAAACTTGTGCTAGCGACTTGGGCTAAAGACTTTGGCTAGCGACTTGTGACTCATAATAGTTAGCGACTTGCTTTGCAAAATTGGTAGCGACTTGTCTTACTTAGCAACTAGACAGAAAGGTAGAAGTAGAGATTTGACCATGACCACTTGACCTCAAAACCATATTCTATATCACATCTGTTACACTACAAATTTTGCATAAACCGAATCACAAATTATCATCATAGCCAAATGGACTCACGACCCAAATCAAATCACTTTCTAAAACAAATCACTGATCCAAATTTAAGCCAAATGGACTCACGACCTCAGTTTCAATAATACATCATAGGTTCATGTTCAAAGACTCATAACAATAACTAATCTCACCTCTCTTCCATGGTTCACTAATATATATGACTACCGATAGTCCTTATTCACGAAATGAAAATGGAAAAAGATCTCAGATTTGTTTCTTAGGATTTTTCAAATATACTTCAAGCCAAAGGCATAAGAAGAAACAATTATCATCATTGATCTTTATGTGTTTTATCTGAAATTAAAAGAAAAGAAATATAACTATCAAGTTATCTTCTTAACTCTTGATTCGTTGTATACATAAAGGAAAACATCACTGAATGGGATTAATGCTTAACCTACCTTGGATTGATTCTTGAAGACACGTCCATATGCTCAAAGCCATCCCTGTGGCGAGCCCTAATTATCGAAGGAAAATGTGTGTGAATGAATCGGTATTGAGGGAGTTGTGACGATTATCAGGATGGGGGCGGATTGTTAGATTGCGTTTTAGGGTTTGAGATGCTAAGTTGATGATAGAGGCGTGTTGTGTTGAGTGTATTTTTTGGATTTAACTGCTATGTATTAGGGTTAAGAGTGTGTGTTGTTTAGAGTCTTTTATATTACATGTGAAATTAGGTTATGTGTTTGTTACCGGATCTGTTGATGGAAATGGGCCGAGGATGGTTCTCTTAGGAAGTGGACTTCTATTGCACTTAACGGGCCAGCTTCCTGTCTCAATTGGAACGAGTGATATCTAAACCTCATTTCAATTTTGGGGTATGTGACTTTTAACGTGTGATAAGTGTATGTTGAGATGAGCTGACCATTTATACCGCTCGTATTTCACTTAGGCTTCAATTGATAATCTCATTAAACCGGTTTGGACTACATTAGTCTATCACTAATCGATTGGATGGCGGGGTGCATTGTTGTTGAATCTAAATTAGTTAAGACATTCGCTTAAAATGTGTTTGATTAATTTATTAAAGATACAAATGTCTTAATTAAATTATGAGATCAAGAATGGTATTTTGGTATTTATCTCATGAGGAAACAATTTTTTATGGATATGATGTGATTATGGTTGGATCGGAGTTAACTTTTCATATGGACTGAACAGTTTACACGGTATTGTATTTGTTCCAACGGGCCAAATTTATTGATTGATTGGACGAGCATTATTGCTAAGTTGGCTCAAAAATATATATCACTTGGATTTGAATGATGATAAGATTAACTTCTCATGATGGATCGGATGAAATTTGGTGTATTGATGTGATTCATTGTGTGTGGTTGGCCTAACACTTTGGTTTATGCATGTTCACGGTGTTTATTATGTCTCGGCTTAAAATTGGTTTTAGAACAAAGATGACCATGGCGTTGTCTATACGATATTCCTCATTTGGGGTTTGAAGTAAAGTCTTCCGGGCAAGTTACTTATTTCATCTTCTTTCTTTCTACCCTTCTGCGAAGATGACTTGTTTGGGCGTTTATTGAGTGTGATAAAGACTTGACTATTTAGTTACGGTTGTGATTCTTTCTCGCTTATCCCTCAACGTAACTATCACTTCGGTGTCTCACGCTGTTGAGGATATGTCAAGAGGATTTGTACATTGGGTACATCGTTTCTTCTTCACAAGGATTAGTACAAGTTTAAGTAACAAATCTGGGGAAGTTTACTTCATGATCAAGTTTGGGATATCGGGTTTACTTCACCATGTTGTCACTACAATTGCCAACAAAATGCGTGAATGATGTGTTTACCAATGTGTTAATTGGATGGTTGATGATGTTGTTGATGTTGGATAATGAATCGCTGATGAACTGCTGCATGTTCCCCTAAAACAGATATTCACCGAAACCAAAGTTGTCATTACACATTCAAGCTGACATTGTTTACGGTTTTGTCTTGATTTTGTAAAATCCTTGAAAAATTTCGGTTTAAATCATAGACTTGTAAAATCCCGTGACAATGAAACATCCGGTAATAGTATATTGCATTCGGATCTATCTTACGGTTTATTCTTGGTTTTGAAAAATCCCGAAAAAACTATTTCGGTTTAAAACTATAGAATTGTAAAATCCCGTATTGATGGATTCATCCGGGAGAAAGGAAAGTGTATTTCGGATCTTATCTCTTTGGTGCTACGGTTTCTACTTCAAAGAAGGGATAAAAGGGTGTACTTCATGAATTGGATGATTGCTTGGTTATTCTTCATGGCAGTTTGGTTATTACTTGGTTTTACGGGGTTATGTACTTTTAACCATGGTCGGGATGAAACCATTATCAAAGTTCGTTTAAATGTCAAAGAAGGCTAGATTTGAGCAGTTAACAAGAAGATGTGACAGCGTTAGTGATGTATATTTATTTGAGGTTGAAGTGAATTATCACAGGCGAGTGTACTTAGTATCTGAAGGTATCGGGGATGGTTGGATGAAGATTCTTCATGATCCTTGTTCAAGCTTATTATCAAAAACGAAGACTTGGAAATCTAGTTATTGTTAGGTGTCTTTTACCTTTTCTTTTACCACTGATGAGTGTCTAAATACTCATCATTTTTGTACCATCTAGACTGCAAAAACATCTGAAAACACTCAGAAATGCATCAAAATGATAAAAATATCACAAATAAGTGTTTTATGTGTTTTAAATGCAAAAATACCAAAATCAGGTGAAAAACGTATCAAGTTTGCATAATTGGCAGTTTTAGTCCCCCAAGTTTCAAAAGTTGTCAAAAACAGTCCCTGGTAAATCAAAATAAAACAAAATATCATTCAAGGTCCCTGAAATATTCTAAGTTGTCAAAAATGGTCCTTGAATGAATCTTTGGTCAAATGGCAAAAAAGGTCCTTCAAGTTTGAAAATTGTCATAAAAGGTCCCTGGATATTTAAAAAATGGAAAATTATCAAATGTGGTCCTTGTACTATTAAAGTTTGTCAAGTTTGGTCCTTTTTATAACTTTGGAAAATTGACAGGTTTGGTCCCTTCATTTTCAGAAATTACATGAATGGTCCTTATGATATTAATACCAAATCCACAACAAACCGGACCCTTGTAATATCCAACCCAAATCCAATCCTATAACCCAGCTGGCCCAAATGCAAACCCAAGCCCAACCACTTGAACCTTGACCCTTCACCCTTGAGCCAGTCCAAATCAATTTGACCCTGTCAATACCCATTTTGACCCCCCCGTTATTAAATATCTCGGTCAAAAATTCAAACCCCGCCCAAACCACTTCTACTGTTCATCTCCTTCACCACGCCTGTAAACCCAAAACCAGTGGTTTCTCCACCACCTCCCCCTCATCACAGCTGTCTAAGCCACTCATACTCACCCCTTTCCACCTATACACTTGCCCACAATGTAGTTAATGCATCCCCACCATGAACCACTCCTTTATTACACTCAAAACCCCTGTCTTTGTTGCCAAATCACTCTAGCTCCATGCCTACTTCTCATTTTGTCCCCTCCACCTCTACAATCTTCCAAGAATTCTTAATTGAAGAAAACCTGCTCTAATCCACTAGTACTACCTTTTGGCGCCAATTTGCCAATCAAAGGCTAAGATGTGTTACAGAGATCCAATGGTGGTGGAAAAAACTCAGAAGCATGTGGGGAGTCTCAAAAGTCTATAAAGAAGAAGGAGAAGCAGAGGAGTGAACCAACTAGTGTAATTTTAATTTACTTGTCTCGTTTTAATTATTCTAAGTTTTCCAGTGTATGTTCAAGCTTTTCAATACCTTGTAATCATATTTCAGTGTATTTCAAACCTATTTTCAGTTTCAATTTCAGTAAATTAACAAGTTTTTATGATTGTGCAATTTCGACCTTAAATTCTCATATTAATCTAAAGTTGTTTGTATCTGATGCTTTGGATTAAGTAAGCTCATAAAAGCTCCTAGGAAGCTCTTATAAGCTTTTAGAAATCTTAACACTTAGTTTAGTATCAAAAACAGAAAAACAAGAAAAATAAAAAAAAATAGTTAGAAAATAAAAAATCCATGGAGAAGATGCAGAGGAAGCAATGTGTATTATGGATTGATCTAGTTTAGAGGCTTAGTGGTAAGCCTATAGGAGTGGTTATTAGTTCTCAGTTCTCACTTTTGTGCATAAACTCATCTTGTAAGTCATTTCTTCAAAATTTGCAATTTTAAGTATAAGTGTTATAATCTAGTTAATTTTAGCTTAAATCTGTCTAAATATTATTAATATCAGTTAATAAATAGGTCACTTAGATTAAAAACTTGTTTTTGTGCTAAAAACTTCAAATCAGTCCATTAAAAAGGTGTTTGGATTTGCTGAGTTAATTGGGATAGAGACCAGTTGTGTTGTTGTTTGTTGTTATTCTAAGTCACAATAGGCTCTAATAGCTCAGTCAAAGCATAAAATACAGTACTTGTTTGCTAAAAAGTCAATTTCATCTTTAATCTCAACTTATTTGGTAACTGTTAAGAATTTGGATTGCCAAATTCATTTTATATGCTTAAAAGTTGTTACCATAGCTATAGATAATCTCATTTCACCTTATAATAACATGTTCAGTCATTAGAATCAATTAAAAGTTAATAATAGTCAACTTAGTTCATTTATTTAAAAAGTCAAATTTCTCATTTTACAGTTTTTGAATAAAATTTAGAATTTTAGTGTGTGTTTATTACTAAGATTTAGCTCATAATCTTTTGGGATATTAAAATATAGCTGCTTAACTTAATTTATAAAATATTAGTTATCTCTACCTAGCTTATAAACGCTTATTTTCAATCTTGTTTTAAGTCCTTTTCAAAACATGCTCTTGTGCAGTGTAGTTGAGCTTTTTCTCAAGCTCATTCAGAGCTCATTAGTGAGTACTAGCTTGTGTACCTTAGCTTTTTGAGAATCTTACCTAGCTGTCTCAAGGTTCCAAAGCTTATTTTTCAATTTTTAGCTTATTTAATAGGCCTGCTATTAGCTTTTTGTTTTGTCCAATTCATATAGTATAAAGGTCACTCAGTGTCTAGTCCCTTTTTCATAAGCTCATATTAAGCTCTCTAGTGACACCACAGTGAGAGTTTTAGCTTTTTGGAAAGCTCAATTGATAAACTTGTTAGTTGCAGTGTTCTTTTTCATTTCCTAGCTTATCTTAGTGCTTAAATATTAGCTTAAAAGTACCTAGTAACTCAAAAAGTGTCCGTGCAATAGTCTAACTTGTGCTTATTTGAAGCTTATTTAGTGCTTATTTCTTAATCATTTTGCTTTTTCAGTTGCCATTCTAGCTTATTATCATTTATCTAGCTTGTTCTCAGTTAACCTTTTGCTTATTAAGTAGCTTATAAGACATTTAGCTTAATCCTTGTGCTATTTTAAATTCTTGTCCACTGTTGAAATAATAAGCTCAAAACTGAGCTTATTAGTTGTTTTCATAAAAAGTTGTAGTTATAAAATTTGCTTATCTAAGTGTGCTTAATTAGTTTTAAAAAGAAAAAGTCCAAAAAAATAATATTTTGCAAAAAGTCATTGCTGGGATTCGAACCCTGGCCACCCAGCTCACCACACACACAGACTACCAGTTGCCCTTGGGTCTTTGACTGGTATATGTTTGCAATATTTAATATATAACCCCTTTTTGTTTCATTTAGCTTATTCGATTAAATTAGCTTATTTTCAGCTTATTTAAATAAGCTTTTACATCTTTTGTAATTTTCCTAGCTTTGTATTGTTAATAAGTATCTTATAAAAAAGTTTCAGATTTTTCCGAATAGTTTTAGTATTTTTAATCATTTAATTAGTTTAAAAAAGTATTTAATTCATAATAAAAAATATAAAAGTCAAAAAAATATAAATCTTTTTTCTAAAATTTTCTTTTGTCATATAGTAAGTAAGAAAATTGTTTTTACACTCGTAGGACTTTTATTTTACAAATTTCACGTTTTTTTCTTACGCACTCGCGTAATTTTTATACATAACATAGCGTTTTCATTTAGTCACGTTTTTAGATAATTTAGGTTTACGCTTTAATTAAAATAATTTATTTAAGTTATTTTATTTTATAAATCAAGAAAAATCAACTTTAAAAATAGTGATAGCGTTTATTTAATATAATTTAGATTTTTAATTTTCTTTAATTTGCATTTAAGCCCCTCTAATTTACAAACTTTCTCTTTAGGTGTAATTATCATTCACAATCCTTACTGATCACTATCCTTAGTGATTATTCGACATCTGAAAGTGTTAAACACCATTAATCCTCCGTGGGACTTAACGACCTGTGGAAACACTATACTCTCCGGATCTTAATTGCATTGGTTTTAAACTGTTTTTAGTTTATTACGGTTGACCATTCACAAGTGGTTAGCTTGTGTGATAAAATTGACTTGTCAAGACGATCAAATTTTGGCGGGAGGAGAACTTTAGCGTGTCTTAAACCTTTTCGACCGTATTTGCACATATACACCTTTTGTAAACAGTTTTTAGAAATCTCAAAAGTTCATTAACACTTTTCCTAAAGTGTTAACACACAAAAATATATAAAACGACAAAACAATCGTAACGTTTTCTAGCTTGTGTTTCCTTTAAGGTGATTCTTAAAGAGATACGATTTGGTTAAACGAGACGATATCAAAAATATTGTCCAAAAGTTTTTAAACCCTTAGCACATATCCATACCTACGTCTTTTCTGTGGTACTTAATAAATACATAAAAATCAACCACCGCAAACCAAGGCGGTACACCTACCAACCGGGGTGTGACCATTAATAAGTTCCCGAACAAAAGATCAAAACTTGCCTGTGTGTCCTTGTGATTTGGTGTACCTTTTTCAAAGAAGCCATTTCATTTGTGATTATTGGTTAAGTTCACTTGTCGTTTTGCCTCGCATTTGTTTTAGAAACTGATTTTTAAACTTAGTGCATGCGCACTCGTTCTTCCAGCTCCACAAGTCCACTTTCTGAGCTTGCAAATATTCCACGTAGGCGTAGAGGACGTTCTGCTCCTTCAGCCGTGACTGAGGAACGTCTAACACCACCACCCCCTGTCGTAATGGCAGAAGACAAACCGATGAATGAGCTTCTCCAAGCACCCATCGAGGGTTACGGAGATGCCATTATTGTCCCACCATCGTGGGCGATACCTTCGAGCTCATAACCGGGTTGCTTAATCTTGTAACCCAAAGCCAATTTTATGGTTTTGAGCGGGATGATCCTCATGCACACATTCGATGGTTTAACAAGATTGCATCTACCATCAAATACAAGAATGTCCCACATGAAGCAATTAAGCTTCTTATGTTCCCATTCTCTCTAGAGGGACAAGCCCGGAATTGGCTTGAGAAACAACCCCTCGTTCCATTGAGACATGGGAAGATCTAGTCACTAAGTTTGTTAACGAATTCTATCCTCCATCTCGAACTACAAGTCTTAAGAATGAGATAATGAAATTTTCTCAAAGATTTGATGAATCATTCGGGGAGGCATGGGATCGTTACAAAGAACTCGGAATGTCCACATCATGGTTTTACCGAGTTAATGCAAATGGATACTTTCTACAATGGTTTGAACCAAACTAACCAAGACTCTTTAAATGCCTCCGCGGGAGGTAATTTCTGAGCAAGACCACAAAAGAAGCCTTGCAAATCATTGAAAACAAGTCCCAGTCCGTCCTTTCCGCACAAAGACATATCAGACTCAGTCTAATGCAGGACCTTCTACTTCATCTCACGTGAGTACATCTAGCACCGATGCTAAGATTGACAAACTCACGAATATTGTTCAGGCTTTGGTTCTTGCTAACCAAAAGAAAGTCACTTTCACACAAACACCATCACATGGTGAAGTGAAGAATTGAGGTCTGTGTTACTTATGGTGGCCCTCATGCATACTACAACTGTACTGCCACCGATGGTAGTCCATTTGAAGCCAATGCTATAGCCGGTACTTCACATCAAGGAGGTAATCAATACCGTCCTCAAAATGAACAAAACTACCGTGCTAATACTTATCAGGACCACCGGTTTTAGCCGAGAATCCTAACATGCAAAACCGGAACCAACCTAGAATGAACCAAGGTTATCAAAACCAAGGTAATTTCTATCCCGGACCAAATCAAGGTTTCCAACATCAAGGAAACCTTAATAAAAACAATTTCAATCGAGGGAATCAATTTCATGGGAATATGAATCCTAATCAAGGAAATTTTCAAAATCAAGGCCCTAATCTGAACAATAGAGGCCAGAATTTTCCTAATCAAACTCAAGCCATTGTTCCAACTGGACCATCATCGGATGAGTTATTGAAACAATTCATGAAATCCCAAGATGAAATGAACAGGTTGTTGGTTAGTCAGATAGCTGATCTAAAGAAGTCTTTAAATGATCAACCCTCGCTCGGAAAACTTCGAGCAACACGATTGCTAACCCGAGGGGCGATGCAAAGGCGATCACAACCAGAAGTGGTGTTTCATACAATGGACCCGCTATTCCTACTACCTCTTCTTCTTCTCTCCTGAAGGTAGTGGAAAGTGAACCTGAGGCGACAAAGGACAAGGAACTTCCTACTAATAAGGGAGGTACCAACGATGTCCATCCTCAAGTTGTCCCGAAACCCAAATCCAATCCAGAAGTTGTTTTTGAACCTCCTGTAGCTCCCGTTGAAAATCCCAAATCCAAATCTTCTATTCCTTACCCATCACGTTTGAATGAGCAAAGCTCCGGAAAAAGCGGTCATCAAATGGACAAATTTTTTCAAATTTTCCAAGAACTACATTTTGACATAAGCTTTGCGGATGCTATCATGCTGATGCCCAGGTTTGCATCAACTCTCAAACACATGTTAAGCAACAAGGAAAAGCTGTTTGAAATGGCTAAAACTCCTCTGACGAGGCTGCTTTCAGCATTATCTTGAAAAGCTTCGAGAAAAGCTTGGAGATCCTGGAAAATTTCTCTTACCTTGTGTATTTCCAGAAATGGTTGAATGCTTTGCCTTAGCCGATCTTGGTGCAAGCATTAACCTGATGCCTCATTCAATATGGAAGAAACTTTCTCTTCCGGACCTTATTCCTACATGCATGACTCTCGAGCTTGCGGTCGTACAATATCCCGTCCAATTGGCATTGCCGAGGACGTATTTGTGAAAGTAGGAAAGTTCCATTTTCCAGCTGACTTTGTAGTTGTTGATTTCGATGCTGATCCACGGGTTCCTCTCATTGTTGGGCGAGGATTCACGAGCGGTGCTCTCATTGATGTATTTGAGCAAGAAATCACATTACGTGTGGGTAATGAAGCTGTCACCTTTAACCTTGATCAAACTTCGGGGTACTCCGCAAACTATGATTCTGAGTCGGTTAACCGAATAGATATCATTGATGTTGCTTCGGAAGAGTACTCTCAAGAAGTTCTCGGTTATGATTATAATTCTTCGAGTGATAATCTCACTCATTCATCTCAACCCATCGTTGCCAATTCTACTCCTTCTCTCACTCCGTTTGAGGAAAGTGACTTCATCTTGGAAGAGATTGAAGCATACTTGTCTAGTGATTCAGTTCCATGGGAAATTGATCACGCTCTCAATAACATATCGAGGGGACATACTTCTCTTTGAGAAGTTGCTTAATGATGATCCATCATCACTCCCTCCCGTCGAGCTTCATAACAAGGAAGTCAAGTCAGTTGAGAAAACGAAGAATTTCAAGTCGAACTTAAGGACTTACCACCTCATCTCGAATATGCATTTCTTGAAGGTGATGATAAATTACCCGTCATTATTGCTCGAGATTTGAGTAAAGATGAAAAGCTGCTCTCATAAAGGTCTTGAAGTCACACAAGCAAGCAATTGCTTGGAAACTCTCGGACATTAAGGGTATCAACCCTGAGTTTTGTACTCACAAAATCTTGATGGAGGATGACTTCAAACAGCATTCAACATCAGAGAAGGGTAAATCCAAAAATCCATGATGTTATCAAACAAGAGGTTATCAAACTTCTTGATGCAGGATTAATTTACCCGATCTCGGATAGTCCTTGGGTTAGCCCAATTCATTGTGTTCCTAAAAAGGGTGGCATAACTGTTGTCACAAATGAAGATACCGAGTTAATTCCAACTCGGCTGGTTACGGGATGGCGTGTTTGCATTGACTATCGTAAGTTGAATGGTGCCACTCGTAAAGACCATTTTCCTCTACCCTTCATGGACCAAATGCTTGAGAGATTGAGGAACGAATACTATTGTTTCCTTGATGGTTTCTCGGGTTATTTTCAGATCCCCATTGATCCACGGGATCAAGAAAAGACCACATTCACCTGCCCATACGGAACTTTTGCCTACTGACGTATGCCTTTTGGCTTATGTAATGCTCCCTGCACGTTCCAACGATGTATGATGCCAATTTTCCACGACATGATCGGGGAAACAATGGAGGTGTTTATGGATGACTTCTCGGTCATTGGGGACTCGTTTCAAACATGTCTCTCCCATTTAGAAAAAATGCTAAAACGGTGTGAAGACACCAATCTTTGTCTAAATTGGGAGAAGAGTCACTTTATGGTCAAAGAAGGCATAGTCCTTGGCCATAAGATTTCCAAAAATGGGATTGAGGTAGATAGAGCAAAAGTCGATGTTATTGCTAAATTACCTCACCCCGTCAAGGTATTAGGAGTTTTTAGGTCATGCCGGTTTCTATCGCGATTCATACAAGATTTTTCTAAATCGCCCGACCTATGACTCATCTTCTTGAAAAGGATGCTTCTTTTATCTTCTCACCCGAGTGCATCAAAGCTTTTGAAACATTAAAGAAAAAGCTTCTGAAGCACCATTCTCGTTGCCCCGACTGGGATTATCCTTTGAGCTCATGTAATGATGCAAGTGATTTTTCTATCGGTTAGGTCCTAGGGCAACGTAGATCAAGCATTTTCAGCCTATCCACTACGCAAGTAAAACTATGACTGAAGCTCAAACTCATTACACCACCACAGAAAAGAGCTACTAGCCGTGGTGTATGCATTTGAGAAGTTTCAGCCATACCTAATCTTGACCAAATGTGTGGTGTATACGGATCACTCGGCTCTCAAATATCTCTTTGCAAAACAAGATGCAAAGCCGAGATTGCTCCGTTGGGTTCTCCTCCACCAGGAATTTGATATCATCATTACGTGATAAAAGGGACGAGAACACGGGCTGCGATCATCTGTCCCGTCTAGAAAACCCTCACCAAGATGTTTTCGAGAAAAATAAATGAAACATTTCCTCTCGAGACACTCAATGCGGTTTCCTTTCGTGGAAACTCTACCACCCCATGGTTTGCTGACTTCGCAAATTACCATGCGGGTAACTTCATAGTGAAAGGGATTTCGACCCAACAGAAGAACAAATTCTTCAAGATGTTAAACATTACTTCGGGGCGACCCTACTTATTCAAAATCTGTGCGGATCAAGTCATCCGACGGTGTGTTTATGGACAGGAGGCTATTGACATTCTCAAAGCTTGCCATGCTGGACCCCATCGGGGACATCATAGTCAAATTACACCGCCAAAAGGTGTTTGATTCGGGTTTTTATTACTATTTACAAGGATGCCCAATTTGTCAAAGCTGTGACGCTTGTCAACATCACGGAAATATCTCGCAAAGAAATGAAATGCCGCAAAACGCCATTCAAGTTTGTGAGATCTTTGACATCTGGGGCATTGACTTTATGGGGCCATTTCCATCATCTCGAGGAAACAAATACATACTTGTGGCTGTTGACTATTTGTCAAAATGGGTTGAAGCGAAAGCTTTACCTACAAACGATGCCCGAGTTGTTGTGAAATTCTTAAAATCTCTTTTTGCTAGGTTTGGAACTCCACGAGCTATAATCAGTGATCGTGGTACGCATTTCTGCAATGACCAATTTGATCGTGTCATGCAGAAGTATGGTGTAAACTCTCTCTACTGGTACCACGAACAAATGGGCAAGTGGAAGTTTCCAACCGTGGTATTAAAAGAATTCTTGAAAGACGTGAAAACGGGCAAAACCGGTGCCGGATAAACTGGATGGCGCACTCTGGGCTTTCGTGCGACATAAAACACCAATCGGGTGTACTCCCTGGCTAGTGTGCGGGAAGGCATGTCATGCCAATTGAGCTTGAGCACAAAGCATACTGGGCCTTAAAACATGCCAACTTTGATATTCAGACAGCTGGTGATCACAGAAAAGTTCAAATGAATGAATTAAATGAACTACGTGATCAAGCATACGAGAACTCTTTGATCTACAAACAAAAGACAAAGAAGATTCATGACTCCAAAATCAAGAACCGCGTTTTCAAGGTCGGTGATCGAGTCCTTCTTTTCAATTCAAGATTGAAGATATTCTTGGGAAAGCTCAAGTCCCGTTGGTCTGGTCCATTTACTATTGCTAAGGTTTATCCTTATGGTACTATTGAGTTATCTCAACCCGATGGTCCAAATTTTAAAGTGAATGGTCATCGATTGAAACATTATTTTGGAAGACATTCCACCGTGGTTGTCCCGGATATACAAACATTCCCCATGAGCCAATGAATGCGGGGATCGAGTCAAGCTAGTGACTGGATAAAAAACAGTAGCACACTATATGGGTTTCACCCTATTCTGACTTCTTTCTATTTCTACCCCTAGTGTGGGAGTTGCCCCACTGTTGTATATAAGTTCATTCTAAAAAAAAAAAAGTATATATCAAAAACAAAATAATGGCCGTAATATTTCCCTTTTATGTTCTATGTTTTAGGCAGCGGTACTTTGAATATTGAGGGCAATATTCATTTCTAGTGGGGGGAATTCTCACGAATTTTATCATGTAATTATACCACCCAATTCCCCGTTTTTGGCCAAATTTTTTTGGTAAGTGTTTTTCACTTACTCAGCAAATGGTCGATTCGCCATGTCTAACCCACATAAGGATTGGCTAATCAGAAAAGCGGCTCTTGGTAAAGATATCTCAAATCCGTTTATAGCTTGCAATTTGCCTAAAATTGTATGGTGTTGACTCACCATATCTTTAATTAGTGAAAAGTTGGCTAGCCCGCAAGTTTATGGCTTGTGGTAAAGCGATTGGAAAACCATAATTGGTAATCGCTCACCAAAGATAATGATAATTTATCTAAGAGTTGGCTAGTCGAAGCAGCAGGCTTTCTGGTAAAGACAAACCAAAACCGTTGAAAGCTGGTGATTTGCTCAAAATCATTTGGTTATCATTGTACCAAGGTTCTTACTTGAACTAAAACAATTGGCTACTCCGGAAGTAATGGCTTTTGGTAAAGAGAGAAATCCATTTTCTCAAAACATTGCTAGGGACTAGCAATATCTTAGTGTGGGGATTGATGAGTGTCTAAATACTCATCATTTTTGTACCATCTAGACTGCAAAACATATCTGAAAACACTCAGAAATGCATCAAAATGATAAAAATATCACAAATAAGTGTTTTATGTGTTTAAATGCAAAATACCAAAATGGATGAAAAGCGTATCAAGTTTGCATAATTGGCAGTTTTAGTCCCCAAGTTTCAAAAGTTGTCAAAAACAGTCCCTGGTAAATCAAAATAAAGAAAATATCATTCAAGGTCCCTGAAATATTCTAAGTTGTCAAAAATGGTCCTTGAATGAATCTTTGGTCAAATGGCAAAAAAGGTCCTTCAAGTTTGAAAATTGTCATAAAAGGTCCTTGGATATTTAAAAAATGGAAAATTATCAAATGTGGTCCTTGTACTATTAAAGTTTGTCAAGTTTGGTCCTTTTTATAACTTTGGAAAATTGGGTTTGGTCCTTCATTTTGAGAAAATTACATGAATGGTCCTTATGATATTAATACCAAATCCACAACAAACCGGACCCTTGTAATATCCAACCCAAATCCAATCCTACAACCCAGCTGGCCCAAATGCAAACCCAAGCCCAACCACTTGAACCTTGACCCTTCACCCTTGAGCCAGTCCAAATCAATTTGACCCTGTCAATACCTATTTTGACCCCACCGTTATTAAATATCTCGGTCAGAAATTCAACCCATTTAAACGCTTCCCATTTCATCTCCTTCCTGCATACCATAAACCCAAAACCAGTGGTTTCTCCACCACCTCCACCTCATCACAGCTGGCCACTCCATACTCACCCGTTTTCCACCTATACGCTGCCCACAATGTATGGTTAATGCATCCCACCATGACCTTTCATATTTACACTCAAAACCCCCTGTTTTTGTTGCCAAAATCACTCTAGCTCCATGCCACACACTTCTCATTTTGTCCCCTCCACCTCTACAATCTTCCAAGAATTCTTAGTGAAGAAAACATGTCCACCACTAGTACTACCTTTTGGCGCCAATTTGCCAATCAAAGGCTAAGATGTGTTACAGAAGTCAATGGTGGG